>KK113503.1:404489-436170 GCA_000611955.2 Stegodyphus mimosarum
TCTGAAATTTTGGAGAATTTAAAAGCTTTTTCAATAGGGGCGATGATTTGAGGAACTGAAGGTTTAGATGTCTTTGAAAAGTTGAAGTTATATTTTAATACTTTTAACTGATCCTCCGAAAGATTCTTGTTGGAGATATTAACGATGGGGTGAGCGTTTACAGTGGGAAGATTAACTAGATGTGTAGGACTAACCGATTGGTGTGTGAGCTTGAGGAATTTAGAAATAAGCACATTTTTATGCCGTTGACAAACGGTGTCGGTTCTAGACCAAGATGCATGATCAAATGAGGAAAAATTTACAGTTGAATTAGCAATTTTTAAATGGAGGTAATATAATTCAAATTCAATTTTGGATAAACGTTTGCGCGTGTTCCTTATAATATGACGAAGAAGTGACAATTTGAATTTATGCAAAATTTTCGAAATGTGAACGGAAGATTTTAGGCTACATTTCACATGTATAAATTTAGGAATGATATTTTGGTGTTTGCATTTAAGTAAAAACTGCAGATGATTTAAGAATTTCATACGCTTAAGGCGTAACTTACAAAATCGGTTCCTGTCAGTGGACATATTGTGAAAAAGGGGTACAAGGAAGAAACAAGTGAACAAAAGAATATATAATTGCGAAAGCCACAAAAAAGCAAATAATTATAACATGAAAAAGCAACAACTAATTAATGAAGACAATTTATATAAACATATGACAAAAAATATTCAAAAGAATATAAACAAAAAGAGAGAGACTTACTTAAGTCTGAAGAACAATGGCCACGTGGAAAGAAGCAACGAAAGTCAAAATGGTGCACGTGGTAAAACGATATAAAGTAGAATTTTCTCGAAAATGCCGGTTTATAGCACAAATTACAATGGAAGAGACACACGCCAATGTGACAATCAAATACGCTAACACAACCTTGTATTTGGCGTACATTCACTAAAAACACTCAATCGATTTCGAGGGCAGCTACAGGTCCCTCCTCATCAGGAGAACAAAATACAAGGAGAGGAAAGATGTAGTTAATCTTCCCACTGTAAACGCTCACCCCATCGTTAATATCTCCAACAAGAATCTTTCGGAGGATCAGTTAAAAGTATTAAAATATAACTACAACTTTTCAAAGACATCTAAACCTTCAGTTCCTCAAATCATCACCACTATTGAAAAAGCTTTTAAATTCTCCAAAAAAAAAATTCAGAAACGCAGAAGGATACAATACGCCACCTAATTACTCATAACGTTAATTTTAATAACAAATTTTTGGGTTTGAATCTTACCAAAAAGGAAAGAGAGACCTTACGTGAAATTCATTCTGATACTAATATTATTATTTCTAAAGCTGATAAGGGCGGACAGATCGTTGTTATGGACAAACCCACATATATTGCTGGAGTCTCTAAACTGATAAATGAGGGCCCATACTGCTCGATCCCTAAAGATCCTTCAACTTCGGACCTCACAAAAGTTAAAACAACTATTAAAGCTTCCCACATACACCCAACACAGTTGAAGAAATCACTTATACCACCTATTGCTAACTGTGCTAGGCTTTACGCTCTCCCAAAAGTCCATAAAACTGGGATTCCTTTACGACCAATTGTTTCCAACATAGGTACAGCATCATATCCTTTGGCCAAATATTTAGTTTCCAGATTTTCTCCTTTACTTGCTAACAATATTCACACTGTAAAAAATTGTTCTGAAGTCATCGATAAACTTAAAGGTATTTCTCCACTGCGTTCCATTATGGTTTCATTTGATGTCAAATCACTGTTTACTAATGTTCCAGTCGAAGGAGCACTAAAATGTCTTGAAACTAGGCTTAGGGAATTCCATTTCACACATACTGAAATTGATGAGTTGGTTTCGCTTACTAAAGTCTCTCTCAGTCAAACCCACTTTGTTTTCCAAAATGAATATTATCGTCAAATTGAAGGATTAGCTATGGGTAATCCTCTCAGTCCTGTACTTGCTGACATTTATATGCACTATTTTGAGGTAAAATTATTTGATAAACTATCTTTTCGTCTCTGGATTCGTTATGTAGATGACACTTTCGCACTTTTTGACGGTAATAAAGACGATTTATCCGAGATTTTATCTACTATAAATTCAATTGATCCAGCCATCCAATTCACTCTTGAAATTGAATCCAACAATTCCCTCCCCTTCCTTGATATTCTTATAATCCGCAATGAAATTGATTTTAGCACTATTGTGTACCGTAAACCCTTTGCCACTTTTGTTTACCCACCAAACCGTAAACCATTTTTGTTTATCACCCCATGCTAAGTCATGCCACTCTGTTATACAGAAAATGACTTCTTTTTACTATTATGTATTTCGCGCGCTCAAAGTTTGTTCCACAGAATCCTTGCTTACCAATGAACTTAATTATTTAAAAGCAGTTGCTATTGACCGAGGATTTTCTGCCGTGATCATTGATAAAGCTGTTAAAAAGTTTTCAGATTCCCATCATAGAAGACATTCCACTGTTGGAAACAATATTAATGTCTTTGTCGTGCTTCCATTTTATCCTTCTGTTAGTTATAAGGTTGCACGGATTCTCCACAAATTCAATTTTCAGGTCAGTTTCCTCCCTATCAATAAAATTCACGGTTCGACTCTAAAAGATTCTGTTTCTGACTTTAATTCTTGGGGAATTTATAGTATATCGTGTCAGCGTGGCTTGAGATATATTGGCCAAACAAAAAGAGCGTTAAAGTTTCGTATCAAGGAACATGAATCTTATGTCCGAAAGGGCGAAATTAACAAGTCTTCAATAGCGTATCATAGTTGGAAATTTAATCATAATTTTGACTTTGGATCTGCAAAAATTATCCAAAAAGCTTCTTCCGTTGGTGAATTGGATTTTCTTGAGGCTTTTCATATTCACAAAGATTTAGCAAGTTTAGTGAACGATTTTAAGTCTAATCCAGTCCTTCCTAGCGCTTTTAAAATTCTATTAACATAATTCTTGATGATTATTTTTCTCGATAGATGGCGTTGCCTCCTCGCGCGTGGTTCTACCCGAGAGTATAAAAAGCCGTTACTCAGCTTTCTTTGCCCTTCTTGTATTTTGTTCTCCTGATGAGGAGGGACCTGTAGCTGCCCTCGAAATCGATTGAGTGTTTTTAGTGAATGCACGCCAAATACAAGGTTGTGTTAGCGAATTTGATTGTCACATTGGCGTGTGTCTCTTCCATTGTAAGCTTATTAGAAATTTGGAAATAGGGTGATGTCAATTTATTAACCGATATATCGATATATTTTGACTATTTTTACATTTTGGATTACCTTGGAATATGTAAATTTCAGGTATTTGGATCTCTGTGATTTATTGTCACAACTTAGCATCCACATGCTTGATTAAATTTCGACTTTAAAAGTTGAATCAATGAATATACGCTTAAAGGTTGACGAACAGCCTTTGCATTTAACTTAGAATTTCACTCTTCAATGTGATTATTAGTTCTGGTTCCATCATTTGAAAAGTGATTTCAGATATTTTTGCAAAAGCGTATAGATAAAAATTCGAAAAAAAATTACGCTTCATTTACAAAATTTTTTCATCTAGAATTCTTGCGCCATATTTTTTGTTGTGAATGATTTTAATAAATGTGAAAGACGTTTCTATCGCCGTATATTACGTACCGTGGTGCAGAATAATCATTTTCGTGATATCTAACAATAAGTTCTAAATTGCACAATCTTTCTGAAACACACCGCAGAGAAATGTATGAATGAAAACAGAGAGAAATGTATATACATACATATGTAAAATAGATTCTCATACATTATTGGTGTTGCGCAGTCGGGGGAACAGAAATGAGACAAAATTTAGAATATTAAAACAATACGTTTATCTTAGCATTTATCTCCCAAGCGTTCCTCCTGTACATAGAGGAGAAGCCCTATTTATAAATATGTAAGCGTCATGGTGCTCATCCAGTCAGCGGTCCTAATTGTGATCACGAGGTGACATTATCTTCTCATCAGTGTTCTATAAGGACTTTATATAATATGACACATTTATGAGTTTGGCGATTTGGCGGGCGCCAACAGGTTAATATAATTTATGAGGAAGAAAGGATTTCGCCAAAATATATGAACAGGGATGCAATTTGGATATAGAATCGCCAGCACATTATTTATGAATATGATTAGAATTTAATTTAATTTAATTAATTCAAAAATATCATTACACACACACACAGATATATATAAGAAAATTGAAAATTTTCTGAAGTTCACTTATACATGCATTAGGTTATTTCGAAACAGGAGGCATATGGTCACTTTACACTTAACCTGTTCCTCCAAACTAAGTTAATGACACTACAGGGTTAGGAAGTCATCTTAGTCGTTGCTAGCAATCTGACGGTTAGGCTGCCTTTCTACATTTACATTAATCTTTAGTTTCTTGGATATAATTATTTTCATTCACTTGCTTAATTGTCTCTAAGATGCCCTTGTTGCAGTAATAGTCCGTGAACAGTCTATTCACAGGATATTTGATGTAGTCGGAAGCAAAAAAAATGCTATCGAAGGTGCTCTGTCAGAGGGCAGGAGAGCAGGTAATGAAGTGCGTCCGCGTCTTCCCTGCGAAAACCGCAAGAACAGTTGACGCCTCGTCTGAGTAATCGTCTGTAATACGCTGGGAATTTCCCGTGGTTGGTACAGGCCTGGAGGAAAAGTCGCTTGCATTTGAGCGTCTTGAGAGTAGGTATTGGGAAATTGTAAGTAAATCTTCCGGTCTCTTCTTCCTGCCATCGTGATGACCATGTCTCTTGGAATGTTGTCTTGAGGAGCATTTTTGCAACTTCTGTGGAAAGCGAAACTTCCTTGCCAATTTCTGGTTTGAGAACTGCGGTCTCAGCTAGTTCATCAGCTCATTCGTTGCCTTTCTGCCCGGAGTGTCCTGTTATCCAGTTGATCTTTAAAGGGATGGAGAAGCCTAACGTCAAGAGGATTTCTGTAGGTGCTGCCGTGTGTGGATGTTTTGGAGGAAAGGAATTCAGCGCATTCAGAACGCTCATGCTATCTGTGAAGAATGAAGTGTGAGTTGCTGGTTGAGTACCTAACTATAGTGCTGCTTCTTTGAGTGCGAGGGACGTGGCTTGGAAGACTGAAGCGTGGTTGCTTAGACGGAATTGTGCTAGATAAATTTCTTCATTGTTCGAAAAGACCGTAAACGCTGCCCCTACTCGTCCTGAAATTTTTGATCCGTCATAGAAAATCTCTCTTTGTTGTCCTGAGCGCAGCGATTTGCACCGGGGATAGATGGGTAGATCTCCTGGGTGTAAGACAGGGTGATCTTGGAAGCTTTCTAAGCTGGCATAGGATAGATGTAAATCTTCTTTAGTGTGAAGGTCGTCTTTGTAGTGTAGAAGTCGGTAGATTGATCTTTCTAATTCTGCTTATAGGTCGAGTAGGAGCGTGCTAGCTAGAACCTGAAGTGTTGTGGTTGATGTGGTGCCATATACACTGGTGATTTTTAGCAGGATTACTCGCTGTATTTGTTGTAGTTTTTGACATATTCTTGTTGTGCCAGTTATCCAGACTGGGCAGCCATAGAAGATCATGCGTTCAATTGCATTTAGGTATAGATGTTTTCACAGGTGCCCCTTTTAGCTCCACTTGTCTGTGATTATCCAGTTTAGTTTATTGATGATTCGATGCGTCTTATCTCGGACTTCCGTAAGATGTGATACCCTCGTGAGCTTCTTATCAAGCGTGAATCCTGAAGAATAAAGATAGCAAAATTTAGCTTACCTTTCGTGCACCCAGCAGCAGCAGTTAAATCTCCGAAACTTCACTAGTGTGAGGGATATATCCATTAATGATAAGATGCATACTTAAGCACAAATCACATTTGTTCAGCTGTAACTAAATAATATAAAGCGATGGATACATTAATGTTTGCATACAAGCACATATGAAAGCTTAATAAGAAGTAAAGAACAAGAGTATCATGGGATATAATAATTGGGTGTGATTGACGTAGTTCGAGTGGTTGATGCGCGCGCACCTTGGCATTTCTAGGGTTACCAGAAGTAAGTTCAAAAATAACATTTGCTTCTTTTCAAATGCCTGATTAATTTACAACAAATCCGAGGTATTTAATGGTATCCTAGCGTCTCAGTGGATGCCCTTCTCACTTTATGCGCGGTGGATTCGCATCTATTTTTTGAGCCCTTTGGAAAGACTATCATCTGTGTCTTTTGAATACTGAAACACAGTTTATTGTCTGGACTCCATTTTGTAAGCAATTTGAGTGCCGCGTCTGCTTTACGCTCTATTGTTGTCCTATTGCCTCCGTCTATTATGAGTTTAATATCGTATACGTAAGCTTGTATCTTGGCTTGTTTCCAAAGTTGATGTTTAGCACTGAGTCTGCAATTATATTCCACAGGATGGGTTTGATATTAGACCCCTGTAGGGCTCATTTGTGGTAATTCATCGTAATATTTAGGGCGTCTCTTTTATAGGTCACTTGACGTTCTGTGAGGTAGCTTGTGCTCAGTTGGTAAAGATTCTTTAGACATCGTAGGTCTTTTAGCTTTGTTTTGAGCGCTGGGCACCATAGCTTATTGAATGCTGACGCTACGTCAGGCGATATTATACACGTATGGAGGTTTTTTTGTCTGTTATTTAAGACGATGTCTGGAACATGGTTGAGGGCATCGGCGGTGCTCCGCCCTTTGGTAAACCCGTATTGGGCGGGGTTTAGTACTTTGTTTTTGACCAGGTAATACTTTAATCTCTGCGAAAACATCTTGTCAAGGGTTTTGCTGTGCGCTGAGAGTAAGCAGATAGGTCTGTAAGAACTGGGCATGGACTTTGGTTTTCCCTCTTATGAGGACTGAGCATTCTGTGCATGTTTTTGGAGAACATGATAAATTCTGTAAGGGTTCTTAACCTAAAGTTTTCAGTCCTGAACTGGAACAGGGAGCGGAAGGTACGCTATGTTCTGATGTAACTGCTGGGCTGGATAATAACTGCACGTGAAGGGATTTGAAATCTTCTTTTATTAAATCACTATTAAATACAAACTTCCCAACTCGGGAGAGATACAGAACGTAAAAGACCGCACTTGGGTCAAACTTAACAATCAAATAAACTTAAATAAATTTAAATAGAATTTAATTCAAACTTTGCTTCGCAGAGCGATTCGCGGAGATTGGCCTCTACCTAAAAGGGTGCGTAGCAAGATATACTAATACTAACGCACTTCAAGTTGTTTTACAATGCAATCACGTAGTAAGCACTATGGCTTATAAATTTAAACTGCTAGCTGGTCAGACGAACGTTGAGCGGAGTGACCGTGATCTGAGGCTAAGTTCTCTCACAATAAGAGGTTTCTACCTCTGGCTTAAATAGTACTTCGCTGTACTTCAAAATTAGCATAAGCTGAAACCGCGCGCTTCTTCTGACGGGAAGTTGAAGCAGAGAGGAGATAGACAGATTTAAATTAAAATAAAACTTGGTTAGTTTAACATGAAATAAGACCAGTTCTGCGTTTTTCCATTCCTTTGGAAAACAACCCAATTCAAGGCACTTGTTAAAGAGTGCTAGAATTTGTTTGTCGTCCGCGAGCCTTCCAGACCAGGAGCTTCACCTGTGCGTGTTGAGTTTATCGTACGTTGCATTTCTTCGAGTGTGAACGGCTAATCGTCTTCCGAGTTTGGAATCTCGGTTGATTGGGCACGGATATCTGCGTGATATGTAGAGTCCTAGTTGGGGTCGTCTTCTGGAAAATGGAACTGCATTAGTTGCCTAATTTTATCCTGAATTGTATTCGTCTTTGTGCCATCGTCTTTTTGAACTGAACCTATCTGTAATGGATCCATGCTCTTTCCTTTAGCTAGATCGAAGTATGTTCTGAACGGAGAGATGACAGTGATTTTGTTCCATGTCATGTCCCATGCTTTTTATATTCTTTACACATCTTTTGCCGGTACTATGCACGTACCCTTTGCTAAAGCAGCCTGCTATGAGCCCTCTCCTCTACAGCTGTTTTTTTGGAATCTCTTCCTTGTTGCTCTAACCTTTTCCCTGAGAATAGTGAGATCCTTTGTCCACCATGGGCAGGTGCGCGGTCTTGGTTTCGAGTTATGTGAGAGAACCGTTCTTTGATAGATCACGTGGAGATTAGTGGTAACTTCTCTTATATATTTATCGATTTTTTCGATAGTTGTCAGATTTCTAGTGTCTGCTAGAGATTTTGAGGCATCCCTTTTGAAACTTAGCCAGTCGGTATGTCGTACATTGATTTTCGTTCTTCGCCATGTTGGGTAATGAATGCTGAGATGTCAAAATAGATATTATGATGATCGCAATTGTTTGCGTCTTCAGTTAACTTCCAGTTATGGCTCCTAATTTTGTCTCTACTTATGATAAGTGTGAGGTCAATCCAGCTGTTGCCACTTACTCCTGCGAAGGTTGGCGTATCCCATATCTCGTGCTGGCTATGAATTCGCATACTTTGATGCCTCGTGTGTCTGTATTATGAGAGTCCCATAGAGGACTTTTGGCATTGAAATCTCCGGTAATCATTGTAGTCATGTTGTTATCATCCTTCATAATCCTTTCTAGGGTTGTCAGGATTGGTGCAATGTCCTGCGATGGAGGACAGTATACCGTGATTAGTATAAATCTTGAGTCACTGCCTCTTGCAAGCGCTATAATCTCCGGAGAGCTGAAAAGTTTCAGAACTGGGAGATTTGAGTCCGCTATAATCACTACAGTTTTTGCATCTATTGGAGAGTAGAACTTCCCATATTTTGTGGGGAACCGGTGCAGTTTGTTCTGCACTGTGTACGGTTTCTGGATACATGCTACTTTGAGTTTGTCGTTCTGTTCAAAATTTATCTTTAAGTTGTCTGTTACACTAGTGCTTAAGATTAATCTGAATTATTTGGATACTATCCATAATATGTTTGTTGTTTTAGTTGTTCTAGTTTCTTAGGTAGCATGGACATTTTTTTATCTCGGCTATTATGTTGGGCGTCGAGACCTGTATTATATCATGTAATCGCCTTTGTGCAATTGACACATCTTACTCGTTTTTGGTCACAACTGGTCTTCTCGTGGTCTGTGGAGCCGCATCCGGCACAGACTTTATCTTCCTTGCAATATTTCTCTGGGTGGGTATACCCAAGGCATTTGACACATTGCAAAACCTTTATAAACTCCCTTACTTTGTTTCTTGTCCATTGTATGTTCAACTTCCTCGTTTTCATATGGATCTTAAAAGCTACTGAGTCTATAGATAGAACCCAGTGCTGCCCAAAGCGGGCCTTCATGGCGATAAGGACCTCTAATTCCCTTTCTGCTAGGTCGGTGTTCTGTGTTTTAATGAAGTTCACGATCTCGTCTTGATTAATGTTCTCGTTGACATTGTACACTATTTTTCTGGGGTTTTTTCTGGATATTTCGCCTCCACTATGTCTTTGAGCTCCCGATTTTCATTTATGGCCTCCTTAAGTATTGCTAGTTCTTCCTTTTTCGTAACTTCTACTAGGAGCCCTCCTTTGTTGACTTTCTTTATATTCTTGATGCCTACTTTGAGTTTTCCTGGATCTATGTTCTTCACCAGCTTCTCCTTTACCTCGTCGGATGTGCTACCCCCAGTCTTAGGATAGACTAGTAATACATGCTCTGTCCCTTGTCGTGTTCTCGATTGTGATCGTCTAGATCTAGAACTACTTCTGAATGGCCGTCGAGATCTTGTAACTTTTAAATAAGACGGCTTTTGAGTGGCGACTATTTCTTGTATGTATGTCTCTATATTCTTAGTTTGTACAACTTGTCCTTCCAAATTGGCTATTTTGTAACTGCCTCGAGACTATTCTTAACATATGGTCAAAGAAACCTCGTATCTTTTTTGTCGCTTTTGTGGGAATGTCGCCTCTATTTAAATATCCAATTAGGTTAGTATAGCACTCTGAAGGCTCCTGATACTATGTACTGGCATCTACGAAAGTTATATCAACGTCCAGCTGTCGTGTACTGCTCCGTTTCTGTGCCTTATCTATTATTGGAGCACTGGCCGACTGCGTTTCATCGTCGGGGCGTTGCCCCTTAGGCTCTTTATTTTGTGGACGAACCATCTGACTTTGTGATTTAAATAGCTCCAAAATAATTTTTGAAGCAAAAATTACAATTTCACGGGAAAAATGGAAAAAATTCATCAACGGGCAGAAAGGCTTCAATCTCGGTGTACCAAAAGTCTGGCAGATTGAGTCTGACGGGCAGAAAGACCTTCCTTGCATATGCACCTAATTCCTTGTGTGAACAACCATCCGCCACACTAAGCCTAACGCTTACTGAAAATTACAAATGCATATAACAGTTTTCATACAAGTACCAAAGTCACGATTTTCAATATATAGGTACTGAAACACATATAAAATCCTATTTTATACTCGAAAGTTATTTGCGAAGTATATAAAAACTTTCAGAGGAAATGCTTAATCAGAATATGCAAATGAATGCGGCGGACAGCAACAATTTTAAAAATCTTCCTGTCCTCGGAAATTCACCTTTTTCGCAGAAAAAACACCCCAAATATCGCAACCGGAACTAATAATCCATGGAAAAATCACATTTTCACAAACACAAGTGATATAATTACCAAGATATTAGCACTTTTATCGGAGCACACAAAAACCCCAACCAATATGGCCGCTGACATGCGCAGTTCCTCACAGGAAGCATGAAAAATGAGCAATGCTCTCGCCGGGACTCGAAACACGGACCTCTCGAATACGAGCCGAGCGTGCTGACCACTACACCACAAAGGCATGCTAAGAAGGCGGGAGAAATACCTTATATACTTCCCCTTTTGAAGGGGTGACTGTAGATTAGGGGACCCAATCACCAGATCTTGGTGGTGAAGAATCATCATTCGTCATCTTATAGTTCGGGCGCCATCGTAGAGACTTTAGGTTATTTCGAAGCAGGAGGCATGAAAAATGAGCAATCCCTCGCCGGGACTCTAACCACAGATTTCTTGAATACGCGCTGAGCGTGCTGACGAACACCACGTGCACCACGAAGGCATACTAAGAAGGCGGAAGAAGTACCTTATATAACCAGGATTTGGCGATTGTGTCCCTAATCCCCAGTCAACCTTGAAAAGGGGGAGTACATTATACGTTTATTTTAGCATCCATGGCTACTACACCACGAAGACGTGCTAAGAAGGCGGGAGAAATAACTTATACACCAAGTTTACGATAACTAAATAAAAATTAAGTGATATACGTATTTCCTTTACCTGGTACACGAGGCTGAGATCAGGATAGTAGTAGAGCTGGGGTAAAAGACATTCCTCCGCAAGTGATAAGAGAGGAGGAAATTGGACGAAACGTGATTTCGGCTAAAAGACATACATATAAACCTATTTCTACAACTGATGAATTCCTGAATTTGATCTTTCTAATGATGGAACCAGAACTAATAATGTGCTGTCGCTTTAAGTTGGGAAGAAAGTGAGGAATTATCGCGTTCTTCGTGCGTGCTCTCGTGAAGTAAGCAGTTAGCATTTTCAGCTAGAATTTGCAAGAACTGGAGTTCCATTTTTGGAGACTACGGTTGTTTGTTTAGATTACCAAACCGAAAATTTAATCATGTTTACTAGTTATTAATTCAAATATTATTTATTGGATAGTTTTGAAATTACCTTTTAATTTTTACGTGATTGTAGCTAATCTAATACGACGGAAAATTAGAGAGTTATCCATCTTGAAGTGGGAGGACAACATAGTGGGATTTAAACGGAGCATAAAAACACATGAGAATATTTACATACTCTGCGAACTCTTATGCTATTGGAATGGAACTGGCATGAAACTTTCAGTGTTTGGGTGTCATTTTATTGTGTCAACAACTTTTAGTGTTGATGCTCGGCGTCATTTCAACATAATGTTCAAAATAATCCTCTCAAGCAGCGCATTAATTTGTTTCCATTTGTAATTTGTGTTCAAATTTAATTTGAAGTATACCATTCATTGAGTACATAACTGAAATAAAATTATTAATAATTAATTAAGCACCCATGCTGCGCAAAAATTTGGAATAAATAGTAAATAAATGAACAAGGATAAAATATTTCCTGTTACAATTTCTATCTGAGTTCGATATAAAGTTTGTTAAGTTGCACACTAATTACACTTATTGTAAACTCTGACTAACCTTACTAGACTTCTAGACAATTTCTTATCTTGAAATGGACGCCAATAACACAGAATGGTAACAGCAGTTAAGTAATAGTATTTAAATAAGCATTTAATGGTAACAGTATTAAATAACCACTTGAAACATTTATTTGTATTTGGGTTTGAAGTTGCAAACATTGAAGGCTTGCGAATGCAAAAGTATTTCAATTATCTATAAAAGAAATATTCAAACAAAGACTAAGAATCTGGCTTCTATGCTAGCGTGCCTCCTAACATAAGCAAATTAAGCAGCTTAACGGGCTAAGTATTAGAACAGCACTAAGACGGAGAAATGCTAAGCTCTTGGCTGAAATTATCAATATTCTTTCGTTTACATAACTCGTTATTTAAACTCACTTAAATTGATATTCTAGTGGAGATAAGTGAAACCAAAACTATAGGAGAGATTTAACATAAGAAAATAACGTGTTAATTCGGATAAACTTCGCGAGCTGAAACAAATTTCAAATTCCTCTTTTTAAACAAATTAAAATATTAAAAAAATTAAACTTTCAATACTAAAAACGATTTTTTAGAGCCTCTTTATTTGTGTTACATTTATTAACTAAATTTGTGCAATTATTTCACTACTTCATTTTTTTGTACTTTAGATCATTAACATAATTTCTTGATGGCTGTAGGCAGTGAAACAGCAAGTAATTTATGCAAAATTATGACAAAATGAGACCGGATCATTGTGGTCTTACTGCTGAGAGGGGCATATTACAATATTTCATTGATATGATATTTACTTTACAGGAAGCCAACATAAACTAATAAGTATACAATAAATATGATTTACCTCATTCCGAATACAAAGATCCAAAATTAAGCAGAAGGCTTTAATAATTTTAAAAAAGGAAGGCCTCTTCAGCTTAATTGAAAGTTTCGATGACAGCTTGTCAGGACTGAGTGTTCGGTGCATATTCTTGGCAAACATCTTCGCGAACTCCTTAAGTCCTGATCTGGAACAGGGAGCTGAATGCAGCTATGTTCTGTAGTAGATACTGTGATTAAGTGGTAGGAGAACTGCACTTGTAAGGGATTTAAAATCCTCTTTTATTAAATCACTATTATTTACAAACCACTTCCCAACTCGGGAGGGATACAGAAAGTAAAAGACCACACTTGGGTCTAAAATGAACAATCAGGTAAATTTAAAACTAAAGTTAAATAGAAATTAAATTAATCTTTGCTCGCAGAGCTATGCGCGAGGTTGGCCTCTAAACTAAATGGTGCGTAGCAAGATTTACTAATACTGACGCACTTGGATGTATTTCAATAAGCAATCCGTAAAGCGCTATGGCTTAGAATTTAACTGCTAGCTAGTCAGGAGAACGTCGAATAGAATGATCGTGGTCTGAGACTAAAAGCTGTCTCACACTGAGAGGTTTCTACCTTTCGTTTAAATATAACTTGGCTCCACTTCAAATTAGCATAAAGCTGAAAACGCGCACTTCTTCTAACGGGAAGTTGAAAATGAGAAGGGATAGAAAGATTTAAATTAAAATAAAACTTTGTTAGTTTAACTAAATCCTTACAAGCTAATGTATATTATTGCAGATAGATGCACCACTGAAGTTAGAATAAAGTATCGATCTTCACAAGAAATACTGAAATGCTTCCGAAGCTAAAGGTTTTTACTTTCCGAATAAACATTATAGCAACGTTTGCGTCTCAGAGTGGAAAAAAATGGCTTTTAAAGAATCCTATAGTTTAAAAATTAAGTTTTAACTTGATTCATTCATCTGTTAACAAACCTTCTCTTTTAACGAATTATTAAATTATTTTTGAAAAAGTAATTTGTTTTTTAATGCGTGTCAATCTTTGCTTGATATATTTTTGTATATTATTTTCTTATCTGCAGAGTCATTAGATTATGAACTCTAGGACAAAAAAACGCTGACCAGGGTCTAATATACCAAACTGGAATCCTGGGTTGCGGAGAAACCTTACCATGTTTTCCCCTTTCAAATTTTTTCCATATAGTAAAAATCACTGGTGCAAATTATATATATATATATATAAACCCACTGATTGAAAAATTATCAAAATTTGAGATTTGCCTTCTACGGAACAGCAAGCAATGAGTTATTTTCAAAGTTATGGGATCCTACGACCAAAAAAGTGTGTATTAATGGACACGACATGCTCAGATGAATAGAGTAGAAAAAACAGTCATAGAAGCAATTAGCTTTGGGAAGTTTGCACACATGGCGTTCTAAACAGAGTTTCTGATAAAATCGGAGGTCCTAACAGAATAGTAGAAATCGACGAAAGTCTTTTAACGAAGAGCGAAAACGAAGCAAGTCAAATGGTGGTTTGTTTATTAAATTAAAAAACGTCAGTTCTTTCAGAATTCCACAGGAACGATTTTCAAAACTTTGACGAGATTTCAGCCAAATTTCTTGATTCGACGTTTGCCGACTTTCCTAGTCGATGGGATAATACGTAAGTACTAAAACTAGAACTTACATTTTGTTAACATTTGTAGGACATTGTATTTCATAAATAGAATATATTTTTCTCTCTGTATTGTTTAACATCTGTGAACAGACGTGTCAGAGTCAAAACTGATACACGGTTCATAAAAAATAATAACTAATTATATATAAATATAAATGGAAATATATTGATTCTAAAACCTCTTTCGGAATAATGTAGCAATTAAACTTTAAGAGTAATTTGTAGCTAATAAAGACCTTCTGAGAGAAATACATTAAACGATACATAATCCACCC
The DNA here is from genome assembly GCA_000611955.2 of Stegodyphus mimosarum. Lineage (NCBI taxonomy): Eukaryota > Metazoa > Arthropoda > Arachnida > Araneae > Eresidae > Stegodyphus > Stegodyphus mimosarum. Next base: position 419,458 of record KK113503.1, read on the forward strand.
TAAAACGCATATACAGACCACTCCCGATTAATAGGACGTAGATTAACCGGACTTCATCTAAAAAAGTTAAATTTGTTTACTCTTGAACGAGGGAAATATCACAAAGCATCAGAATAAAGCAAAATTTCTACGGAAAACATAAAAGGGGAAAAAAAGGAATAGGACAAAGCAGAAAAGCAGATGATGGCTCAATATTTAGGAACTTTTTTATCCACTAAAGTATGTAATTTTATTGTACATAATCTGAAATATATGAACATTGTGAAATCTCTCATTAAAAATAAATTGCTAAATCGTGAAAATAAACTAGGTTTATAGCCCTTAATCTTCAGTTTTCCATTCATTCCTAGTGAAACACAAGAGTAATATAAACCAAAGCATTCTTTCTGTGTTGAAGTGTGTTCTTCTTTTGAATATTTGTCTAATTTACAGAACAAGTGGACAAATTCTTCAGATTAAAATACAGATAATAATTAACAGTATATCTCTGTTAAATTAACGTAGAAGGATTCTTCCTTTTTCTTTAAACTTCTCTAGGATTAACTGTGGATATCGTCTCTGGTATTACCACACTTAATCGGGAGCCTATGATCTATACCTTATACTCAGGAGTTAAGCAAAGAGCTCTAAAAAAGTATTGCTTTTGCTCTAAGTTCGATTTTTAAATACCACTTAAGCTACACTCAAGCTTATGTAAAGTGGTTCTGATGAGAACAGGAACTGCGAAATGCCTCCAAGGGTAAAGATGTATGCATAAGGGTTCCTACACGAGACGCATTAACGTTATAGAAGATTTTTTATTTGTGAAATAATTCTGGATGTAGCTTCCAAAGGCCTTTAAATTATCGAATAAATGAAGTTCGTAAATAACTATCGAAATTTTTCAGGAGCACTTCTAAAATGTTCGAACTATTGTTAATATGAGTCCTCGAATAATTTCTGAATCAAACGAATCGAGCCGAGAAACAACAGAATGAAGCAAGCAAGGACAAACCAAGTTAATGCCAACCTTTAAAAAATTAGGACTTAATTAAATTATCAGATTTCTAGCGATGAGTTAGCATAAAAACAAAATATAGGAAGTTAGAAGATATAACAATTAATAAGATAAAGTAACACGAAAAGCTGGATATTTATAGTAATAAATAGTATGAATTTACTTAAAAGTTATTAATTATTGTTGGATTCGAAGATGTTCTCAAAAATTGACAGAATAATGAACAATTTATCGGTGACATTTTTTAATTCCGTGGATCTCCGGCATACTATCGAATATTTTCCACATTATTTCTGATAGCTGGACACTTTTAAATTATTCACTATTTTTTTCCTTGATTAACTTAAAAATCACAGAAATGGGGGTTTATACAATTATCATCACAGGCAGTGCTTTCGTAATTACTTTTTTTTTGGGGGGGGAGGGCTTTATTTTGAACCATATAAGAGTATAGCCTGCTGTTAGTTTTAGGGGAAACTATGACACCCCAACCAGCTTAGTTGGCATGCCGTTTTGAAATTCATTGTTTTGGTTACATTTTCCGAAAGTTTTTTGCTGGGTAACAGAAGGGAATTTTGAAGAGCCTCTAAAGTTTTCAGATGTCCAAACTGCAGATAGTTACAGCGCTTCACATTTTAATATCCTAGTTAATTTGGAAGTCCTTGAAGGCTAGAAGAACTGCGTAGCGACTAATCGCAGAGTTCTGTAAGTAAATGAAAAGTCCTAAGGAGGGTTAATTTGTCCTTTATTCCAACTCAAAATAGATGAACAGATAGCCCCTTCTGGAGCTTACAATAAGCCTCCACTTGCACTTAACTCAAGATAGAAAATAAGAACTAATCTAATACTAACTTAAACCAGCTGAAGCTGCACAGAATTAACTAACAAAGTTCGCCCTTATTTAAGATCACCGGCGAAAGCTAGTAGGACGTAACAATACGGCAGAATAGTAGTAAGGCTTAAGACTTTAGCACCAACGTGGCCAGAAGGCGGAACACGCTCTCCTAACGCTCTATTAGGTTCTTCTAGTGAAGTGATCCACACTTCAGCTTAAATACTGGTTTCTATCGCATTTACATAAAATGTAACCTTAAAAACTCATTCTGGCAAGGAAACGTAAGTGGGAAACGAGAACGTAAAGGTTTGTTGAAAAATAAAAATAACTACTAGAAAATTAAAATAAATCCCTACAACAATATCAATTTCAATCTTTTTGGCTTAACATTTAGAAACTTTTATGTGCTGCAGCACACTTCACGCACCTAGGTTTTAATTTATGTATTTCGGAGGAGTAATTGACCAACTGAAAGTTATCTTATTGAATTATATCTATTTTTGTCGGGTACGGAATAACAAAGACATTAAAATATATGACGTAGAAAATCTAACGTAAATCTTTTCTCCTCTTAGCTTATAAGGTAGTTCCCCCGCCTTCTTACCATACCTTCGTGGTGTAATGGTCAGCACCCTCGGCGCATATTCGAGAGGTCCGAGGGTCGAGCCCCTGCGAGGGCATTGTTATTTTTCATGACCACTGCTTAAAAAAAATTCTAATTACTCTACAGTGGTGCCCGAACTAAAAAAGGTGGTGGATGATGATTCTTCACCACCAAGATTTGGCGACTGGGTTCCCTAATCCCCAGTCGCCCTTTAAAAAAGGAGGAGTAGATAAGGTATTTTTCCTACCTTTTTAGCATGCACTCGTGGTGTAATAGTCAGCACGCTCGGCGCGTATTCGAGAGGTTCGAGGGTCGATCCTCGGCGAGGGTATTGTTCATTTTTCATGACTCCTGCTTCAAAAAAATTATAATGTCTCTACAAGCTGACTAATAAACTGAGCTTGATATGGGGGTGATAGAGGAACCTTAGTTTTAAGATGGTGTATTCTAGCAACCTTTTTCACTTGAAAATTTAGTTTTAAGTTCCTCAGTAATTTTCTACTGAGTAATCTACGAAGGATTTCCAACAGGCATCAGAATCACTTCTAATTAAGATGTGACTATGATGTATGTTTGAAAAGAGTTTCTTCTACATTAAATTCCCGGAATGACATTGTCTGTCTTTATCTTTCGCTTGCCTATTCAAGCGATCATTTTATTCGATTTATTTTGAGTATTAAATTAGGGCCTTTTAAATTGGTTAGATAATTAATTCTGAACAACTGACATACTTGCATAGCTTCGCGTCTACACGGCATGGAAATTAAATTATGTGAGCCAAGAAACTCCGTCTGAAATTGGCTGATCACTTGCATTCTTGAGGACTGTGTTTCGATGGAGACAGGATAGCTACACTTTCATGCTTTCCACATCACTTTTTCTACTTTTATGTGTTTACTGTACAACGAAATTGTTATTAATGAAACAGATTAGAGGGAAATAAAACATTTTCGTCAGAGGAAAACTTAAAAATTCCGATTAATAACTTCAATTTTTTCTAAGTAAAACACATTGCATAGTTAATACATTTTATCTGTAAAAGCTATGCATTATTATTATTATTTAAATTAAAAGTTAAATTTTTATTGACAGTATTACATTTCGGGGAAATTTTTATATTCGCTGCTATATTTTTGGGGAAAATCGTACCAGGTCCATGAAATAATAGATTTTAGTAACGTGGTCATATATAGGCACGTATAATTTTTTTCCCCTCCATAGAATCACATTGAATTTGCTTTTATGTTTACAAATATATTCAGAAATTTAAGTGAACCTATTTTTATTCATTTTCATTCAGAATTAAAAAGGTCGAAATATTTTTGTATGGGGGGAACATAAAAATTCAGCATATTTTTTGAACAAAATCATTGCTTCAGTAACTCATTTCTCTTTGCAAATAAATTTAAATAACTTCACGCAATGCATTTAGATAAGTAATATTGGAAAATAAATTTTCATATTTGCTTGCTAGATAGAATTTTATAAATATGTACTTAAACATTGAAAAAACTCTTTTTAAGGGGGAGGGGAACCAAACAAACCTATCTTTAAGCTACGATTAAATATATTAAGCTTTTTGTACAATAATCACGTTATAATGGCTGTTCTGAAGCTTTACGTTTCTTTTTCTTCTTTTTTTTTTAAGGATTCTTGCTTTCCGAATGATTTTATAAATAATTGTTTCAACTCTTGAGTTAATTTTTTCAATTTTCCGAAGCCTCTTACATTTCCTGCTGTATGTCTATATTAAACTTTGAAATTTTAAGAACTTCATTTCGACAAAAATACCTTCTTTAAAACATATAATTTTAGCCTCTCTCCAGTTTTTAACGATTTTTCAACAAAACCGATTTTTAGGATTTTCGATACATCCATGGATATATCCAAGTAAATTCTTTTTCGAACTCAGACCTCTAAAAAGTATATTTGCTGCTAAGACATGTAATTCTGAAAGCAAATGCTTATGCGCAATACTTTTGACACAAATAACACGCACAACACAATCACGGCACAATAATTAGAAAAAGCAGTGATAAATCTTAGTTAAAAGCTATTTAAAAGAAGCTTCTAAAAAATTCTCTCTTTAGAAAGGGTGCTTGGCTGTCTTAATTTACGTATTTTATCTTAATTTACTAGAGTGTGGTTCTTCAAACATAAACATGATGCACATTTCCGGAATCAGCTGTGTTCACTTTATAGTTTTAAACCAGAGCTGGAAAATAGATCTTTGGAAGGTTAATTTGGTTTTTACACGCTTAATGTTTCAGACAAAATTCACTTGTTTAAATATCATCCTTCACTACCAGATATAAAGATATTTATTTGATTTTAAGATTTCTAGATGTTCGAGTGATGCTCTGCCCTAGGATCTATCTGTCTGACGTCTTCAGATTACAGTTTTCTTGCTTATTTTTCCTCTCGCTCAAAGTTCCGATGTATTTCGAGTAACTGCCTATGATGATATTTGTTCTATTTGCTTAGACTAAATACCCTGTGTTCCTTTATTAGTAATATAGGTCATTATTTTATTAACAACCTTTATTCCTTCAAATTAGAAATTGCGGTACATCATTTTGAAATGTTTGTAATAAAACAGTTAAAGTGATAATTTTTCAAGCTATAATTCAAGCTATTGTAAAAACTTGAAGCTATTGTAAGCAAAATCCTAAAAATAAATAGACAAAACACGGATAAAAATAAATAAAATAAGTAACGATAAAAATAGTAAAATAATAAAACTCTTAACTTCCCGTGCTGCTGGGTATTCTTAAAAAATTTAAAATGAATAAAAAAAATAGTGTATAATGATTGGTTAATATTTTTTCTCCTTGTAATGTTACGTACCTGGAAGTAAGTTATACGAAGTGCAGAAAACGAGAAACTGGGGAAAAAAAAAAGAAAAAGAAAAATCCTTTTTTTTCATCTTTCAGGAAAGTTCCTCCTGTGATGTATGTTATTGCGGGATAGTTTTCAGTGTTCTCATTGTTTAGCTAACAGCTTCCAAATAGATTCCTCAGGACGGTGTTTGTTTAGCGCATACCATATTAGAATTGTTAACAAATCCCAGATTTCGTTTTTTGCCGATTGCGGAGACATCCCCGTAAAACTCTGGGTTCCTCCTTGAGAGAAATTAACTCCTTGAAGAAAATCAAATGAGCCAAATCACGTACACATAACAAATTAACACCTTTGAAAGAAACAGAAATAACCGTAAATTTTACTGAAATGGACTGAACAAATACTTCACTTTTGTGCCATTAGAGGGCAGCACAAGGCCAAACCTTCAAATTTCAGGCTAATGTTTTATTACATTAAATTTAAATAATGACGTCATATATATTATCTGAAGAATAAAAGGTTTTGTTTCCCGCTTTGGCAAGAAAATATTTATTTACAAAATTATAAATTATTTATTTATTACAGATTATTTAAATATACCACAATTTTTTTTTTCCAGTTGTATATGCAAATGTTTTCATTCATATTGAAATGTGTTTATACATTTTCTTCAGGTTTACATAGAACCTATAATTTTTTCTTCTATTAGCTTAGAAAATTATTTCTTATTTGATTTTTTTTACGAGTCATTTCTTAGTCGGTAACTTTTTGTTATCACGATATTATTTCGAAGTCTGATTAAAATATGGTTTATAATTTCATTTTCTTCTTATTTTTTTCTTATTTTCTATTTTCTCAGTGAGCTCAGTTTCTTATAAGTTTCTAGACTGTGCATTTTTTGCTTTCAAAATGATTGAATTATGTTGTTCTTATCTTTCGGTTCAGATTTTTATGTTTTTAGTTAACCAGCGTGCAATAATTGTGGAATTATGAACAATTTAAAAATTTTTTAAGTGCGGCTAATCCTAATTTTTGGTTATGGTAGCAGACATATTTGTTTCCATTTGAAGCTTAGCACAATAGTGGATTTGTTGCCAATCTCTAGAAACTAAGCTTCGACACAACAAAGTAACGTCTTCTTTTATTATTGCGAATTAAATTATGCTTGATTCATTCTCGAATTGTCATTTAAGTCATTAGCTGCTTTTTGCGTATAGATGGGAATTATAATTGGAAAAAAATTATTTTTTTAATGGTTTTAACTGTACTTGGTGGTTTATGTTTTTCTATATCTCTCAATTTTTAATGAAAATATATTGAACTTTTATGTATTTTTGCCTTACCGCGAAGTGAGAACTGAATTAATTAGTAGCAGATGGGCATTTAGGTAAGCGGCTCTTAATCGTCTTTGTTTACAGCCGAAGTGTGGCTACGGCAAATAAATCTAGTGAACTTTAAAGAATGCATTTATTCTGTTGTATTTTATGCGCTATTGACCAAGTACATTTAATTCAAAATTCGTTAAATGTTAATTCAATATGTTTAAATCAAATGCAGGAAAATTGCGTGTAATTTAATATTCCTTAGAAGGAAATCATGCGGTGTACATATTAGATTTTTTAGTTCAGTTATAATTCTTTCTTTCAAGATGCATATACATTTTTCACTCATTGTATGCATTTGTGCACACTCATGCGATTACACTTCGTACAGCGGTCCGTTAGCGGATGGGCGGCTATGTCTCTAAACACTGGTAGTTCGGTCCAAGTTTCGAATCCCGGCGAACGGGCTGGCTGCATGGATCTTTTTGTGATTTTCCCTATGGATAACGTGTATACGAGCCAGTTTCCATTAAAAAGATCCTCCACTAAGGATAGAATCTATAATGGTAGATTGCCTTAGGCAGATTTGTGGTTTGTGGTGGTTTGCCATAGCTGAATACACTACACCACTACTTCACGCAAGCAGGCAAAAATGACACTTCCTGTGCTGGTTGCCATAGGTACTTATATTCAGCCACAGTTTAAGTTTTCTGTTGGTTTATTTGACGCAGCCTTTAATACACTTTTAATAATAGCTTTTAATAATTTTTTTAATTTACTTATTCTTCAAAACTTTTCACAATGTATTACAATGAATAAATCATTATTTAAATACTGCAACTTATTCAATACAATGGACTAAACACTATAACTTTTTCCTCCCGTTGAATTGAAATGAATTAATACGTACTTCTCTTGAATTGAAATTGCGATCATTTTCGGATTCATTTGCCAGGCAATTTTGTCAGGACTGAGTGTTCGGTGCATATTCTTGGCAAACATCTTCGTGAACTCCTTAAATCCTGATCTGGAACAGGGAGCTGAATGCAGCTATGTTCTGTGGTAGAATATTGTGATTAAGTGGTAGAAGAACTGCACTTTAAAGGGATTTAAAATCCTCTTTTATTAAATCACAATTATTTACAACCACTTCCCAACTCGGGAGGGATGCAGAAAGTAGAGACCGCACTTGGGTCTAAAATGAACAATCAAATAAATTTAAACTAAAACGAATTAGAAATTAAATAGTCGTTGCTCACAGAGCTATAACGCGAGGTTGGCCTCTAAACTATGGCCTCTAAACAAAATGGTGCGTAGCAAGATTTAACTAATACTGACGCACTTGGAATTACTTCAATAAGCAATCACGTAAAAGCGCTATGCCTTAGAATTTAAATGCTAGCTAGTCAGGTGAACGTTGAATAGAGTAACCGTGGTCTGAGACTAAAAGCTCTCTCACACTGAAAGGTTTCTACCTTTCGTTAAATACTACTTGGCGCCACTTCAAATTAGCATAAAGCTGAAACGCGCGCTCACTCTAACGGGAAGTTGAAATGAGAAGGGATAGAAAGATTTAAATTAAAATAAAACTTTGGTAGTTTTGGTAGTTACTTCCCGCCAGAATTGGCAAAAGTTGAACTACTGTGGTCCAAACGGACCATGTTGAAACTTGCAATTCTAGAAATACTCAAAAATTTAACTCTTCGAAACTTAAGCCAACCTTTACAAAACAAAAAAAAAAAAAAAAAAAAAAAAAAAAAAAGACAGTAAATGGTTCTTGGTCAATTTACAGACGAAAACTTGCTTTATACCTAACTCTTCATCTGTTTTTAGTACATTTAGTTTCGTCTACATCTTACTCCTTCCAGGAAAATCTAGAAGGAAAGAAATTTTAGTACAACATAATAATAGTAAGTTCTAAGTAACAGGCTTCATTTTCTTACCCGTGTAAATTCCCACACACACATTATCATTCAAGCAAAATTAATTTCTTCCCCCCAATGCTCTCGACCGGTGTTGGATGAAAAGCGAACCGCAATTGCGGGCTTTTTTGTTCGGGGGTGTTCAAATCTCCCACCTACGTTCGACTAACGTTAGTTAGAACTTGGCATACTAGACCTCAAAACACGCCCTATAACCAGCTAAACCTGAGGTTCTAACTAGCTTCATGTCTAACACTTTAAGTGTATTTGGTGGAGAGCCTTTTTAACACTTGCATTCGAAAATTACTCAAACTTTAACTTTTCATGCATACAATTCGTAGTTTGCACATAGAATGCTTCATTCAAAATTGACTTTGCACCTAACGTGCATTGATGGCATAATACCATTTGTTACATTTTATGAAACTTAACAATTGCATACCAGTCATGAGATACAATATGTACGTTAAATTTCTAAGTTTACATCAAGTGCTTCATATTCTTTTCTCAAAGTACTTTTCTGAAACATCGCATTACACTGAAATAATAGTCTATAGACTAAATCGTATTTTTCCGACTTTTCATTCTAGAAATTTTACAAGTCTTTCGACAAAGCATAATACAGAATCATTTAGTTAACATTTTCGCAGCAATTCATTGCTTTTACACTAATAAGACTAATATATTCACAATGCTTCAGAATCTACTTTACAAATATTAAGTAATTTTAAATCTTTGCAGAATTACAATTTTAAACAAAAACATTTTTTCAAGATAAGAAATCATTTATCGCCCACTTGGCGTAAAACTCAACCTCGCTTGAGGTAAAATAGACCCTGCAACTTGCAGTAACACTCGAAAATTAACTAAACGTTGGAATAAGAAATACTACTTATCTAGTTGTGGTCAGCCATCCTTTTCTTGACCCAATCCTTGAAAGTTGGGTAGCCTGAAGCTTGGGCCAGTCTCCTTGACTTTGGTTGTTGACCATTTCCAGGTTGTTGGTCATCCCTCTTACTTTTGTATGTCCCTTTTTCCATCCTGGGGTACTTGCGCTGGGGAGGAAGGTGATCTGCTGGACGTTTGTTTGGCTGGGCCCTTTGCTCCTGGGCCCTCGTTCGTCACTGCTCCTGGCTCCTGCTGTATTCGGGACGTTGATCATCAGCCTGCAACCGATGCTGCTTGCTTCTCAGGCTCCTTTCCGATGTTTCCGCTGTAATCTTGGCTACTTTGGGTTGTCCTTGCCCGTTGTGCTTTGGTCTTTTGTTACTTGAACTTGTATTCTCCGACTTCTTTCTTTTAAATCCACCTCCAGTTGTGGTTTTTCGTTTCTTATTTCTTCTACTTTGTTGAGGAAGGGCTTTCTTTTTCTGTCCTTTCGTTGCCATTGTTGCTGGTTCCTGCTGTTGCCGCTGAGGTACATCTTCCGTGGGAATGCGTTGCCTCGGATCCTGGAAAAAATCTTTAAACATTTACATTTTTTTATAATTATAAAAAGACTTGATTTGGTCCACATTCGCAGTAATTTTCACGCCGACGTTTCTTCTTAATACTACTACAGTATGCGTAATTTTCTCGATAATGAAAGGGCTTTCAAAACGCGGAAAAAATTTTCCCACCTTTTCTTCTGGAGCATTTGATAGGGCATGTTTTATTTTTAAAACTTCTTCTCCCACATTATAATTGACCTCTCTTCGCTTTTTATTGTAATAAAATTGTTGTTTCCTCTGGGCTATTTTTGCATTTCCTTTTGCTTTCCGTATCAATTTCTGTATATCACTCATTTTAAATTCTTCTGCCCTTTCCTGGACAAAGAAAAGTTTATCTAAGGGTGTCAAAATCTTTCTTCCAAGAAACAGTTCAGCGGGTGTTTTTTGTGCTGTGTCGTGTTTGGCGGTTCTAAGGGCAATTGCAAATTCCTTTATATGGCTATCCCGGATAGAGTGGTAATTCTTAACGTAACTTCGAATGATTTTCACTACATTTCTATTAACCCGTTCCGCTATGTTTGACTGCGGACGATACGGGACCATCTTTAGGTGACGTATGCCTAGCTTTGCACACATTTCCTGAAACATATTACTAACAAACTGGGGACCATTGTCGGAAATAACTTTTAGGGGCGCTCCGCATTTTAAAATATACTTATTTAGAATTGAATCTACTACAATTTTCGCAGACGCGCGTTTTAGCGGAATCAACTCTAACCATTTGCTAAAATGGTCCACTATAACTAAAAGATATCGGCTTTTGTTAACTTTATTTCTAGGATAAGGTCTCAATAAGTCTATGCCTATTATTTGATTTGGGAATTCTGATTTAACACTATTTAGGAACCCGGCCGGGCGGAAATTAACATAATTAAATTAAATTGACATGTTGGGCACGACTGGACATACGCCCTTTTTGCAGTTCTGGAAAGAAAAGTGCCTTGCGAACTCTTTGGACAGTTTTTCTTATGCCTAAATGGCCCGAAATGGCAGAATCGTGCAACTCCTCTAATACATTCAATCTAATGCTAGCTGGGATAACCGGTCTAAACTCATTGTTTTCATTAGTCATTTTCGTATAAAATAAAAGTCCGAGAATTATTTCGTAATTTGAGGCCCTACTTCTTATCGGCACAATATCCGGATGACTGAAATTCTCAGGGTCGGCTAAATAATTGTATATATTTTTGAACTCCGGATCTTTTCCGAGTTCGGCTATTACTGTTTCACGAGAATCTAATACTTTGGATGCCAGCATGGATACTTTGGATGTCAGTCCGGAGAGCTACCAAAATCCCTGTGTCATGAAGAAGAAAAAATCACAGAAGTTCGCAGAGAAGAAACCTTATCGATCGGCTACACTATTAGGATGCAACTGGTGGCCACCTCGTCATAGCTAGCAAGCTAGTGAAGAATATCCTTGGTTCGTTGGTGCTTATGCTGACTCATTTCTAATCCAACTGCGATGGAAAAATCCAGACCGACAACTCGAACTGCTCATGGACATAACAGAACAGAGTCTAAGTACCCACGGACTGACGATTAAGGAAAACGAAGAAGAACCCTTCTAGAAAGGGCAACACATCATGAAGTGAGTCTATAGTGCAGTATCTCCACTCTGCGCCATTCCCGGTGAAAGCGCCCAAAAATTCCCACTTTATTTCTAAGTGGAAAACCAAGTCGGGAGTATAGTTGCAGCTTCCCACCTTCTAGTCAACCAACATTTACCACGACCTGAGTAAAAAGTGATCTATATCCAAAATCCTCCTTAAATTCTTTCAATAGCAAAGCTACCATGAAGGCTTCGTTCTTCGCCGCCCCCTTTAGGGACCAAATTTCCATTTTTTCCCCTGAAAGACCGGAAACTATATACTGCACATACGCCACCTCTCTAAAGCGGCCGAACGACCGGACACTTAGATCACCAATTACATGACCTCTGTTGTAGGTGAAAATGATAACCTTCGACCTTCCGTAAAGCACTTCCTGTCCTGAAAGGGCAACCGAACAGAGCAATTTCCTTGTAGAAACTTCTCCGGAAGTAGCGCCCACCTGAGTGAGAGAATGACTAAGCAAAAATTCGCCCTCTTTCCTTGATCCTTTCACAAAACACAGAAATCTTGATTCGATTCAAATAAAAGAAAAATAATAAAAATTCATTGAAGCATATGTTTTACTCCAAAATGAAAGAATTTACATAACCGAATAATGAATTAATGATAAATAATGAAACATTAAATTTCTAATTCAAAGAATTAAATAAATTAAGATTTTCATAAATAAAAAAATAATTAACTTGATCTCTTTTGTAGACGAAAATTCAAACTATTATCAACATAACACTCGAGTCCTTCCAAAACATCTGGAAGGAAAAAAAGGACTGTACTTGGTACGAGGAAAATAAAATTATTATGCAAAATAAGGGAAACCCTACATTACATTTATTTGGGTCTTAAACAGATTTCATTCACTCACATTTTAACTCATTTTCCCCAACGATCTCTAGAAATTTATTTTGTGAGGAAATGAGCGTCTACATGTTGTATTAACACGAACAACACTACCAAATAACTATCTGGCTAACAAAAAAAATCTAGACACACTAGACCTCAACTAACACCTTAATATCAATACTACATCTAGTGTGCTATACTAGCGAAACTGTTTTAAGCTTTCGTGTGGCTGGAGAGCCTCTCTTATACACATTCATTCTATACTTTCTCTCCAGTCTTTCATTTAAACAAAGATTTCACATATTTCATTTCATTGAACTTTATTTAAAGTTTAAACTTTAAAGCCCCTTTTAGAATCGCAATATGGATTTACTTTCAGCACCAACCTTTTTACTCATTTAACATAAAATTTCAGGTTAATTTTACATCACAAGATGCACAGTTGCTATACATAGTTTACAATCTTTTCCTACAATTTAGTTTTAAATTCGAGTTTACAACAATTTTCATCGTAAATTCAAGTCTTTCCGACTAAAAGATACTTACAATACACCTTTCTCGCAAACATGCGAACTCCAAATTCTTGCTTTTAGCAGCATCTAACAATTGTTCTCATATGAGAAAAGCAACTTTGAACAAAATGATATAAATTTAACTTCAATTCTAAATGAGAAAAACAAAGAAAATGATCATTTTTCTCTTTGCTTTTTGTACTCCTCCATTATTTTGTAGCAAAACGCCTCCCAGCTAAGAGAATTCAGGTTTTAGAGTAGAATTTTTCTCTTAGGGTGACTTCCATTTTCTCCTGGCAATTCTTTCCTCTTCTGCCCTTTAGCGGTGAATCGGGTTGCCTTTCTTGTAGGTTGAGGACTTTGATAGTCGACCCTTTGGCGAGATGCTTCTTTCCTCTGGGTCCTTTACTTTCTTTCTGAACTTCTCTTGCCTGCTGGAGCGTTTTGGATACCACTTCGGCTGACCTTTTACGTTTCAGAATTATCTGCACTGGATCTCTTCTGGGGTCTCTTAGAGTGATTGTCGATGGATAGCCGTGAATGTTTGGAAGGTTTTCTTTGTTGCGTCCGGACCCCTCTGTGGTTGCATTCGCTTAACTGGCCTTCCATTCGTCGATATTTTCCTCTTTCCCGCTGCCCCTTAACCTCGTTGCAGCGGGACTCGTTTTGCTGGTCTTTCATTCGAGCTTTCCGCCTGATTTCTTTTCGCTGCTGGGGGAATTCATTATGATGTCTGGCCATGAGAACCTCTTGGCACTCTTCCAGGATCCTGAAAGACATCTTTTAAAATTTCAAAATCAGTTCGACTGTAATATAGTTTAACTTGGTCAACGTCAGCCACTGTTTCCTGGCCATTTGTAGCCTTTAAATATAACGTTGTAAATTTTAGTCTTTCAATTACAAACGGCCCCTTGAACCTGGGCTCAAACGTTGCTACTCTACGTTCTGCCTCAGATGATAAAGACTGTTTTAATTTCAGTACTTTTTGACCCACAGAATATTCCACCTGCCATCTATTCTTATCGTAGTAGAGCTTTTGCTTCTGCCTTGATGAATCCGAGTTTCTTACCGCCTTATCAATGATTTCCTGAATGTCCTATACCTTAAATTTTTCTTGCCTTTGTTGCACAAAAAAAGCTTGTCTAAGGGAGTTAAAATTTTCCTCTTTAATAGAGTTCTGCGGGGTCTTTTGCATAGTATCATGTTTGGTCGTTATTAAAGTGAAGGCTAATTCATTGACACAGCTATCCCAACGGTCATAATAATTCTTAAAGTATCCCCGAATAATTTTAACAATATTCTTGCTTACGAGTTTTGCTGTATTCTATTTCGGCCTGTATGGTACCATTTTTAGATGGCATATGCCAAGTCCTGTGCAAAGATTTTCAAATAACTACTAACTAATTGGTTTCCGTAATCAGATATTACTTTTACTGGGACCTCTATTTTAAAATATATTATTTAAGAACGTATCTGACACTAGGTTTGCTGATGCTCGTTTAAAGGGAATTATTTCCACCCATTTTGAGAAATGATCAACGATAGTTAAAAGACATCTATTCTTATTTAGCCTTATTCTGGGATAAGTGCCGAACACTTCATTGGGGAAAGTGGTCTTTATGTTATTTAAATGCCCAGTCGGGTTATAATTAACGTAATTAATTAATTGGCACATGTGACATGACCTGACATACGCCGTCACAACTCTCTATAACTGCGGAAAATAAACCGCTTTGCGTACCCTTTGCAATGTTTGGATATTGTTCGGAGAACAGCCTTGACGCCAAATAGGAAGAAACAGCTTATTGTGGTATGGCAGGCAATCGTTGCCATTCGATGGCGTACTTCCTTTGGGCAGACAGCCGTAATACTTTTCCCTTGCTAAAGGATTACCTGCAGTATTACTTATTATCTGTAGTATTTATTATTAGTATTTATTATTGTAGTATAGTAATTAAAGGAAGAAACATCTTATTGTGGTATGGCAGGCAATGGTTGTCTTTAGATGACGTACTTCCTCTAGGTAGACAGCCGTAATACTTTTCCCTTCCTAAGGGATTATCTGTAATCATTATCTGATAATAAATACTAGAGATAATACTACTTATTATCTGCAGTATTTATTATCAGTATTTATTACTGTAGTATTTATTATTGTAGTATCTATTCTGCAGTATTTGATTATCTGTAGTATTTACTTCCTTTGGAATGATGAAATGCCGCCCATACCGTTACAGAAGCCAAGTTGGCGCAACCAAGGCTGTTCTCCGAACAATATCCCAATGTTTTCCTAATACCGAGGTGACCAAATATGGGTGAATCATGCAGCTGTTCTAAAATAATCGTAGACTCGGTGGGATCACTAGCCGGTACGCTTGATTCTCGTGATTTATTATTGTTGTGTAAAATAGAAATTTATCAATGACTTCATAGTGGGCTGCCCTATTTCTAATTGCCGTTATGTCCACATGCTCGAAATGTTTGGGTCTTCCAGACATGCATAAGTAGCTTTGAATCCAGTGTCCTTCTTTAGTTCTGAAATTATTGTTTCACGGGACACAATTATTTTCGAAGTTAACATAGTACATCCGACTATATTTCCCTCTTCGTCAATCTTAATTCTTGATAGGGCATCCGCGACAACATTTTCCTTCCTCGGCGTGTGTTTTATTATTAAATTGGACTCTTGTAGCTTTAACGTCTAACGTATGGACCGGGGTGAAAGATGTTTTCCGAATACAAGCAACCAACTGCTGCATGATCTAAGTATACTATCACCGGAGCGCCTCCAAAGTAAACTCGGAATTTCTGCTTTTCTAATAAGATAGCGAGAGTTTCTCTTTCCGTCAAGGTATAGACTTTGGGTCAAGGTATAGTTCCATTGAGTTTTATTCAGCGTTTTACTTACGTATGCAACTGACTGCACATTTTGGGAGAGGACGACGCCAACTGCGAAATCAGAGGCGTTTGACGGGATTTCTAAATTCTGATCTCCTTCTGGTAACTTGAGAACTGGGGTGTTAATAAGTGCTCTTGTAATGGTTCTTGTTTCCTAGTTTTGTTCTTCTAACCAGTGATCTCTAGCGAGACTTTGAACTTGATATGACTATATTAGAATAAGTCTTATTATGTTTTAAGTAGCAAGTCCTGAACGTAATCCTCTGAGCCCTGAGTGCAGTCTATCTGACGTTCTAATTTTGAAATTTTAATACTTTTTAGTAATTATATTAAAAATCCCCAAAACTGTTTCTTTAACCTTTTTATCTTACATTTTGGGGCATGGGCTCTTTGGCTAACTAACTTTCGAAATACGCATTCGTGTGCCTTCGAAAACTCTTTCATAGCTTCAGGCTGGAATCGAATCATCTACCTGTCATGAACCTACGTGTTCATGTATCTCAACTATTTTTTGTAGAGCTAACCAATAACGTTTCGTTGTTAGGGCATATGTATTTCTCTGGCTCCGTGATTCGCAATTTTGTCTTTGTATCTTGTACTTATTCTTTGTACAAGTAGCGTAGGCATAGTGTTTATATTTCCCAAAAAAGTATAGGGACTGCCGCGGGATCCTTAAAAGAGCAACAAGCTCAGTGGCTGCTTCTCACATGTGCCGGTAATATGGAGTTCTCACTGACACCGTTACTGAGCTGATCAAGTAATTTTTGATCCTCTAGCCCTCTCGGCGTTTGGACCCTCTGGCGGTATTGTTTCCTAAAGCGTTAGCAGCTTTGTCAACA
>KK113504.1:8344-36960 GCA_000611955.2 Stegodyphus mimosarum
CGGAGTGTTGAGAAAGTTATTGACAACTTGATTAACTCTATGGGTATTGTCATATGGATGCGGGTTATGAATGAAAGTATTTTCATTTGGTCAGCGAAGGTATTTGCTTTGTCGTGGTCGGTATAAGCAGTGCCTCTTGCTCTATGATGTATAGGTGGAATAGGTTTGTAAGGTTTCTTGAGTTTTTTTGAAATTTTGTGTAAGGAATTACCTTCAGTGGCAAGGTTACTGAAGAAATTCCTTCATTTTCGATTTTTAAAGTCTCTGATTCTTCTATTTATATTCGTTTGCATCAAATTTAGTTCATGTTTAGTTCTACTGTCTCTGGTATTTTGCCATCTTTTTCTAATTTTATTTTTCTTCTTTATACTGTTTTTAATGTTTTGAGGAAGGGAGAGAAAAGGCATGCTGGTGTGAAAAATGTTAGTGGCTTCTTTGAGAGCCTAGTTGATGTACTGAGTAAATTTGACAACTTCATTTTCAAGCTCTTCACTATGCGAGTTTCCTGGGATGGTTTTAGTTAAAATTTCTGAATATGCAATGCATGTTTATATACAGGGTGATTATAATTAAAGTTTCAAAACGCTATAAAAAAAGAACCACTGAGGAAAATTACGTCAAATTTGAAAGGAATGTTATTGAAGAAAGCGGAAAGCGTATGGCAGAAAAAAAATAGTTTCAAAAGTTAGCAACAGATGGCACTGTAAGCAGAAATAAATGTAGATTAAAATGTTAGTTAAATTTCAGTGTTATAAAACCGCCAGGTACAAGGCTGTTCCTCATTTCTCGTCTCAGATGTTCGCCATGGGTGTTTCACTGCAGAACCATGTTCTGCTGGTAAAGTTGTATTACAAGAATGATGATTGTGCAAGAGTAGTTCTGCAAAAATTCAGGACACTAAAGGGTATAAAAGAAGGCGTTGGTCCAATGAGTGTCGTGGGTCTAAAGAAAATGATGCAAAAATTCAAAACGACAGGTTCGTTTAATGTGCAATCTGGTAGAGGGAGAAAATGAGTGCATTCGACGGTAGTTGAAGAAGTGGCCACAGCATTGCAGGAGGGGTCAGCCGGTGGTGTGCAACGTGCAGTGCACGAGGAATTGCCGGAACATTGGACTGGCCTATGAGCAGGATGCTGAAAATTGTATGAAACATCCTGAAGTGCTATCCGTACAATACTGGCCATGTGCAGCAGTTGCTTCTGTCTGACCTGGCAGCAAGGAAGACATTTGCGTTAGAATTCCTTGCTTGCATGGAAGTGGATAATGAATAGCCGTGGAAAATTTTGTGGACAGATGAAGGCTATTTCCATCTGACGGTACGTCAATACCCAGAATTGTCGAATATGGGCAACAGAAAATCCACTGGAAACGTACCCCATACCACTTCATCCTGAAAAGGTCACGGTGTGGTGCGGCTCTACGGCATCATTCATGCTATAGCCATATTTTTTTCGATGTGTCTGTTTTTGCGCAACCATGTGATTTCAGCTCTGCAACAGCGTGGATGTGTGGATGAAATCATTTTTATGCAAGATGGCACTCCTCCGTACATTACACATCCCGTGAAGCAGCTGCTGTAGCGCCTTTTCAGAAATGTTCGAATTATTGTTTTATGGACTGATCTTATGACTCAGTAGCTGTACAATGTTTGCTTAGTTTTAAATGTCAAAATATTAGCTTAGTTTTAAAAGCTTCAATATTGATTCATCATTAAGATGTTTCATATGTTAATTTCCACTGGCAGGAGGAGTGTTTTCCATGTTTGCGTCAATTTTAGAATTACTTAATAATGATGTCTCATGGTGTTTGTTCATGTAAACGATTATCGGATGAGAATTCTCCAGGTTTGTGTGAATTTTAGAATTGTTTAATGCCACATGGTGTTTGTGCATGTACAGGATTAAAGAGTGGAAGAGAGACCGTATCCTAAGGTACCCCTATCTACGCGATATGAATAAGAAAACCGAAAGCGGAGTATAAAATACGACCTGAAATGATGCAGCAGTGGCGGCAAGTGTCGCTTCTGCAGAGCATAAAGGCAGGAGGGCTCGTTAGTCTGGCCGGGGAGCATATTTCCGAACCTTGAACCCTATCCTACTTTTCAAATTTTGGACGTCATGGAAAAATCGACTAGTTTCGCCTGCATGCGTTAAGTAACTTGTAAGGTTTTAGTTTAACTAACAAAGTTTTATTTTAATTTAAATCTTTCTATCTCTTTTCTGTTTCAACTTCCCGTCAGAAGGAGCGCACGTTTTCAGCTTATGCTAATTTGAAGTACAGCCAAGTACTATTTAAACCAGAGGTAAAAACCTCTTAGTGTGAGAGAGCTTTTAGTCTCAGATCACGGTCATTCTGTTCGACGTTCGCCTGACCAGCTAGCAGGTAAAATTATAAGCCATAGTGCTTACTACGTGATTGCATATTGAAATAAATTGAAGTGCGCTAGTATTAGTATTTCTTGCTACGCACCATTTAGTTAGAAGCCAACTCCGCGATTTGCTCTGCGAGCAAAGTTTAATTAAATTTCTATTTAGGTTTAGTATAAATTTATTTGATTGTTAAGTTAGGCCCAAGTGTGGTCTTTTACCTCCCGACTTGGGAAGTGTGTAAATAATAGTGATTTAATAAAAGAGGATTTTAAATCCCTTTCAAGTGCAGTTATTCTCCAGCACAGTATCTACACCAGAACAAAGCTCATTTTCAGCTTCCTGTTCCAGATCAGAACTTTAGGTTAAGGAGTTACTTCAAAATGTTTGCCAAAAGTATGCACAGAACACTCAGTCATGACAAACTGAAGGGCAAGAAGTAACATAAACAGAACTTTGTGTATGCACTTGTAAATAGTACCGAAAGTGTATTTTTTATGTAATTGCATAGTTGCAGATCTGAATGTTCTAACGGAATTTTCTTTTTATTACTTATTATTTATTTCGGTTTTGAAAACACATTCATACTTGATAAAAATTTATCACCGCTTAAAATTGTTTGGTTGTTTAAAAACAATTATTTGTCAATAATATAATAAAAACTGACTCATCTTATGCTTCATAAATCAATATGACAACAGAATCAAAATTTTATAAAACTGTTTGTTTGTAATAGATACAACTAAATGACACAGAGAAAAAAAATATTTCAATAAAAATTATCCACGTTAATTCGATAGCTAAATTATTTCTATTTCAGTGAGAAATCTACTTTCAATGCTGATATAACAGATAAGCATTTTGGAAGTTTTAAAATATAAGCTAAAGGTTTACTATACAATTTTATATATGAGAAAAAATAATTTACTTTCATTCCCTTTAAATCAGTATATTCATTTCCAATCGATAACCAGAATTTTTGCCAACTCAGAGACTTAAATTGAACACACAGTATTTCATCGCCTGAAATATAAATTAATTGTTGTTTTCATTTAAGGAAATTGAAAATATCAAAGGTAAATGGGTCATGGATCCAACCTTATTCCTTATTTGGAAATTTTTAGAAAAGTTTTCTGTCAGTCTTATTATATGTTGGGAAATCGTATTTATAAACAACAAGAAATCTGTATTTTCAGTAAATTCTGAAAAACATGGAAGCATATTTGTATTGTTTTTGTTTAGTTCTCCTTGCGAAAATATTAGCTTAGTTTTAAAAGCTTCAATATTCATGCTCAGTATTAAAATCTTCGTAATTTCTCTCTGTAGACATAAATTCAAATCATTAAGACTGGCCACCCAGTCTGCTTCACTTTCATGTCAAACCAAACTTGGTCAAGTACCTATATCTGTGTCAGCACACAAAACGCTCAACTTCTGTAGGGTGTTATCTCGGAAATCGACCTTCTGTTTGTTTCTGAAGAACAGTTCGTTTCCGAGTTAGCTGACCAAAAGGTTTGTGCTGCTAAGCGGATCAAGATGCGTAAGGAAGGTCAGTTGATAGACACCAATTACGTGATCCTGACTTTCAACTCGCCTGATCTGCCAAAGAATATAAAGACTGGGTCCCGTAAGACCATGTATCCCAAATCCTATGCGATGCTTCCAGTGCCAGCGTTTCGGCCATTCCAAGATGTCTTGTCGTGGCAACCTAACGTGCGCTCGATGCTCGTTGGTTGGTCACGGTAGTGAAAACTGCAGTGCTGCGTCATTGTGCATTAACCGCAAAGGTGACCACGCAGTATTTTCTCGTTCATGTCCAAAGTGGAAATCTGAAAAAGAAGTGCAGGCAACTAAAGTTACTAGGAACATCTCATATGCTGAAGCTAGAAAATTAGGCCAAAGCACACAGCTGCGACAATATACATCTTAACGCAACTGCTGTTAAATCTTCTCGTACAGTTGCCACCCAAACATCATTCGTTACTCAGCCTCTACCAAATAAAACGCAAGAGATTACAAGCAAACAGAGAAAAGACACCCCCCACATACAGTACAAAAAAAAAGAAATAGTAATCCAAAGCAAACCGAAAAATGTCGCTAAGAAAACAATAAAAACAGAAGCCCCAGCAATAGCTCTTTTGATAGGATGATTTCTGAATCTGCGGATTCAGGCAGTATGGAAGCAGAAGAGGGTGTAGAAGTTCCCAAGCATCTACTTTCCTAAAAAACAAAAAAGTAGCACAGAAAAACAATCATAATGGCCACCCTCATTTCATGGAACTGTCGCGGTTTCCACCGAAATTTGCTCGACATGAAAGCTATAATCAATGCCTATGATCCTGTGTGCTTAGCAGTACAGGAAACAAATCTGAAACCAGAACAGCAATCAAAGCTTTAGAGGTTCTCTTTCCTCAGGAAAGAAAATCTTGCAGTTGAGCGTGCCAGTGGGAGTGTAGTCCTCCTCACCTTACTGGACTCTCCATCAAATGCGCTTCCTTTGAGGACATCCCTCCAAGTTGTCGCAACCCAAGAATATTTTCATATTGTTGTTTCAGTCGTTTCTCTGTATTTTCCGATAAATGAGCACATTGATCAGCAGGATTGAAATGATCTCATAGAGCAACTGTCTGAGCCCTTTATCATAATAGGGGATTTTAACGGCCATTGTCCTCTCTTGGGAAGTAAAGGCCCAAATTCCCGAGGAAGACAAATTGAGCAGATGATAGAAGATCATAGCCTTTGTCTCCTGAACAATGAGCAGAGTACATACATACTTCCATGAACCTTCAAGGACATTCCATGCTCTCGACCTTGCCATCTGTTCACCATCTCTGTTGCCATTTTGCACTTTTAGTGTGAGAAATTATCTTTACAACAGCAATCCTTATCTCATTTTTGTATCGCCTGCACGAAGTCACATTTTTGTATCGCACACCTCATGTCGAGATCCCCTTAGTTCATGCTTGATAGGGCAGAATGAGAACTCTTCCCTTTGATTGCAGAGCTCACGGAGAACATGGTGGAAGATGTGCGTATCGATGATACAGTTGAAGCAGTTACTAATACTATTATTCAGGCAGCTATGCTTTCCATTTCTAGAGCATCAGGAAAAATGTTCAAATATTCCAAACCATTGTGGAATCGTGACTGTCATGAAGCACTGGAAAAACAAAGAAAAGCGCAGGGCATTTTTCGTAGGTATCCTACTTTACAAAACCTTATAGAGTTTAAAAGAGCCAAAGCAAATGCACGAAAAGTAAGGAGGCAGAGCCAGAGGGATTCCTGAATCTCATGTGTCGTCAATAATATCCTCTACATGTAGTAAGCAGGTTTGGGAAAGAAAGCATGTGGAATATATAAAGAACATTCACTTTCCTTTTTGGAAAAAGATGGCCGAGTGATTAGCTCTGTAGAAGAAATTGGGAGTATGAGTGGTGAGACATTTGCTGCCGTTTCTTCTAGCAGAAATTATTCACCTGCATTTCTTTCTATCTATTCATTCTTTCTATCTCTTCCAACTTTGAGCCTTATAATAGAGATTTTACTATGCTGGAGTTAAAGACAGCTCTGTTGTAGACACATAGGTCTTCCCTGGGTTTTGATGGCGTGAATTCCGAAATGCTGAAGCATCTGTCCCGTAAGTCACTGACTGCCCTACTCACTCTTTACAATAGGGTGTGGAAGGAGCATTTTCCCAGTTGGAGGAGAGCTGTTGTGATTCCTATTGCTAAGCCAGGGAAAGACCCGAAGAATCCCTCGAACTATCGGCTAATTGAACTTACGAATTGCGTATGCAAGCTGTTTGAAAAAATGGTAAACAGCCGCTTAGTCTATTTTTTGGAGAACATTAATATAATTTCGATTTACCAAAGTGGTTTTCGAAGGGGAAGGACAGCCATAGACAACATGCTCCTTTTGGAGACATCTATTCGAAAAGCTTTTGTTAGTCTCTATATTCTTTGATATTGAGAAAGCTTATGATAAGGCATGGACATACGGTATACTTCATGATCTTCATGATAGTGGCTGGCGTGGCAACCTACCATTTTCCATTCAGAATTTTTTTGAAGCTAGAACATTTCAAGTAAGGATTGGCTCTATTTTGATGACCTACAAATTTGCTGTCGAGGTGCAGATATGAGACATGCAGAGAGACAGCTTCAGATCGCTTTGAACAGGATCCAGGAATGGGCAGACAGTCAAGGATTTACGTTTTCAAAACAGAAGACTGTGCTTGCACTTTTGGAAAAAGCAAGGTCTCCATCCTGAGCCTGAATTATATCTCAAAGGGTCAATGATTCCAGCTGCACTTGAGGTAAAATGTTTAGGGGCCATGTGCGACTGAAAATTGACTTTCAAACTGAAAAAGAAGTGTATGAAACTACAACTGAAAAAGAAGTATATGAAAGTTTTTTGAAGTACAACTGAAAAAGAAGTGTATGAAAGTTTTAAATATTTTAAAAGTTTTGGCGAACACCTCCTGGGGTGCAGAGCGTTGCTCTATGCTTCACATTTACAGAGCTCTTGTTCACTCTAGATTGGACTAGGCTCAGTTGTCTGCGGATCCGTTCGGTCTTCAGTGTTGTTAAAACTAGATCCTGTCCATCATCAAGCTCTGCGGATTTGTTCTGGTGCTTTCAGGACATCTCCTGTCTAGAGTCTTTATGTTGACTGCTATGAAGCATTACTCCGTTTGAGGCGTGAAGAGTTGTCTCTTTTACTGTATTATAGTATATTGTCTCAACCTGATCATCCTTATAAACTGTGTTTACTTGAAAATACCTGTGATTTTTATTTGAAGCACATCCATTCTGAGTGCCTTCTTTTCCTGCCAGAGTTCGTCCTCTCATTGAAGAACCCTCCCTCTCTGATGTGTCTCCACAAGCAGTGCAGCATTTTAAAATCCCACCTTGGGAAAGTGCTCAAATCCAGCTTCTTCATATTTTCAAGAATTGCAACAAAACAACCACTTAAGAGACCATCTAGAGACAAATTTTTGCTGAGCACAGGTATAAGTATAGCAGTTATCTTTCCGTATATACAGATGGATCGAAGTCAACTTGTCATGTTGGAATGCCGGTTATAATTAGTGACCTCATGGAGGGCAGATGTTTTCACGGCGCTTCCTCAGTCCTAGCATCTGACCTGATTGCCATATACTATGCGCTTTTGTACATCTCAACGCTACACCATAAAAAGTTCATTATATATACAGACTCCTTCAGTACATTGAAGTCTTTAGAATCTTTTTCCAGCACCAAAAAGCCTGTGATAGTGGATGTACTCAAGTTGAATATAAATTTAACATTCATGGATACGAAATTCTGCTCTGCTTGGTTCCCGAACATACAGGAATAAAGGGTAATAAACTGGTAGACATCACAGCAAAATCTGCTATTGAACTCATCGTCTCATCCCTTTGAGAGATATCAGTTGTGCAATAAAACAAAGTATCTTAAAAAAATGGCAGTGGCTTTGGGACTTCCAATCTTGTAACAAGTTAAGAAGGGCAAAGCCTACAATAGAGCTTTGGTATTCTACTAGAAATCGTAAGGAGGATGTTCTGACTCGGTTTAGAATTGGTCACAGTAGAGCGAATCATAACTATCTACTAAAAGCCGAGAATGAGCCTGTTTGTCCAAATTGTAATGTTTGTCTGTCAGTTTGTCACATTTTAATTGATTGTCCATATTTTAATAAGCTTCCTCAAAAGTATTTTAATAGCTGTGACCTGCTCTCGACAGTTTAATCGGAAGAAAGGTCAATATCAGTTTTTTTCTGTGCCCGAAAGAAACAGGTCTTCATTATTTAATTTGAATTTGTCTTGAGATTTTATGTTAGAATTGCAATGCTATGTACACTTTTAGATAAAAAGAAAGACGCATCACGACGCACCGAGAAGATATAGTTATCAATATCTGAAGCAATTCATACCACCATTTCATTATTTTACTATTTGCCTTGATTTTATAAGTGTGCTATTGTTTTTAAACCTTATTCCCCATCTAATATACACTGCTCGACATTGAAAATGCAACACCAAGAAGGAGTGGTCAGAAAGTAATGAAATTTGGAAAAAAGACAGAGCCAGCAAGCAGCAATAAGTGATCTTTATTTCAAAATGATAGTCAGAATACAAAGCGAGAACGGCGTTGGATCAGTAGGATAGTTGATAGTTGACGGGGACCACCGGGGACAGCGATGGACGAAGAAACACGTCTAGGCATAGAGTCAATAAGAGTGCAGATGGTGTCATGAGGGATGGCTCTCCATTCCCTTTCAACCATTTGCCACAGTTCGTCTTCTGAACGAGGCAGCGGCAGAGTCTGCAAACGGCGTCCAATCGCATCCCACACATCTTCGATTGGTGACAGGTCAGAAGAGTACGGTGGCCAGGGAAGCATCTGTATACCTTGGAGAGCATGTTGGTAGTTGCAAGCACTGTGTGGTCAGGCGTTATTCTGCTGAAAAATTGCATTAGGCAGCCCCTGAAGGTAGGGGATTGCCACCGGCCGCCGTACGTTATCCAAGTATCGTTGGGCCGTCATAGTACCCTGAATACGAAGTAGAGGTGTTCTGGAATCGTAGGCAATAGCACCCCAAACCATTATGCCACGTTGTCGCGCGGTGGAGCGTTCCACAGTCGGACAGAAATAACGACACAAATATTGCCCATTCTTCATCTTCTTTCCCTTATATCTTACTTCCCGTGAGTCCGAGAGTTGCGCATTTCACATCATTCGCATAACTCAGTGACGTGCGTCTACTCTAAAATTTGCATAAATTTCTGACCACTCCTTCTTGGTGTTGCATTTTAAATGTCGAGCAGTGTATGTACTTAAAGCTTGCACGTTAAAAGATGAATCCTGTGTTTGGCGCATATAGCCTTTAGAGCTCTGTGCCAGAAATCCATTACAACCACCTGCAATATCTTGTGTAATTCTTCATCAGTGTCTTTTGCAATAACAGCTTGTCTATGTGTCATACAATTGTTGAATACTGTATGGGGAGCAGTTTTCTTTATTAACCCTCTTAGTCACTTACTATTACCTGTGAATGTTACAACATGATCCAACAATAGAAAGAGAGCCAGTGGATTAATTTTTGTGTGCATTTTAATTAATAGTTTTTAGATTTTAATCCATCCATCCCATTTTTCTTGTGAACAGTGGGTATCTATTTTTGGCCATTTATCCATCATGAACAAAATTGTTTTTATTATCCTTTGAGCATGCTACTGAATCTTGCAATGTTTAGAAAATGTTATGTCCTTACTTGACAACAAATTTGGTTAGAAATAAGAAACATATTTTATAAACAATCCTTATTATAAATTGCACGCAAGGCATTACTGAGATAGCCAAGAAAACTACACCGTCTCATCTGCATTGTATGCAATTGCTTTGAAATTCGATTTGAGCTGTTTGGAAAACATCAAGCATAACATATGCATCAAGTGGAAAACAATAGAATCAAAATATAGAAATGTTTAATTTAAAATTTGTGGTAAATATTAAAAAAGATCCAAAATTCTTTTCAAATGCTGTATACTTTTTACTGTGAAACAAATTTCTTTGAATTTGGAAACCCCCCAAAATTTATTCGCGACTCCTTGTTTGCACACCAGTGCCACAATGGATAAGTGGACATGGCACTTTGTATTCATGTAAACCTGATTAATTCTCAATAAGTGGTTAAATTTTGTAAAAAACAGTATAAGTTATCTATTTTTCAGTTGCATTTTGAAAAAATGATTTCAGTCTTCTCTTCAACAGAACAGCATGCAACAGAGAATTTTCAAAATTACGGGAAAGTGCAACTTACGTGAAAATGGATAAAAATCGGCTGTTCCAATGTGAAAAATTATGACATGTGAATTATGGTTTAATTTGCTGTGTCCATAGCTTGTGTATGTTGATTATCTTAACTAAATACAAAATGATCTTTTTCTTCAAACTTCTGCCAGAGTAACTGCTAGAAGATCTAGCCCATTTCAAATAAGAAGAAAGCAGGTGTTGTATTCTACTTATTTAACAACTACAATACTCTCCCATAATACTTCCAAGGAATGAGTTAGATGATTTAACTAATGTGCAACCAGTTTGATTCCTTATTTACATGAATGACATATCACACAATGATATATGTGTGGTGTTGACACCACGATTATGACTTGGAATGAATCTCTGCATTCAGTCATATACTCCTTAAAGAATATAGCCATGCGCTGGAGTCCTAGCTTCAGAAGGAACATTTTGAAGGGACATTTTGTTTTGCCATGCAATCTCTGTGGGTCTTAATTCTAAAAATTTTCCTCTCCAAAATTCAAATATTTTACTGTTCGATGTTTCTCTAAATTCCAAAATTTTGCACACCTGTCATAACTGCATTGGCTCTAGGTTCAGTTATCCAAGGTGCAAAGTCAAATATTTTAATGTTATTTTATACAAATCAATTCCCTGATGCCAACCCATGTTTTTTCTTGTTTTGTTTGTCAGGGAATTTTTCCATATTTTTATTTTTTCAACAGAACGGAAATACACACTAAAATGCTTCAAATAACTGTTAGTAGAAGAGCTGAGAAATATCTCACATTATTATTATCCCTGTTTATCTCCTGTTTCAAATCTGAGTTGAATTATGTTTTCTGATAAAAGTTTTTCATATTATGTATTTCAGCTCAACAAAAAATCAACTTTTATAATATTGCCTCCAGCCAATATACGCCTGGGGATTGAGATAGTGTTGTTGACCCGAACGACAAAGTGTCGATCCATAAGAGAAGAATAAGTGATGTGCGTGGTGTAATCTGGCAATCCCAGGTTTATGAACTTGTGCATGAGGCCCTCCAGCCAGACTCTATCAAAGGCCTTTGCCACGTCCAGGAACATGGCTCCTGTAATGGATTTATCCTACAGTCCTTGCGAGATTCTGTTACTCGGTACAGCTGGTGGATGATGGAGTGGTTTTTTCTAAAACCGTGTTGCTCGTTGATAATCAGGTTGTTGTTTTCAATGTGTTGAAGTATATGCTGTTGAATATAAAGAATTCTGTATATTTTGCTGGTAGAAGAGAGGAGGCTGATCGGCCGATATGAAATAGGATCAGGTGGAGGCTTGCTGGGTATGAGAACAGGTGAGATGACATCAATTTCCCAAGGCTTCGGGAAGTGGTTGAGGTAGAATATATCATTGATGATTTTGGCGAGCTTTAAGGGTCATGGGAATGTTCTTTAACATCTTGTTACTGATGAGATCCAGTCCTCGACTCGTCTTGACTTTAAGCTTGGCAATGTAGTCATAGACTTCTGACGGCCTGACAGGAGGAATGTTGCTTGTGTGTGTTCTTGAAGTAAACTTGTAAGTGACTGTGTAACAAGGTGTTCTGTATGTGGTAGGATATGCTGTTTATGCGAAACTGAGTAGCATAGTGATCAGCAAGTGACTCAGCTTTCTCAACTTCGGTGTAGGCAATTCCTTGTGGGCCATTTAAGGGCGAAATGTTGGTGTAGCAGCTCAGTAGTTTGGTGGTAGCTTTCTAGATATTATTCTCTTCTGCTGACAGAGAGGAAAGATAAACGGCCCAGTCATGGCCTACTTGTTTACATGCAGGGGTTCTGATCTGACTGTTGAGTTGGTTAAGTAGTACTCTATCGGAAGGATATCTTGACCTTTGCTACTGTTTCATATCATTATTTCAACGTTGGATGAGTTTTTTGATTTCAGAGGTACAGCTTTTCCTTCTATTGCTAGTGGCAGGCTTGCTATTATTCTTGAGAGCAGTTTGGAGGTCAGGGTAAAGTTATTGCCAATTACATCTAACTCATCGCCTGTGTGTGCAGTTGGAATGTGTAGTGAGGTGTTGTCCAAGGCTTTGGTAAAACCAGAACAATTGTGTCATACATTCAAAATAAAGTTTATCCAAAGAATTTTCAGACATACTATATATAAACAGCAACAATAATCGGAAGTACTTTCTTTTATATGTTAAATTAAATTCTTACTGCATTGACACAACAACCATCAGATTCAGAACCCCCTCCACAACATGACTATCGGCTTCCAGTAGCTCCTCTTTTTCCACAATCTTCCCCAGTGCAAATCACACCACCCAGTGAAAATCCAGCCCCCCAAATAGCTATTGCAAAATCTTTAAATATCTCTGCACGAACTGTGAACAAAATTATAAAATCTGATTTAAAACTTGTAAGGGATTTATGTTTATTTTAAATAGCCAATTAAATTTAAATTTACGTTACTTTCATATAAGCCTTCATTTCCCCTAATTGTCAATGCCAGAATATTTAAATTTGATAGAGCTCGTGAAGTAATGCAAATTCTACTTTGAGGATAAAAGGTTTAAATACCGAGTTCTAGAAGGGGAAGTTAGAGAGTGTGGGCGAATACTGTGCTTTTGATAGCATGAACTTCTGCTTAGCATTTCTTCCTGGTTAACGTGGCATAACAGCTATTACTTTGCTACCACTAGATTTTCGATGCTCTTTTAGGAAACAGGATATTCTGAGCCCTGTAGCGAAATTCTACTGCTCGTTAATATCTTCGAATTTTTAGTTTAGTTCTTGCTATTGCAGTTATCGCCCGAGTGAGGTGGAATGCGTCAAGTCGACGCATTGGGAAATTCAAAAGAGTTAATAAAGGGTTCTTTTTACCCTTCTCCTGTGTGGGTTTCTAAACGCATTTCAGATGTTACATTACAAGATAGACCAGAGGGACCCACAAGCTAATCAAAACAACAACAACAAAAAAACATGATGTTCATCGCCTAACTCCGAAACAGGTTTCTCAGGGTAAGACTACTTGAAGACTGTTGTATGAAAATTATTTGGCAGTTGAAAAATGAAAATATATAGTTACAGTTGATGAGGCTAAAATATACTTATTTGATTACAATAGAAAAAGATGGATTTAGTACAGAAAAAGTCATGTAAGTTTTATCCTAATTTTATTAACAATTATTTTAAGTTCATGCATCTTTTCTATCTATTCTAGTTTCAGCTTACAGTTTCCTACCAGAATGTAATTTCAGAAACGTAGTTAATGCAAGTGAGTAAGAGTACTATTTAAGTCATGTTTCATCGACGTCGAGAGAGAGAGTTTCTGACTAGCGCGCGTTTGCCTTTTGGCTACATCTCTCTTAGCTTTGCTACGCTCGGCCACACTTTAGGCCCTTGTTTGGCTTCGCCGATTTAACTGAGATTTAGCGGCCAACTACTTTAGAATCTTGATAGCTTCGGCTATATTTTCAGCCAGCTTTAGTTAAGGTTAGTTTAGTTTAATTTCATAATTACGTAAATTAAAGCCCAAGTGGAGGCTTTGCTGTACGTTCCGAGTTAGGAACTGGTTGTATTTATTCTGATAAATAAGTCTTACGTATTTGTTCACACACTAAAGCGATTATTCCCTTGTTAGTGTTTGCG
Organism: Stegodyphus mimosarum; assembly: GCA_000611955.2. Taxonomy (NCBI): domain Eukaryota; kingdom Metazoa; phylum Arthropoda; class Arachnida; order Araneae; family Eresidae; genus Stegodyphus; species Stegodyphus mimosarum. The sequence continues at coordinate 22,148 of KK113504.1, forward strand.
GGGTTCGAGAATTGAACATTGAGTTAAATAAGTAACACCCCACAGACTTGATATGTTGGGTTCAGAGAAAACGAGGAAAACTTTTTAAAGGTTTTGTGGTTATTACAGGATTTTCTCATAACGAAAAATTTAAAATAAGGAAAGGAGAAAAAATGTCAAACTTAATTCGGATTATTATCAGAAATATGTTTTAACACCCATTTTTAAAGACGAAATCAATCTCTTTATCGAAACAATCTTCACTGTGTTAAGTTCCATCAGGATAAGGCTCCGAGCCATACTTCAAAATTTACTATTAATTGAAAAACAAAAAGGAGAAATGAAACCAGAATTGAAGCTATTCCCTTTAAATGAATCCCATCCCAGTTCCCTGATGTGTCTCCTGTGGATTACTGCGCATTTGGACTTTTAAAACAAGTTCTTTATAAGCGGCATCCCAGAACTTTGGATTGACCCTGGAAGATTGTGAAGGAAGGGTGGAATAAAGTCAACCTTGATGTTTTTGGAAAAGAACTTTTATCTTGGAAATCAAGATGTAATGAAAGTACAGCAAAAGGGCTATCAGACTGAACTTATTCAAAAATAAAATTCTAAGGTTTATTTAAATATAGATCTTTGCAAAATCGTTACAAAAATGTGTGAACATGCTCTTTATGTCCACATATAAAAATATATGTAGATTATCGTGTTTTATAGATTTCTCCAGCTACTCAGATTTAAAAGTTAAGGGCAAAAGTTATACATGAGGTGCAAGTTGTAAACAACTTTTATCTAGTAACGATAAATTTTTTCAGCATATGGTTTCATAAATTAGATTACGTTTTGATTAATACATTGTTAATATATAAGAAATTCTGTAAACAGCACAGCACCCTCATTTTAAATCAATCTTTCCTATTTGTTTTTCATTTTAGCTCTAGCAGTTCTTCCAGCAGTTCATCCAGTAGTAGCGATAGCCTTGTAGATGTAACAGACAGCTTCAGCTTCAGTGATAGTAGCAGCGACAGCATTGGCTTCAGACTTCTTGATGCGAATGGCATTGAAATCGACATTGGTTCTTCATCTTCATCATCTTCTTCCTCTTCTTCTTTCTCCAGCTTTGACATCGAAGCTAGCCTCCTGGGTATCGCTGGTGTAACAGGAATTCATATCCATGCTACCAGTGACAGCTCCATACTCGATTCTGATGTAAGCGTTGGTGGATACGTGGGCGTAGAGGCACACGCGGCGTAGGTGTTAGCGCAAGCCTAAGCGCAGAGGTAGGCGTGTGAAATCATTGTTGGTTAATTTAATTTAGTCATAGATCTGACTCAACACAACAGGGGAAAATGAAAATACCTGAAAAATATCGAACTAGGAATTTATTTTACTTTGAAATCAAAATTTTACCGCCATCAGTTTTGGAACATATTTCTGTGTGATAATAGCATTATATATTGTTATGAGTAATTCTTAAGAATACATAAGCAATATGTATATGTATAAAAGCTAAATATCTTGTTAAATGTATGTATGTTGCGATAAAGTTTTAAATTTATTGCGATAAATTGTGTATATAAATGAAATCTGAGTAATGAAATAACTTCTCATTATCAGAAAAAATGCTGTATAAAAAGATAATTAAAAAATAAATTGAAAGTAAATATTATAGTTACCTGTATTTTTTGAAGTTCAGTTGAACACTGTATTTCTGAGCAAAGAGCACATTTAACATGTTCATTCGATTAAGGCAATTACATGAGCGCCGTTTGTCACGAAACGCAAATGGGAGTAATTCGTTCACCTGGGAACTTCTTGCATTCTACAGATTTAAGCACTCAGCCACTTTTGAGCTAAGGGTAATTTATAACGCGATAAATTTGTGGTACAGACAGTGAATAGTTATTCTAATTTTTTTTTGTACTGAGTGTGTGTGTGGGGAGGTAATAGTGGTTTTAAAATGTCCTGCGTTTTGTAAATGAAATCAAAGTAATTTATCCGGATTAAAACTTTTAAAGTTTTCATAGGTGACCGAACAGGATAATCACAGTGCCGAATTAATGAACAGACGAACCAGTTAAATATATACGACTGTAGCTTCAAAGCGCCCGCCTTCAGTGAAGGAAATATGTACGAATACATTAATAATAAAGCTAAAAAAGTATTTTTTTTAATAAATCTTTAAAAAACTATATTATATTACTCCCAATGATGCTTTTTTTAACGTTTTGTGTGTTACCTTTATTTATTAAATATGACATTCTCCGCACCTAAACCACATAAAGTATAATTCAACAGCATTATTACAAAATATTTAAAAAAAAAAGCATATTTTTTGAATTTCCGAAAGAAAGTCTCTCTGTGCTGTGTTGCCATTGTTCTCTTTGAAATCGTATTGTCTGTAAATCAAAAATTCGCTAACGTTTTACAAAATATGAAACGGACAACAAAAGAAATTCCAAATTCGGGCCCATATTCGAGTAGAGGACTATGTTATTCAGAATTTGATGGCTCTAGGTATCACTGTTTATTCACAATGCGACTGTTTATTCACAATGCGCCAAAACATACATTATATTCATGCAAATACTTCAGTATATACACAGTCCAGTCACATTAATGTGACCACCACGTACTTTCCATGTCAGAGTTAAATAACCAATCACAGAAGGCAGGTGGCAGCACAGTGCAGTTGAGCGTATATAAAGGGTGTGTGAGGGCTTCGGAAAACATTTCAATCGTTGGCGTAATGCAGAAACGAAGCGATTTATCCGACTTCCAAAAGGGCATGATCATTGGCTTTCGGGCCAAGGGTGGAAGCATTTCCGAAACGGCTGAGTTTGTGAACTGTTCGCGTGCCGCCGTGGTAAAAGTGTACCGTGCATGGCAAAATGGGACTGTCCAAAATCAGCGACGTGGCAAATGTGGTGCACCACGGGCCATAGATGACAGAGGCGAACGACGGTTGCGGAGATGCGTTCGGGCAGATAGACGGGCTACCGTTGAGCAACTGACCACCAAAATGAACCAAGGGGCTACCAAAAGTGTCTCCCAAAGTACTATTCAGCGAACATTGCTGCGTCTGGGCCTCCGAAGCAGACGCCTGGTTCGTGCACCTATGCTGACTGCTGTTCATCGACGGCGAAGGCTAGAATTTGCACGCCAGTACAGCAGCTGGACGTCCACTGAGTGGCGACAGGTTGCGTTTTCGGATGAATCGCGTTTTATGCTCCATCGGACAGATGGACGTTGGCGTATAAGGCGTGAAACCTCTGAAAGGAACCACCCTGCAACCATTGCCGGAACGGTCCAAGCTGGAGGCGGGAGCATTATGGTCTGGGGAATGTTTTCCTGGCATTCTCTAGGTTCACTGATCATTGTGGAAGGCACAATGGATCAATACAAGTACGCATCTGTCCTTGCGGACCATGTTCACCCCTACATGCGCATTGTTTTTCCTCAGGATGATGGCATCTTCCAGCAGGACAATGCGAGGTGCCATACAGCTGCCAGTGTACGTGCGTGGTTCGAAGAGCACCAGGATGAGTTTACCGTCCTCCCCTGGCCAGCAAACTCACCTGACTTAAACCCAATCGAGCATCTGTGGGACCATCTCGATCGAGTTGTTCGCGCCATGGATCCTCAACCGCGTAATCTAGCGCAGCTGGCCACGGCATTAGAGTCGGCATGGCTCAACATCCCAGAGAACACCTTCAGGGACCTATGTGACTCTCTTCCTGCACGTCTCGCAGCAGTCCGCTCTGCGAAAGGTGGTTATTCTGGCTTTTGACAGGTGGTCACATTAATGTGACTGGACTGTGTAATTTCTTTAAATATAATACAGGTCGATAACATTTGGCTGCAACAATTAAAAAGGGATTCGCCGTTCATAGTGAAACGCCCCAAAATGCCGTTTTGAGACTAATAGCCTTTCTGAACTTCCACTCCTTTGGACTAATAATATAGATATTTATATTATTAGTTCTGTTTTTGTTGTTGTTGCTCATGCTTCCTTGCCCGACAGAGTCAGCCCAAGCACACGAGAATTCTCATGTCAAGGAGCGCTAGTTTACTCCTGTGGTTGGCAATAGCCTTCAGCACCTAAAAGGTGACAGTACGATTTGGCTCAGTTCCACACCCAATTTTGATGGAGAGCACCCCGGGAGGACCGGTTCCAGGGTCCGAGGTCTCCCACCCCTCTCCCCTTCCACCAAACCACACGAGAGGACTTTTGGCTCGCCGCATATTTGGAGTGCCGCCATGCCGCGACGACTCTATACGTTTACAAACATCCATGCCTTCTCCGGAATTCGAGCCCGAGCCCTTCGGCACGACAGACAGCGACGCGAACCACTATACTGGTTGGGCGGCATATTATTAATTTTAAATATTATAAATAAATGTTATCGTAATAATTGATAAAACAATAGTCTTTAATTCGGTATTATGCACTGCACTATTGTATAATGTACTTTAGTTATGTAAACTATTATGGAAGAGAAAGCTTATAGAGTCATTAGGTTATTTCGGAGCAGGAGTGATTTAAATTATGAGCAACGCCTTCGCCGGGAATCGAACCACGGACCTCTCGGTTACGCGTCGATTGTGCTGACCACTACACCACGAAGGCATGCGAAGAAGGCGGGAGAAATACCTTATATAGTCTCCCTTTTAAAGGGCGACTGGAGATTAGGGGCCCCAATCGTCAAATCGTGGCGGTGGAGAATCATCATCCACCATCTTTTAGTTCGGGCGCCACTTGTATGGTAATTAGGTTATTTCGGAGGAGGAGTGATGAAAAATGAGCAACGCCTTCGCCGGGAATCGAACCACGGACCTCTCAGTTACGCGTCGAGTGTGCTGCGACTACGCCACGAAGGCAGGCGAAGAAGGCGGGAGAAATACCTTATAAGTTAAAATAAAGAACTAGATTAGAAGAGAAAGAAGAAAACAAAATTGAAAATGAGAATAAAAAAAAGGTGAAATATCAAAGTAGTGTTTGAAAAATCTTTAAAACTGAAAGATCTTATAATTAGAAAGCAGAGAACAAAATAGTAACAAATGAATGTAGATCCATGTAAGATCCAAGTAATCATTTAATGACCTGTATAATTTTGCTACAAAATTTATCCCTGTTCATAATTCTTTTTACAGAAAAGTTCCAGAAACAAAGGTCGTAAAAAACAGAAAATTGCATTTACCAAGTAATGATCCTAGCTGCTATCAAAGTAGTCACCTTAGCTATCTATACACAACTGCCAACGTTACTGGATGTCTTGGAAGCAAGCAGGGAAATCTTCAACTGCGATGCTTGCAAGCTCATTTGTCACAGCTCTTTGGATGGCTGCAATAGACTTGAAGAAGATTTCCTTTCAGTCGCCAATTATCTCACGGAAAGAAGAAAAAGAATCACAATAATCTTTGACACAAATGTGGGAGCACCTCTGGCTCTATCCAATAGTTTCCTATTTCTGCTCATCTGCTAACGACGGAGGGACGATTCTTGTATTAAGTTTCCGTTTCCCTGAATCTTCACGTAAAATCATATGGCACAAATCACGATTTAAATTCACTTCTTCTGATATTATACGCACAGTTATACGACGGTCTTCTCGCAATAACTGCCTTATATGCTGCATGCACTGGTATCAGCTCTGGCATCGTCTTGCACTGAATCTCCGCCTTCACGAAACCTTCTGTACCACTCGAAAACGGGACTTCTTAAAAGTGCCTAGCTTGCATATGCTTACTTAATCATGTTCAACATTTCACTAAGGGTTTTCCCGAGCTTAACGCAGAACTTAATGTTCACTCTTTGCTCACAGTCAGCATCCATTGTTTCACCTTAACGAATGAGACAATAGTCTGAACAGTGTGTTGCTAAGGGAAGCCCTGCCACCTAGTAAGTTCGAGCGGAAACATGGCCAAAGTCATGTCAAGTAAGAATACATACCAGGTAACATAAAAACAACATTTCTTTCTCTTTAGTACCGTAAACTCAGAAATTTAAAAAGAAAAAAAAACTGTCCTGGAACTTTTCTGACAAAGGATGTACATGACTTAAGAGACAAATATCACAAAACTAAAAATGAGGAATCAGCGATTTTAAACATCGGATTTTACACTATTACTCAATAGGAAATAGACAAACAAATTTTTGATGAAAATGGATTAGATGAAAATATCAATTAAATTGTTAAAGCAGGTTTTAAGATAGAAAAAAGTTCTGTATTATTTGTAATTTTTTTTGGGTAAGCACAAAAAAGTATTAAAATTTAACCAAATATATCAAACATTTAAAGAATAGATTTAAAGAATGTATCGGTTTGGTTTTGATAATGGCAAAGCCCTTGAAGGCTATCTGCTTAAGAGAAGAGATGTCTTCTTGAAGGAATTTCAAAGGCAAAGTGACTCGTATTCCCGTTACAAATGCGAAAAGCAATGAAAACGCCTAAGCAGCCAGGCCGTTCTTCAAGAACTGAAACAAGGTCGAATTATTATTTCGACCTAGTCGTTCGTTAAGCTCACACTTGACCACTTTTGGGGCCATTTGTTCACTTCAGCAATTTTTTTCAAATCTGGTCGATAGTATACCCCAAAAAATATATCATGCTATACAAATGAAAAAAAAAGTCTGCTTCAAAGATATTGATGTTCAGGAACTACAAGATGACTTGGCACCACTTTTTGTAGTGGGGAGACGAAAAACTGAGAATTCCGAATGATTTGTACACGTTCATAAAAAATAACAATATTTCATCTTCTTTCCTTAATGCCGAAATATTGTTGGGAATTAACTATTGTCTGTATACAGTGCAACAAGTCATCCACATAAAGTCAAGTCATCCGCAACAAGTCATCCACATAAACAAGTCATCCTCATAATGTGCCGAGTTAAGCACTTGAAAAGTTTCGCTTCGGTCACGTTTATATTTTCGTATGTGGTATTTAACAACGGCAGCAAGGAAAAACGGGCTTGATGTCACTCGAAAGGGCACGGGAGTCATTCGTAAAATTTTGTAAGTTTTGGAATCATTTTTATCTGGAAACCAAAAAAATCGTAAGTAATCTCTATCCTCTTCCGCTATTCCTACGGTGAAAAATGCTCCTTGAAGGTCACTGCTGAATGCACATTCGGATTTGCGAAATTGCAAAATTACATGTAAAATTATGGGATTCGACGGTGGCCCAGGATTCAGACATTCATCAAGAGACTTGCACCCTTACCCTTTGACGATGCATCAAAACCCAATCTAACTTTTGTGGTGTCCCTATCCGATCTTACAACAGCTGAATGAGGCATATAATAATTCCTTTCTAAGTCGGAAGGAGATTCCTCGACGATATTCAGCTTTAATTGTTCCTTAACTATCTTCTACAAACCCAATTATTTTCATTAATTTTTACCCTCAAGTTGTTAAATCTTCGATTTGCTAACGCGAAGTTGTTGGACAAGTTTTCTGGTTTTCCTTCCCAGAATAATTTAGTTGTATACATTCCAGTTTCATACTTCAAATTATTTTCGAATTGAGAAATAAATTCTTCATTAAATTTGAAATTACAACTGTCTGTTTCATCTATCCCCATCGAATCTAACTTCGAAAATTTTATTAGGTTTTCATTCAATGTGGCGAAACATTCAATTTTCATAATAAAAATGTTCTGATTCGAATTTAATTCTGATGCAGAAATTCGACTCGAAACAACCCTTTTGAACAAAGTGTTAATCAAATACAAAGATTTGTTTAATCGTTCCTTTTCCCCTAAATAAATATTCCAAAAGTATTATGCTCTAATAAGCAGAGACAATTCATTCTCTAACGATTTACTTACGTTTGGCAAAGAAATGTTCTTTTTCATAAGTAAGTGCTTTAGTTTATTGTGTGATACTTTAAACTGCGATCTAGAAATACAGTCAATCAAAAGCGCTTGAATGGTTATTATCTTTTCCGGATCACTTGGATTACAAAGAGTAAACCGGACTACATCATATGTTTTCTGTATTGGCATTCTAGAACCGAAAGTATAAACTGCTAGACTTTGTTACCTAATAATCGATAATTTCATTTCTACCGCTAATTCGTTTTTCAAAACACATCTCTGTGACTCATTATCCAGCAAAATATTTTTGTCTTTATTTTTAAACCTACCTACTAATACTGCTGAGCAAGTTTCAATTAGTATTTCGCAATCACATTTATTTATACATGGCAACCGATGAGAGAAGCTTTTTCACGTCGCCGGTGACCACGCTCCAGTGGGGGCAAGGATGCCATGGCGGTTTCATCGCAGATCAGTTCATTATGCATCCTGCGTTTAACAAATTACACAAACGTTTTTTAATTTGCATTGCTTATATACATGTCCTTTAGAAAGACAGGAATAACAAATACCATTTTTCTGAGGGATAATTTTCGCTGTTCGATTCATAAAAGACAAGAGACGGAATCATGATCAATTTTAGGTTTTGTACAAAATATACATTTTTTCACATCAACAACAAATGCAGAAGATGTATGTAGGAAAGTTCGAATTTATTTTTCCCGCTATAAGCTACTTTGCTTTTATTAAACCTTTCATATCTCTGATTAGGTTTTTGTACAGAATTAAATTTAGTTTCCAATCGCGCATCTGAAGAGCTTAAATTAAAATCTCTACTTAGTTGCTCGTTACGTTCGCGACACTGAATTTCTACCTTTAAAAATTCCAATAAATCAGATATTTCGTTTTCATTTTTTGAATATATTCTGCGAGAAAATTCTAATGCTAAATCTTTGGGTATCGATTTTAACAACACGGGATACAATATGCAACTATAACTGTTAGGATTTATTCCGTTATTTTCTCTTCCTCGAATATGTGTTTCGCATTCTGAATAGAGTCTACGCATCAATACAATATCGTATGATTTTTGTACTGGTCTTATGTTTAAAAGTCTTCACATATGTGCATCTATAATAATATCTTTTCTGCCAAATCCTTCTTATAGTACCCCTCAGGGGCTCACTTCTGTGAGTACAGGTGTGGCAATCCCGAGATACCCTAGCCCTTCAGAGGATCATCTTCTTGATGAGACGGGTGTCACCATCCTGGAGCCCCAGTGATCCATCCTCATTTCCATCTCCTCTCCCCTGAGCTGAAGCTTTTTTCTTTCCTTTCTCCCTTGTGGTTTTCCTCTTCGGAGGTTGGGGTTTTGCCATGACAGACTTGGAACAGCCCTTGTCTCTGGTTCTGAAGTGGCAAGAAACCTGCCCACTTGTTTGCCGTGCGTGGAGACCCGTGTCGCTGGAAAGGAGGGTCCTGGTAGTTGAGGGGCGAGGTACTGTCCCCAACACACTGCTTTGGCCTCTGCTTCAGCTAAACGGGAGGCACCTTGTCATCCTCACGGATGTCAATCGGCTAGTCACTAGTCTTTGTGTCAGTGGCTTGGGGATAAGCTTTCGGGAGTTCCTGCTTTCGGGAAAGCTGACTGTGGGGCTTCAGATTGCGTATAGACCCGGTAAACCCTGGCGCAGGATTCTGCGTCCCCTTGTTGGACTCCGTGGTGAGTGGGGCTGCAGGGTCCGAATCTTAACTTCTTCTCAATATGGCTTCCACAAATCCAACAAATACAAATGAACATAATTACGCATCAAAAAGAATAAAAACAATTGCAAATGCATATACAGATGTAACTCCAGAAACTCCACCAAAATTTCTTGTTATAAACGACTTTACATGCCATCTCAAATACTGTCACCATTCCTAATTCAAAAGTACATCCAGTCTTCATTTGGGGAACCGAAGAATATCAAAGGGTTGCGCTCTGAAGATCTTCTTGTCGAAACTGTATCAGCTATCCAGTCTGCAACACTCCTTGGCTTGAACAAACTTGGACAAATCGACGTTAAAGTGTCAGTACATAAAACACTAAATTTTTCTCGTGGTGTTATCTCACAGATCGACCTCCTTTCCGTTTCAAAAGAGGAAATTGTCTTTGAGTTGTCCGACCAGTATGTGTGTGCTGCCAGACGGATCAAGATGCGCAAAGACGATCAGTTGATTAATACAAAACACAAAATCCTGACTTTCCGTTCGTCTGATCTGCCAAAAAGTATTAAGGCTGGGTACTTACATTGCCCCGTAAGACCTTACATACCGAATCCTTTGCGATGTTTCCAATGCCAGAGCTTTGGCCATTCGAAAATGACCTGTCGTGGCAAAAACATATGTGCGCGTTGCTCTGTGGAAGGCCATGACAGCGAGAATTGCAATGCCGAGCCACTTTGTGCAAACTGCAAAGGAAATCATGCAGCATTCTCACGACAGTGTCCGAAATGGAAAGCAGAAAAGGAGGTACAGTCGGTCACAAAAGTATTTGAACACCAGTACCCCATCAGAAAATTACAAGATTGATTTTTTTCTGAAACCAATTTTTTTTGGGGGGGGGTTCAAGATTGGATATTATTTGAATGATTTCATATTTTGTCGTGTATTGGAAAAAACAATTATTTTGCGCTCTTTGTTTTAAAATAGTCCAAGATTGGTTATCATTTTTTTTAATTCAATCCAAGATTGGTTATTTTTTTTTAAAAAAACATTTTATTATTATTATTTATTACAATAGGACAGATTATTAAAATAAATACAAAATTTATTATTTAACATAGTTCAGATATAATTTCATTAATGGAATTCCATAACATTTCCATTTCATCAGAATTTAATTGATTTAAACAATTTTCTACTAATAAATCATCCGTAATACTTTCCAAGTCCATAAAATCATCTTCTACAGAAGGCGTTTCTTGGACCCGCTCACGAGGATAATCACCTCCACTTGCCATCGGACAACCAAATAGCCTTTAAACGATTCATCATTAAGAACAAAAGCACAGTTAACACCATTTGCAGAATCATCAGCCAGATAACTGCCCTGGGGCAAGACATATGCCAGACCCACTAAAACAGGGTCTGGCATCACTCAACCTCAAGTGTCGCAAATGTATAAATAAGTACATACTCCTCCGCATCTAAGGCAAACAGACTTTTAGTGTGCTTTATGCGCTAGTAACTCCGTTATTAATAGTGTTTATATATTATGTATGTTTATGTGTTATGTGTTATGTTTATGTGTCTTTCTATATGTAACCAGTATGTTATGTGATGTAATGTATACCTTGCAAATCTAAAATCTGTAATCCAACATAATAGTCAATGTATCCCTCATCAGCCCTTGTATGGCAGTGTAAACTTTAATTTAAGATCAAAATAAACTCCCTGTGCGGCCTCCTGGGGTCCCAGGGAGTTGTTACCTCTAGGTAGGGGAGGGCGCGGGACATATGCCTGTTTACCTATGTTAGACACCAGGCGTCCCCGTCCTCCGTCACCTGTCACCTGCTAAATCTTTGGGTATCGATTTTAACAACACGGGATACAATATGCAACTATAACTGTTAGGATTTATTCCGTTATTATCTAATCCTCGAATATGTGTTTCGCATTCTGAATAGAGTCTACGCATCGATACAATATCGTATGATTTTTGTACTGGTCTTATGTTTAAAAGTCTTCACATATGTGCATCTATAATAATATCTTTTCTGCCAAATCCTTCTTATAGTACCCCTCAGGGGCTCACTTCTGTGAGTACAGGTGTGGCAATCCCGAGATACCCTAGCCCTTCAGAGGATCATCTTCTTGATGAGACGGGTGTCACCATCCTGGAGCCCCAGTGATCCATCCTCATTTCCATCTCCTCTCCCCTGAGCTGAAGCTTTTTTCTTTCCTTTCTCCCTTGTGGTTTTCCTCTTCGGAGGTTGGGGTTTTGCCATGACAGACTTGGAACAGCCCTTGTCTCTGGTTCTGAAGTGGCAAGAAACCTGCCCACTTGTTTGCCGTGCGTGGAGACCCGTGTCGCTGGAAAGGAGGGTCCTGGTAGTTGAGGGGCGAGGTACTGTCCCCAACACACTGCTTTGGCCTCTGCTTCAGCTAAACGGGAGGCACCTTGTCATCCTCACGGATGTCAATCGGCTAGTCACTAGTCTTTGTGTCAGTGGCTTGGGGATAAGCTTTCGGGAGTTCCTGCTTTCGGGAAAGCTGACTGTGGGGCTTCAGATTGCGTATAGACCCGGTAAACCCTGGCGCAGGATTCTGCGTCCCCTTGTTGGACTCCGTGGTGAGTGGGGCTGCAGGGTCCGAATCTTAACTTCTTCTCAATATGGCTTCCACAAATCCAACAAATACAAATGAACATAATTACGCATCAAAAAGAATAAAAACAATTGCAAATGCATATACAGATGTAACTCCAGAAACTCCACCAAAATTTCTTGTTATAAACGACTTTACATGCCATCTCAAATACTGTCACCATTCCTAATTCAAAAGTACATCCAGTCTTCATTTGGGGAACCGAAGAATATCAAAGGGTTGCGCTCTGAAGATCTTCTTGTCGAAACTGTATCAGCTATCCAGTCTGCAACACTCCTTGGCTTGAACAAACTTGGACAAATCGACGTTAAAGTGTCAGTACATAAAACACTAAATTTTTCTCGTGGTGTTATCTCACAGATCGACCTCCTTTCCGTTTCAAAAGAGGAAATTGTCTTTGAGTTGTCCGACCAGTATGTGTGTGCTGCCAGACGGATCAAGATGCGCAAAGACGATCAGTTGATTAATACAAAACACAAAATCCTGACTTTCCGTTCGTCTGATCTGCCAAAAAGTATTAAGGCTGGGTACTTACATTGCCCCGTAAGACCTTACATACCGAATCCTTTGCGATGTTTCCAATGCCAGAGCTTTGGCCATTCGAAAATGACCTGTCGTGGCAAAAACATATGTGCGCGTTGCTCTGTGGAAGGCCATGACAGCGAGAATTGCAATGCCGAGCCACTTTGTGCAAACTGCAAAGGAAATCATGCAGCATTCTCACGACAGTGTCCGAAATGGAAAGCAGAAAAGGAGGTACAGTCGGTCACAAAAGTATTTGAACACCAGTACCCCATCAGAAAATTACAAGATTGATTTTTTTCTGAAACCAATTTTTTTTGGGGGGGGGTTCAAGATTGGATATTATTTGAATGATTTCATATTTTGTCGTGTATTGGAAAAAACAATTATTTTGCGCTCTTTGTTTTAAAATAGTCCAAGATTGGTTATCATTTTTTTTAATTCAATCCAAGATTGGTTATTTTCTTTTTTTAAAAAAATTTTATTATTATTATTTATTACAATAGGACAGATTATTAAAATAAATACAAAATTTATTATTTAACATAGTTCAGATATAATTTCATTAATGGAATTCCATAACATTTCCATTTCATCAGACTTTAATTGATTTAAACAATTTTCTACTAATAAATCATCCGTAACACTTTCCAAGTCCATAAAATCATCTTCTACAGAAGGCGTTTCTTGGCTTATTCGGTAACTCTTGCGTTTCTTGATTGGTAATTTAGACTCCTCATCCTCGATCGTAACAACTTCAATGTCTCTTTTGCAGGGAAATGTTCTTTTGCGGGGAAATGTTCTTTTGCCGGAAAATGATGTATAGGATGTTGGGGATAAAAAATTCTTTTTTATCCAAATAATGACTGGGCACTTGTGTACAAGAAATAGACTCTTTTGCGTGGTTAAAATAAGATACTGAGTCTTTGGGGGAACTGCATAATATCCAAAAGGTTTCAATATATATCGTTTAAAATTTTTTTCCTTGAATGCTTTAAATTCTTTGGCAGTTAGATTTAAATCGTCAGATTCATAATAGACGATCGGAGCGGCTGTAGTTTGATAGATATGGACTTCATCTTCAGCTGTCGTTGTTATTCCAAATGTAAAATAACTTTTGGTAAGAAAAATATTGTTCCATTGAAAACTCATTCTTAAATCTGTATATTTCCGTTTCAGTTGAATAGGTCGGCTAAGAACTTGATACACTCGATTCCAAGAAAAGGGATAGTAATTTTTAGTCTTTTGACTCTCCTCCAAATTCCTTTTCATATTTTGAGTAAGTAATTTCGATGATTCCTCGACACGCTTAAAGTAAATTTTGTGATCCTTTAAAAAAGTTATAAATTTGGTAGCTAAATGAATGTCTAGATTTCCAATTTCAGAGAATGACTTTAAATCACTAACACTTGAAATAGCCTTGGTTGGGAAAACGTCTATCGTGGACATGATTATGCTTTTCTGATGGAGCGCTCTCAGCCTTTTTATATCTGCTGTTTCCTATAAAAAAAAAGAAACCAGTGACGTGTTTTCTTTCCTCTCTCTCTATATATATAAACAGCGAACCAAGATTTCCCATTTAGATATCATGGAAACCACTACGTATATTCCTTTCCAATATAAAAATTATCGGATTCCCTTCTTTATCATCCAAGGATATATTTATTTAAAAGCCTCAGATGTTTCAAAATGTGTAGGTTATAATTTACTGAGTCCTACAAAGTTGCAAGAATATTTGAAAGGAGAAAATGTTTTAACGGCTCGTGCAATTTCTATCTTGGACGAACGAATTTTGTTAATGAAAGGAGCTAAATATCAATCTACAACCATTTTTTTAAACCTGTCAAAAATTAATAGTATAATGGATCGTCTTAAGAAGAAAAAGGATATTGAATTTAGTGATTGGTTGTATCAAATTTTACATGAATCCTTGATCAAGACCGAGGATTATTATACTCTCAACAACAATGATCACCCTTCTTCTATAAATTTTGAAAAAATTGTTGAACAAGAAAAGATTAATTGGTCCCCATTAAATGTTCCATCGAAAGTTCAATTAAAAGAACCTACAACTTTTGCAGAGAAAAGTACTCAAACAGATCCTATAGCATTTACTATTT
>KK113505.1:9852-40370 GCA_000611955.2 Stegodyphus mimosarum
GTGTTTGTATTATATATATATATATACACACAAAGGAGCATATATATATATATATATGGACAAAAAAGTAAGTTTGAGTTAATTGCATGTATGACACTATAGTTGAAAATGTCCAAGTTTAAAAATTACACACCGCAATCGTCTATCACTTATTCTACCAAGATTGGCATTTTATGAAATTTATTACCAGTTACCTTACCTGTGAATGTAATAGTTAATTGAAATCCTTCTTATATGATAGACATTAGAAGTTGTCTCTATTACGTAGTGCCTCTTTTACGTAATGGAAAACTAACTTCGTACCAGTGAAAATAATGGAGCACTTCTGTAGTCTTCATATAGGCAGTGCTTTTAGTAGTGTAGAATCTGTGAGTAGTTAAAATATTTATATCAGTAGTGCTAGTTACATTAAAGAAACCTTTACTGATAGCTGTTGAAAGAAAAAATATTTTTGTAAATGTGACAAGAGTTATTTGAATTTATCTGGTGCGGTAATGAGACTGAACTAAAACCTCAGTGTGTTACTAAGTGCTTGCAAAGGAGTGTGTGAAACGTACGAAACTGAAATGCCACTTAGATACAAAACACACAGTTGTAAAAAGTGAACCTGCTGGACTTTTTCAACAATGTTTTGAAGAATTGAAAGAGAGAAATCAAATTTATTTCGCATATAGGTTTTGGAACTAAAAAGGCCTTAGATACTTCCTATATTGCAAGTTTTCACGTTGTAAAGAGTGGGACACTTCATTCTATAGCTAAGACCTTAATACTTCCAGTTACAAAAGATATAATTAAAACAATACTTAATAAAAATTATTTAAAGTAATTGATTAAATACCATTCTGTCAAATGATGCAGTTACACTCTGCATCAATGACATTGTTAATAGCATAGCTTCTAGACTTAGCAGTAGGAAAGAAGAAAGTCTATTTTATTCACTTCAGCAAGAGGAGACAACAAATGTTTCAAATGATATTCAGTCGATTTGTTATGCCAGGTATAATGGCATTCGGGAAGTATTTTTGAAGATTGCTAATTTGTACAATTGCAGAGAAAAATTTTAAGGCCCTAAATGCATACATGAATAATGAAATTAACTATAAAAACATGTTGGTATTTATTCAGAAGCTTGCTGGTAGGCATAATAGTGTTGCAGCTAAAGTTATGGCAGCTGATGTTACCCATACCCATTGTTTCCACAAGGAAGCTGGGGATGAAAGATATGCCATCTAAATTCAAAACCGTGTTAGAAGACAGCATTAAGATAATTAACTTTTATTATTTAACCTTGAAACTGCAGAATATTTTGTTACTATTTATTATGACATTGATAGTGAGCACAAATAGCGTCTTCATTCTGAAGTTTGCTGTCTTTTTACTAGGTAAGGCAATCACAATATTCTTTGAATTAAGATAGGTAGTCCTGTTATTTGTAAATGAAATTAACTAAGATTCTAGATATTTTTTTTTACTGCTGACATCTATCTTTCAGATGTATTCTCAAAACTATAACCAAATTTCTGGTTCCTTGACTATTCTTAATGCCCATGTGAAAGTAAAGAAGTTCGGGAGAAAACTTAGTTTGTGGAAGTTGTGTAAAAAGAAAAAAAATCACATTTTCCAACCTTAGAAAACTTTTTTAGTAGAAAATGATATTTATGCAATGATATATGTTTTCACTTCAAAATTCTGAAACCACAATTTAAAATTTGTTTTCTTCGAGGTAAACATAACAATTTTCATAGTTGCGATCCTTTTCATTGTGATAATGAAAATAATAAATTGTTATTAAGAGAACAGGTAATTGAGCTCTTGAATGATACCAGATTTAAAATGAAATTTAGGTAGAAGGTATTGTTCATTTCTAGACCTCATTACCAGTGAAAACATAATATAGTGAACTGTAAAACTGTACTTTAAAAATTATAATTCAGTTTCCTTCGTTTTATGTGTTTGACAAAGAGTTTTGATCACTAGCTCAACAAAAACATAAATTGATACAAACATAGAACATCTATGCAGGAATGAGTTGGCTCGTCTGTCTCATTAATCCTTTGACGCATGGTAGTTGTGCCCTGAAACCACCAATTTTCAAATATTTTTCTTCTCTTGTTTCCAAAATGTTTGAGTGAAAACCAATTATTACGATTGATTACTGATATTTTGCCTCTAAATAACACAAAATAACTGCAGAATCGTACATTTTTTAGGTCTTATTCCTTCAAATCGTATGCCTTTTAAAATTCGTTTTCAAGAGACAAAGTAACTCCCTTTTATTAATATAAACACTTTAAATTTCAAAAGTTATTCATCGCACATCTTTTTTCTATCAGAAACAATAAAAAAATAGCAATAATTAAACTGCATATATAATAAACCTATGCATATTTATAGCATTTGCTTTGTGGTTTCAGGGTGTGACCACTGAGCCACTACAGCTTTGTGTCACAATGCTCACAATCCTCTAGAGGCTCAGTGGCCGCGCCTTGAAACCACTGCTCATCACAATGGTGTTTTCTGCTTTTCAAATAGGAATGTGTATTTTTACCCATATATAGATAAGGGGCTTTGAAACCCCAGAGTTATTTTATTACTAAACAATACATGCACCTGCCCAGTGAAAAGGTCTTTCATTTCCAAAGAATTTTCTCTGAGCTCAATACGCTTGCTTCTTATGCTAGTAATGTGATTTTATAATTTTTTTTGTATGGTTTAAATATAATGTAAATGTACTTCGCTATAATTAAAAATAGAAATCTCGTAAAAGTTTTATTTAAATTTAAAATATTTTATAAGTATTTGGGACAAAATACGAATAAAATAAATACGAATAGAAAACGAAATATCCATATCAAAGCCAAAAAGGTCAAGGTCCCCCCTATTAACATAAAAAACCACAAATTTCATGTGCCAGACAAAAAGAGAATAATGCTGGACATATTCCAGTAAAATGCAAATCCTGGTGGTAGATTTTGTAGCAAAAGGGAGACAACTCATAGAACAAGATACATGTGCGAAACTTGCAATGTGGGTCTAATGCATGTACCAAAAAAACAAAACATGCTTTCACAGACACACACTCACACGTCCTTACTTTACTGATTTTTTTTATCCATTGATCCGGACGTCCTTATTATTTAGGTTCTTATGTTTTCACTGCTATAGAAAAATTGCATAAATGTTTATTTTTCATTTTTTCTGACGATTTACTTTGAAAAATAATGTGAAAAATTTATATATAATACAGTCTTTAAAAAAGTGTTTTTTTTTTTTTTAAATTCGTAAATTTCATCATTTGTTGGAATTGCGCATGGAAAAAGGTAAGTTTTTTTCCCATACTACCTCAGTAAGTTTCAAAGTCCTAGACGCACACTGGTTTCACAGTGCAACCACCACCCACAGATGGGCAAGAGTAGATTTTTTTTAATTCTTATATTATTTATCTGTAGGATCATATTATTCAATTTCTAGAGTTTTTTTAGTTAAAAAATTATGAAAATAATATTGCATGCTTCAAAGGGTTAATGAGATTAACAGCATTTATTTAATTCTTAGTTGAAAAGAATTAGAAGAAGATTATTTTAAATGTTAATAATCTTGAATTATTAAAAAAAATATAAATTTTTTTGACTAATTTAATTACTTGATATAAACTTAAATGAATTTTAATTGTATTTTAAAAATATAGGTATACTGGTAGAAACATATATTAAAAGATTTGCTTTCAAAGGGAACAAGAGGAAGGTAATCCTCAGAACATAATAATTTGTAAAAGTGGTCCTCACTTAAAAAAAGTGTGAGAAATGCTGAGATGTGCTGAACTTCGAACATTTTTATCTAGGAGAATACAATCAAAATTTTTAGGAGAACTCCATTTATGGGACAAGCTTCTGAAAGTGATAGAATCACTTTCAGAAGCACTAATGTAAAAGCATTCTAAGCACTAATGTAAAATCATAGACCCCTAATGAAACTTCTGCATTCATTTCTAGGAAAAATAAGAACAATAAAATTTTTGTGAGATTTATACTTATGTTATCTGGTTCATATTAGTCTGCCAATGTATTTAGACATTTCTTAAATTATTATTTTTTAACATACACATAGCCATTTAAAGTTATCTGATTTCGTAGTGAATTAAGATAAATTTGCGATAGCATTACTCTGGACACGAAACACAGTTTCGAAAGAATTATTATTTTTCCTCCTCTACTTCTTTTCTCTTAATTGTCAAACCCCCCCCCCCCCAAAAAAGAAGGGAAATGTTTTGCTTAATGTTATGAACTTCTGTAGGAAAAAGAATTTTAAGCCTTATGCAGATACACTCTCCAGCGATATTTCAAAATAAGTGAACCAATGAAAGAAATTACTTCCCATTTAACCAGAAAAAATACAGATTAATTTTTATTGTATTATTGTGATAAATGAAATTGCTAAAATTAATTTTAAAAAGAAAGGAAAAGAAAAACAGAAATGTAAGGAAAGAAATTTTCACTCTCATGCATTATGCTCACAAATTATTATTCATGTAAAGCTAATTCATGTGGAACACTATGATTGGTACCATGATGGAGAATTTTCTTCTTAAATCCATAAAGTCTCTGCATCAATTAGTATAAATTTTAAAAGGTAATTTTATGCTAGGAGTCTATAATTGAAAGTTTTGTGAAGCCGTACCATTAAAGACGAGAAATTTGCTTCACAAATGCAACAGGCGTTTATTGTGTCTGGCATGTTAAATTTATTCTGCCTAGCATCATATACTAGATAAAATACTACTAAGTAGTTTTCTTCAAATTTAAGGGTAATTCTAATATTCTTAATGCAAAGGCAATATTTTATTAGATTTTGAAAAAAATTAAAGAAGCAAAGAGAGAATTATTTTATGAAACTAATCGAATTTTACCAGAAATGTGTTATGTTGGACTGATAAATTGCCGACTTGTTAAATTATGAAATATTGGTGGTCAGCTTCAGATTACATTTCCAGCAACTAGACCTGTTGGCTACATGAAGTTTTTACAACCTTTCCTTTTCTTCTCCTTATTCTTTTTTTCTTTTCTTCCCTCTTCATTCTTTAATAGTGTACAATATAATTGCAAGTTGTATTTCCTTA
Organism: Stegodyphus mimosarum; assembly: GCA_000611955.2. Classification (NCBI taxonomy): domain Eukaryota; kingdom Metazoa; phylum Arthropoda; class Arachnida; order Araneae; family Eresidae; genus Stegodyphus; species Stegodyphus mimosarum. The sequence continues at coordinate 14,969 of KK113505.1, forward strand.
GAAAACCTCTCCAGAAACATCCTCCCTTTCAGGGATATAGCTCAGATATAGTTTATAAGTGCAGTACTGTAAGAAAATTTAGTCAAGTAGCTTAATCCCATTTTGTTGTGTAGTTATCTAAACAAAACCCACTGCATACACTAATAATGTTGTTTGATTACAGAAGTATAAAACATCCATAAATCAAAAAATTTCATTCAGATTAAAACTTGTTATCTGAAGTGATCTAATTATGCTTTATGATTTAATTATGTTTATATGTGCTGCCCAGAAAATATAGTGGTTAGGGGAGCTGACTGTGATACCGAAGGGCCCGGGTTTAATCCCGGAGAATGCATCTGTGTAAATTGTCTGTCCTCTCATAGGAGGTAATGGTGGTCGCCTATAAAGTGCCTTCATAATAAATTGACCACCATTTCTGGCCTTAATAGTGGCAAAAGCCTAAAAATGGCCAGTGCCTGCTATTAACCCTCTGAGCATTTTTGCTACTTGGCATATATTAGCTTATAATTTAAGATATTTTGCTTTCTTACTTTCTTTAATAATGTAAATATCACCTTAATGAATGTAAGTTTATGAAAATACTGTTTGTAAAATTGTTTAAATACCGGTCTTCATGACGTATCTAAAATCCGGCACTGCTCAGAAAGTTAAAAATAACTGCTCATGTTTTATCTGCCCCATGGAAGGTAATTCACAAAGACTAAACTGCTTGCAAATTAATGGATTATCAGGTAAATTTGTTCAGTTCCTTTTCTAGTATTATTTGAAAAGTATTTTATTGTAGTTCATATGCTTTCTATACAGCTTTTGTTCATCGTTCTTGAAATTTAGTTTTTAGTGTCTGTTTTCCAAGCTTATGACAATTAAGTGTTTCAAGCATGAAAATCACTGCCATGTAAAGTTTCCCTTGCTGCTCAAGACATTTAATGCTGGGTATGAAATTGGTGCTATTTCTGAAAGAACTGCACAGATGTGATATACTTGCTGCAAGGTGAAGAAATTTATTTTTACAGACTCTCTCTGTTTTACTCAACCTTATCAGTTTATTAAGGATTGATTGAATTAGCTCATTTTTAAAAATTTGCATCAGTCCACTGTGAAATTTAGCCTGCTAATGGAATGCTTTCATGATACCAGTGCATTTCATCATTATGTCATGGCTAAATCCAAAATATTTTGCATGTGTGGCATGTTATATGAAAAAAAGTAAACTTCAAAGCCAACGAAACTCTTACTGCCTTGTTGTTTGTTCACTTGACATTAGGCTGTTTATGCATCAAAACAGCAGTTTATTTAGCACATTATTGGCAGTGAAAAATAGTGTTTTTGTATCATTATAAAGCATATGATGCCAATGAGATGAAATCTATCATGAAAAACTTAAAAACAGTATCATAGTAGATGCAGAGCTTTATGTTTAGCAAATGCATTGATTCAATAAGGTTATCTAGTTGAAATGACCTGACTGATGACATGGTGTGCTTTTTCTTCCCAACAGTGTTTGCCTTCTTGTTTTTAATTTGACCAAGTTCCAACTACTCTATTTGGAAGTTCTGCACACTTACTATATTTTCCTGATCTAGGATCTTCAAATTAACATCTTATCTGATCACTTGTCAGTAGTCTGCCACTTATGTTATTTAGCAGCAGTATGTAACTAAAATTATAGTTTGATGAATCTTTCAAATTCCCATAGTATTTCAAAGAGTAGTCATATATTTAGTTTTGTCTTGATTAATAATAAAGTGCACTGGTTTAGCCTCTCTCTTAATAGTTTCAAACACTTCTATTAGATATCTCTTGTTTCTGGTCACCAGTACTGTGTCATCTGCAAATGCCAATACTTGAAAAGATTTTCTAAAAATAATGGCCCTGGAATCTTTCCGATGACCATCTCCAATGACATATTAACCAAAAGGCATGAGAGAGTATCTCCTTGTCTGACTCCCTTATCGCCTAGGAAACTGCTAGAAAGGCATCCTTGAATCAAAACCTTGCAAAAAGTCATACTGAGTGTAATTTTTACCAGCTTTATCAGTTTTAAAGGAATATCAAAATCATACATTGCTCTTAATAATTCGTTGTGGTCAGTAGAACCATATGCTGCTTTGTAATAAATAAACAAGATATGCAAATCAGTATTAAATTCTCCAGAACTACTATTAGAATCCCTTTCCCATACTATTCCATGAATACTATTGGAAATACTTACACTCCAACACATCTCTTAATTGGGGATTATTAATTTGAATCGGTTACAGATTTCATTTATCTGGGATCAATGTGTAACAAAATCACTGATATTCTACCTGAAATAAAGAGATATATTGTTGCAGCTAATAAAGCTTTTTATGGATAACAACATTTACTTAAATCTGGCTTTTTATCTGGAAAGATAAAGGTATGATAATCCATCAAAAACAAATCCATGTGATAATCCTGTTCCGTCTTGTCCTGACATACACTTCGGAGACCTAGACTATGCTAGAGGAAGAGCTTTTTGAATGCAAGAATCCTGAGAAACATTTCAGGAAAATAGTATCTGATGTAGAAGACACAACACTGAATTATACGGAATGTTGAAGGAGCCAGATGTTCTTCATTACATTAAAACAAGTTGCCTTAATTTGGCTGGGCATGTTATCCATATGAATGACAATAACATACTAAGAGAATTTTTTTTGGCTAGACCAGGTAATACAAGAAGAATAAGACCTTGAGTTTGATGGATAGATGCTGTAGAGGAGGATTGTTTAGTCCTTAAAATTAAGAATTGGAGGATTAATAGCTGGGGCAGTATTTTGTAATAGATGAATGTATGTTTAAACTCGCATGAGAGTTTAATACTCCAGGGGCAGTATTTTGTAATAGATGAATATATGTTTAAACTCGCATGAGAGTTTTATACTTCTTCTGTATATTTGAAAAGAAAAAAATATATAATGTAATTCTATAAAAACATTCAATGTTTCTAATTAGCTTTATCATAAACAAAATATATTTTTATTTATATCAAATAGGCCTTTAAAAAAATCTTAAGAGCTGCATCTATTGCTTTTAAAAAGCTTAGTTTGTTATCCAATGACAGACAGATTAAATTTGAAAAATAAGTAAGTACTTTACATTTTGCCGAATTTTGCCAGCAGACTCGAATGTAAGTGAAACAACACAGAATCGTAACTAATAGCCCTTTTGTGCTTAAAAAATAAGTAAAATAAAGTTTTTAAAAAATAAAAATATTGAAAGCTTTCTGTTTTTACTGCTTATATAAAGAGACCTTTTTTTGTGATTACTGTTTGTATGTAGTTCAGTTGATAAATCAAAATAAGCAACTGCTTATTGAACGCAGTGTCATTTTTGTAAATAGCAGTTCAGTTCTATTAACTGTGACTATCAAACATTACTTAAAATGATAAGAAATTTACCTAATCATTTGTAACAATATTTTTTATTTATTTATTTTTTTTAAGGCGAAAAGGCATCTTGCATTGTCATAGATTTTGGAAAAAATTTCATTGCCAGTAAGATTTGTCATACTTTACTGTGGCATGTTTCTCTTCTCATCAGAATAATATTTATGTTTATTACATCATTGCAGTCTGTAATCCATCAAATATTGTGATTTAAGAACTGGCATCAGTCTTACAGTTTTAACATTAGTTGTCTTGGAAAATGCCATCAAAAGCTCATTGCTGTAAAAAAGTTGAAGCACCAAGTGCTGCCTGAAAGGGGGAAAAATATTCATAAAATGTTAGTTGGAGCATGTAAAAGTAAACGTGAGAAATATAAAAATAAAAATTAAAAAATTTTGAGCGATAAAAAAAAAGTGAGAAAAGGGGGGGGGAAGTAGAATTAAAAACATAAAAAGTTTTCAAATAGTGCATCTTGATTAAATGGAGAGTAAGATTTAAAAAAAAAAAAAAAAGTTGTGATAAAACTAGTCAGCAATGAGGCTTGAACTTTCAACCTAAAGTGCCATAGTATCATGAAATAACCACTGTGCCACTGAAGCAGCAAAGAGAAAAGATGAAGAAATCATTAACTATTGGAAACTGTCTTGCAAGAGAAGTTGTGAAAAACATTGCAGGTTCATTTATAGTCCTGTAAGACAGAATAATCATGCTGTTTGAGATTTCACATGGTTAGAGGTCATCATGGCATGAAAACCTTTTGAAAATGCTGATAAGTTCTTGTTCTACAGTTGTATTTTTCAAATTTTTATGAAAAATTCCTTTTTGAACAAACTAAAGAATATTAACTAAAATTCCGAAGAGCTTGTTTTATAGAACTTGTAATTTTTTCCTATTTGTAATAGAAGTACTGACCCATGTTGGGGCAGCATAGAGAATTGGCTTGATCATTCTGATATAAATGAAACATTTATTTACAATTTTGGGAAGTGAATTTCTTTCTGATATAGGATACAGTCCATTGTGAGCTTAAACATAGGTTTAATTTATATGATCATTGAAGTTACGTCTGTTATCAAGATGCATTCCAAGTTACTTACATTCCAAGTTACATTACAACATTACAAAAAGGAATTTCTGAATTATTCAGGTTGATCCAAGAATTGATGTTGGTTCTGAGTTTATGAGTTCTAAATAAAACATTTGCAGACTTGGTGAGATTAATTTTAATATGCCAAAGTTGACACCAATTGAATATTTCATTTAAAGGAGTTTGAAGAAGATTAAGTCCTATTTCTGGCTAATGCGATTTACAGAGAAGTGCTGTGTTAACACCATAATTTGCAGAGTTCTATGAGGTTTGGGCAAGTTATTAATGTAAATATTAAAAAGACAGGGATAGAACCTTGTGGAATTCCAGAATAGATATATTTTGCTTGACATTAGCTATTGATTTTCACCATGATTTTCCTATTTTTCATTCATATATAATGTTGATAATTTTGATGAGATGTGAAGAATAGGTGTAACAGGTTAATTTATAAGTAATGATTAGGTGCCACACTTTGTCAAAAGCTTTTTCTATATGTAAAAATCCGCCTGTGACACATTATTTATTATTTTAAGTATGTCTGATATGTTTAGTGATCGTAAGTATTTGATGCGCAGCATAAGTGTTGGCACGAAAGCCAAACTGAGAGGTGGAGAATTTGCATTTAAAAATTTTTGTCGTCTGATTAGAATAATGTTTTCAAAGAGTTTGTCATTAATGGAATGTAAACTGATGGGTCTATAATTTGCAGAAGAATCTTGAGAATTTTTGTCAGGTTTTTGAAAATAATAATTGCTGCAATTTTCTAATTTTCAGGGAAGTAATGAAATCTCATATAGGGATTGATTGCAGCCTGCAAGTCACTGAACATGGTTTTAGTTTAAATTCAGAGTTTATTTGAACTTTCTGAAATGCCAGAATGCTTCTACATAATGTCTGACGAGTTTCTTTGAATTGTGCAGTTAGTGGATCCAGGAACATATTTTTTTAGGCAGTTTGAAAGTTTCAGTGCAGCAATTCAGTTTCAGTGCTTCATTTTTAAAATATTAGGCATTGTTTGCAATAATAATGTGCAATACTGTTTATGTAATTTTCAGAACCTAATTCAGTCAAGTCTGATTTTAATAAATTGCTCAGGACTAGTGGTAGAATTTGTTAATTTGAAATTATTTGTTAAATCAAAGGTGTTAAAATAGGGAAACACATATCCATTGAAATATAAAAATTATATACTTACCTCAGTATAATTATCTATATAAAGTGAATAACATTAATATTTTATATAATTTTTAGAAGAAATTTTATGTAATAAATTATAATTTAAAAAAAGTATAACAATTAATTATTACATTCCTTGATAAATTTTCATTTTCAGATTTTTGAAAAGCATTAAGGATGTCCTTTTATGTATTATAATTTTTTTTTGAGGACCATAGAGAAGATATTATATCTGGAAATGAATTTATAACATTTCTTCCTGTTCATTATATTGTAACCATATGTCGGATAAATCAGTATTTATAGTTATGTAATCTGAATATTGATAGGTCTTTGGAATTTTGCTTTATCTTTTGAAATTATCATCTTCAAAGTTTTCTGTGATAGCAGGTTACATTTGATTGCATCTTATCAAAAATTCTTGCAAGAGGGGTAAAAATCATTACTTGCCGTCAATGCCTTTACAATGCATTAAAACAAGCAAGTAATTTGAAGTATTAAGATATAAATAAGTTTGATTTTCTTATTCGCCTGCTCTGAATTTATATATATATATATATATATATATATTATTGAAAAAAAAAAGGAACCCAAAATAAGTCAGCATTTAAAGACATCATTCAGATTTTTTAAGCTCATTTAGTAAGCTTTGTTTCATTTTCGAATGCTCTTATTTTACAGGTCTGTGTGAAACAATTCCAGATGCTTTAGAACCTCATGAAAGATTAAAGCTGTTGATAGAATATGCTTTCAGAGTAAGTGAAATTTTGGTTTTCATGCCTCAAACAATTATATGATATTACATTTTCTACAAAGATAGTACTTAATGCAAATTTTTATTATCAGTTCTTATTTTATGGTAGAGTCAAAGGTGTTCTACATTCAGTTGTACTAATTGATTCAGTTGTGTAATTCAGTAATTAAGCCCCACTTAATATGAACAATTTATAAAGAATGTTAATACATTTTTAGATTAATTTCAGTAAAGGATTTAAAAATTTTAAATGTTGCAGAATAAAAATTTCTTGCAACAGCATATAATTTGGAATGAAAAACATCATCTGTTACATTGATATTTATTCTTCTCTGAAAATATGGTATGTAAACAAGCTTTTCATTAAAAGATATGTTTTTATCCTTTATGAAGGAAAGTATTCTTAGTTTACAATTCAGAAACATTGCACAATGCATTCCAAGTCTAAAACAAGCAACGTTATTATTTAGAAAAAGAAAAGCCATCAGTAATTACTTTTACACAGGAAGAAAACTTAAAATGAATACTTGAAAAGGTAGGTGGTATTAATTTTTCTAAAATAACTATAGAAAATCTACCAGTGCAGAATTGATTGCAGTAAACAAAATAACAAACAGAGGTTAATGGCTTTAAAAAGCTAAAAAATATAATGTTCACTGTCCTCTTCCCAGGTCATGTGGCTAAATGTAGAAAATATTGTTGTGCCTTGTATGGAGATTATTGAGAAGAAGGTAAATGAAATACAGCATCGCCCTTGGTGAAACATGGGTTTACTAAATGAATACAAAGGAAAAAAAGGTCTATTCATTGTCAAAAATGAGGAGAAAATGGTGTGCAAATCTGCCTTGTACAATGCAGAGTAAGTTTCAATAAGAGGTTTATGATAGTTCCAGGTTCCTCCTAGAATGGGGGGGGGGGAAATTCAAATTATTCCAAGTTAATATTTTCCAAGTGCTCATACAGAGTGAACAATAGTTTACAGTTAACAATGTGAAATATATGCAGTATTGGAAAACATATTTATTGCTTTTCTGTGTATATCAAATATGGCAATTTTTTATAAGTCATAGCATATTTTTTAAGTCAAATTGCTGTTGAAGGAACTCGTTTCATGCACTCTACTGAAAATGAATTCTCACATCTTTATATTCAATATATGTGTGTGAAAGAATGCACATATACTATTGGAAAGTGCAAATCCACTTGTGAGTGAGAAGTTTAATATTTATATTCTAAAGTAATCAATATATATTATAAAAGTAAGTGTATAATGTGCATGCCACTAAAACTCAGAAATGAGTCGTGGTGTGTTATATACACTGGTGTGCAAAAATTAAGGATGAGATGGTTTTTTCAATATAACTTTGTACAAAAGCTTTCCAAATCAACACATTTAATACCATAAGATCCCCAATACGTAAGGACATGAGTAATGTAAGCAACAGTTACTAAAAGAGAAATCAGAGGGATAAAAAGAAGCTTTATTGAAAAAGTAGCATGGAGTGCAATGCGACTGAAGGCCGAAACATCCCTGTGATGGGTGTCCAGCAAGAAACGTTCGGTCTTTAATAGGGGATATGATCTCCCCTGACTGCTAGGCAGGTTTCACAGCATCTGCCCATGCTGAGAATGAGGGTGTTAATGAGTTGTTGAGGCATTGCTGCCCATTCGTCTTGCAGAGCCAATCGAAGCTCTGGAATCGTTACTGGTGGTAAGGTACGAGCTGCTAGAAAATCCCATACATGCTCGATGGGATTGAGATCCGGAGATCGTGCCGGCCAATCCATACGTTCAATATCCTCACCCTCTAAGAGCTGTTCGGCAGCTACTGTGCGATGACATGGTGCGTTGTCGTCCATGAAAAGGAACTGCGGACCCATAGTGCCTCTAAAAAGATGCACATATGGAAGAAAAATCTCGTTACAATAACGGGTCCCGTTGACTGAACCTGCATCGAAGATGTGAAGGTCTGTACGACTACCAAGCATGATGCCTCCTCAAACGAGAACACCGCCACCTCGATACCTGTCCCTTTCAATGATGTTCGAGGGATGCTTGTGGCTTCCCCGCTCTCTCCAGAAGAGTATGCGATGAGAATCGCTAGTCAGGCTGAATCTGCTCTCATCTGTAAAGAGTACTCGTCCCCATTCATTGTCTCTCCAATTCCGGTGTTCCCAGCACCACAGAGAATGCCTTCTCCGATGGGCCGGCATTAGAGGTACACACCGTACAGGACGTCGTGCAAACAGACCACCACCGTGCAGTCTTCTGGCCACGGTAAAACGCGATATCGGTCGTCCAGTCGCCTGTGTCGTGTGTCTAGAATGCAACTCTTTCGATTTCTCCCGCTGTCTTCGAACAGCGATTTCTCCCGCTGTCTGCCGCCTGTTTCTTCTGGCCTGTAAGGCAATATAAATTGTTTCCAAAGTCGTGAAACGATGCTGTGAGCAATTCCGAACTCTGCAGCTACACTTGTCACACTGCGGCCTTCCTCCAACTTCCCAATGATTCGACCTCAGGTAAAAGCATCCAGATGTCGTCTAACAGATTGATTATTCGCCATTTCTCGCTGAGGCAGCAACTCGGTGTGATTTTAACTGCTATACGGCGTGCAATCTCTGTGCCAGAAATACTGATCTTACACTGACAACATGCTTTATACTACTCAGACACTCCCCCATTACGTCTACCTGCATATCTGCTCATGTGCTACCGTACATCATCTTACTTAATCTCCTGATTGGTCTTTCTGTCCGCTCTGCCTCTTCGTTCAGCTGATATGCTAATTTTTCGACTTCATCCTTAATTTTCGCACACCAGTGTATGGTGTGTTAGCCCTTTATGCTTCAGAAGAAGTTTCCATTTTTACCTGAAGGGTATGCTTTTGAAGATTAAGGGCTCGGCTGAAAAAAATCGGAGACTTATTCACCATAATTCTAATAACATGTAACTCATCGAATCCAAAACAGCTATGGGACTTTTTCAAAGAGAGTATAAGTGATGACATGTGAGTACTGTACCAAATCTGACAAGCTCATCCAGAACTGGACATCGATTTCAATGACGTCATATTCAGTGAAACACTCATTCGCCTAGAAGATAAATGTTTAGCAATTAAAAAAATAGACCTTAGTACAACTTGGGATGCCAATCCCTTGACGAGATGCTTTCAGTGTGCTAAACTTCGAAGTTACAAAGGAAAAAACTATAACATCAATGGAATACTTACAGTGCTCACAACAAACCACTCCTCAATGACAATAATAATAATAATAATAATAATTACAGCATTAACATGGACTGGATCAATAAACACTGGTTGAATTATTTACTTCGACGCACAAGCTGACAACTGGAAACCATTTCTAATGAATCTATTGCTGGCAGAAATACATGCTAAAGAACACATTGCACTTGCAGTGGCATCATCCGTCATTGCCATCATGCTGATGGAAAGAAGACTCTCATAAGTTTGCATAAATTAAGAAGAAACTGAAAATTAAAAATAAGCAAGGTTGTCTCGAGAACATAACGTGATTATTATTATTTAATTTCCGAATATGTTTTTTTCAATAGTTGCTAACTAGATTTAATTGTTTAAAACAAATAATATTTTTATTTTGGCAATGTTTAAAATGCAGGCTCGAGAGCCACGTATAGCTCTCGCACGAGAAACTAGAGATAAAACTATTTTTTCAAAATGCTTAGAACAGGTTTTTCTCTTGTGATTGTATGTAGCCTTTTAATTTGGACGTTCAATAAAATTATTTTGCTGTGTTCCATCATTAGAGTTTTCATTAAAGTTCAACTTTACATTGTTGAAGCATTAATACTACATCACAGCAGTAATATTAAAAATTGGTGGCAGCGGTGGGATTGTTCCTGAGAGTAAATTTAGGAACGGACATTTTCGCCTGTGAACTTGAGTTAACTTATTGCGTTGATTTCCGAGCATCTCCTTGTGTGAGTGTTCTGGATCATAGTGGATGTTGCAGAAAAGGCAGTATTGTAAAGGACTTTATGTGAGTAGTCAAGACTTTCTTCTCTACACAAGAACGATCTAATTTTGGGTGCAAGGACAGTTCGCGTGGTGAAGCCTCTTCAGAAAGTGACAGTGTGTCAGAAGGGAACACCGGAGGAAGCGTGATCTAGTGCCGCAAAATTGTGAAATTTCCCGGAAGAGTTGGAGTATCCAAGTTAGTGCCAGGAGAGTCATCGAAGGCGTCTTCAAATTGGTGAGTACCATTTTTGTGATTTTGGAGAAGTTATGCCAGTTATTCGAGACTAGGTTTATTTTGGATATAGCTCTGTTATTGGGGATTAAAAGTTTTCTGGTGGTTATTGAAAGTTAGTCTTGTGGTTACTTTTGCTAATTGGAATTTAATTGCTTATTCTATTGTTTTAGTAAAGGTTTAAATTGTTTGAAGTATTGTAACGGTATACTTTAGAAAAATTTAGTTTTTAAATTAGTCCAGAGTTAGAGGACAATATTTATATAGTTGAGATAGACCTATTGTTTTTGTGTTATTGTATTTTGGTGTAGGTTATTTTTCTTTAATTTTCCATAATGGGTGAGTTTATGAGAAAATTTACTAAAGCTCTGCTACTGGAGTTAGCGGAGGAATTTGATACAAATGTGTGTCAGGCAAATAGAGTAAGAGAAATTAGGCAGGCTATTCTAAATGCCGAGGACTATGAAGAGGAAGCGGCGAAAGAATATGCGGCAAGAATTTGGGCTGCGGCTGAGCAGAAAAAAGCAGAAGAAATAGCCGAAAAAGAGAGAGCAGAGCGGGAACGTGAAAAAGAGAGAGCAGAGCGGGAACGTGAACAAGAGAGAGCAGAGCGGGAACGTGAAAAAGAGTGAGCAGAGCGGGAACAAGAGAGAGCAGAGCGGGAACAAGAGAGAGCAGAGCGGGAACGTGAACAAGAGAGAGCAGAGTGGGAACGGGAGCGAGTATTTGAATTGGAAAAGTTAAAACTGATGAATGTGGTTGAGACTAATAGTCTAGTTTCCACGGTTTCGACAGTTGAGCAATCTAGAGAAAAAGAAAAAAAGGTTACTTTGAAGGATCTAGTACCGCGTTTTGAACCGAGTAAAATAGATATTTCATTATTCTTTATGTTATTTGAGAAACAAGCTCAAAAAGAGAACATTAAAGAGTTTAATTATGTCTCGCAATTAATTCCTTTATTACCTCTTGATTTAGCCCAATTAATAGTGAAAGAACCAGCGGATAAAGGAGATGACTATCAACATGTTCAGAAATTACTCGTGCATAGATTCAAGCTTAGTTCTTTGGCACTAAAAACAAAATTTGAAGAGCATTCTAGAAAAAACGGAATGTTATGGGGGGATTTAGTGTATGAATTGAGAGTGTATTTAGAGAATTGGTTGGATTCAGTGAAAGTTCAAGATTTTGAAAGTCTTAAGGAACCAAGCAAATTAAACGCTCACCAAGCAAATTAAACGGCGAGTCCCTCTAGAAATAAGAGAGCACTACTTAGACAATTGGGAAGGATTTAAAACAGCTTCTATTTTAGCAGAGAAATGCGACAGATATGAGGCTTTGCAAAGAGATACGAGGAAGTTAGAACAGAGAGCGGGGTTAAAGAAACCATTGAGAAAGATAGAGAGTGGTATGTGAATTCCAATGGGAGTTATAATCAGAAAAGTAGTGGTCATCAAAGAATTGAATCAGAGGAGGATAGAAAAGTGGAGGCTCCTAATAAAAAAGCAAGCTTTCAATGAGGCAGGTTTCGAGAAACAGCGGAAAATAAGTGTTACCAATGTGGAAAGGACGGACATATCCGACCTAACTGTCCATGGCTGGAAAAGAATAAGGCTAATTTGGTGAATAATCTAAGAACGGAGAGTTTAGGAAAATGTTTTGAGCCGTATTTCAAAAAAGCAATAATTAATGGGATAGAGAGAGAATATCTGAGGGCTACTGGAGCTGGAATAGATCTGTGTAATAGTACTTGGATTGATACTAGTGACTTATTAGGGGAAACTGTATGGGTGAAACAGCCTTTGGACACAGAATGTAAATATTTACCTTTGGCGAAAGTCACAGTTGAAGGTGATTTTGGTGTAGTCACCACAAAGGCAGCGGTTACTCCGGTAGAGTTAGATAAAGAGTATTATTTGTTAGGAAATAAAACTGCACAGTTGATAGAGGAAATTAGGGAACGACCGGTTCTCATGAATGTTGTGGAGACTCGTAGTCAGGCGCATGCGCGCAGGAGTTTAGAGAAAGCGAGTGCAGAAGACTTAGATTCCGAATCAGAAGAAGAGAAAAAGATAGAAAGTGAAAGGATCGTGAGTAATGAGCAATCGGATGAAAGGAACTTAACCAGTAATACGGAGGATGTCATTAAAATTCCAGATATCAGTTTAGAAGAAAGGTCTATTCTTACGGATGTTTCGCCAGCGGAATTCTCGGAAGCACAAAAAACTTGCGCTAGTTTAGCAGCCCTGTGGAAGAAAGGGGAAAGTGAAAATGAAAATGACTTTATAATTGTCAAGGAAAGACTATTCAGGGTGTCTGGTTCTAAAAAAAGGGAAGATAAGCTTCAGCTGTGTGTGCCTCTTGTTTTTAGGAAAGGGATCTTGAAGTTATGCCAAGAGGAAATTCTGGTCATTTAGGGATAACCAAAAGCAAGGATAGAATTTTGACACACTATTTCTGTCCTGATTGTTACCAGGAAATTGAAGAATTTGTGAGGACGTGGGATATTTGTCAGCGTGTAGGTCACAATAGGGATAAAAAGAAAGCCCCAATGAAGATTGTGCCCGTTATATCAGAAGTGTATAGCAGATTAAATATTGATGCAGTAGGACCTCTGATTCCTAGTTCACGCGGAAATAAATACCTGATTACGTCTATTTGTGTTGCTTCCAAATATCCAGATGCCATTCCTGTACAGAATTTAAGCTCGAAAAGTGTGATACAAGCCTTGATACAAATCTTTTCTAGATCAGGTTACCCTAAGGAAATTCAGTGTGATTTGGGTAGATCGTTTACCAGTGAACTTACATCTGAGTTTTTTAGCAAGTTCGGAATTAAGGTGTATCATTCTTCTGTGTGCCACCCTCAAAGTAATTCTGTTGAAAGGTTGCATTCCACCTTGAAAAGGGTATTGAAGGCTTTGTGCTTGGAAAGCGGGAAGGACTGGGAAGAATGTTTGCCATGTGCTTTGTTCGCCCTCAGAACTGTTAGTCATGAGAGCACAGGTTTTAGTCCCTGCGAGTTAGTACATGGAAAAAATTTGAGAACGCCTCAAACGATCGTGTATGAAAACTGGCTAGAGGAAGAAAGTTCAGACCCCACTGTGGTCGAGTATGTTCTAGACTTAATAAACAGACTAAAGAAGTGTCAGCAGCTGGCTGTAGAGAGGATGAAAGAGTGCCAGAGTAAAAGGAAACTCTGGTATGATCGCAACGCTGTTACGAGGAGGTTTAAGGTCGGAGATCTCGTGCTTGTTTTAGCCACGTCTAAACCACACAAAATGGCTATAAACTGGATAGGGCCAGGTAAAGTAACTAGTGTGATTTCCGATACCAATTATACGGTGGAGATTCCGGGAAAGCGTAGCAGTGACACCATTTATCATGTAAATTTGATGAAACCTTATCGTCAGCGCCCCGAGTTTGTGAATCTTGTGATGGAGGAAGTCATGGAAGATATCGAGGAAGAAGTGGATATTCCTTATCCCTTAGCTGATTCAACTCAGGTAGACTTTTGGAAAATAGTTGGAGATAGTAAGTTAGAAGAAAGAGCTTCGGCAGAGGAAATAGGAAAATTCCAGGAAGTTATAGGGAAGTATGGAGCGGTGTTTTCGTCTGACCCCGGCTGTACGTGTTTGGTCGAAATGGACATTAAATTGTTGGATGAGACTCCAGTTAGAGTCAGGCCTTACCGAATGTCGGCGAGACAAACTGACATCTTAAAGGAAGAAATTAGGCGGTTGCTTGAGTTAGGAGTCATAGAAGTAGGGCAATCTGATTATGCTTCGCCTATGATCTTAGTAGAGGTCCCAGGAAAAGATCCTCGTCCCTGTATAGACTACAGAAAATTAAATTCAAAAACTATGACCGAATTTTTCCCTCTTCCCAATATTGAAGAAGTGGTAGAAAAGGTCAGCGCAGCTCCATTTATCACAATCATGGATCTAACCAAAGGATACTTCCAGATACCACTCACAGAGCGTGCACAGAGGTATGCCGCATTTGTGACGCCTTTTGGGTCTTTCATCCCGAAGAAAATGATGTTTGGGCTTTTAAATGCGCCTTTCTATTTTTGTAAATTGATCGCTCAAGTTTTAGGAGGGCTGGACAATTTTGTTCTACCGTATATTGACGACATCGCAGTCTTTTCGCCGTCTTGGGACAGGCATATGAAGGATTTGGATGTGGTTTTAGGTCGCCTTCAGGAGGCTAAATTGACTGTTAAGCCCTCGAAATGCAAATTCGCCCAAGACCATGTGAAATTTCTGGGTCATGAAGTAGGGTCTGGGAAAAGGTCGCCTAGTGAGGCCAAGATTCAAGCAATCAGAGATTTTCCGATCCCCACTACTAAAACACAGATACGTAGCTACCTTGGTACTGTAGGCTATTATGCAAGGTACATAAAAGACTACGCGCGTATTGCGGTACCTTTGACAGACGCGTTGAAAGGAAAAAACAAAAATGAAAAAGTGATTTGGACAAAAGAGTGCGACGAGGCTTTCAATAAACTGAAGACCAAACTAGAAAAAAGTCCGGTTTTGTTTGCACCAGATTATTCTAAAGAATTTATCGTGCAGACAGATGCCAGCTTATATGGTGCAGGTATTGTGTTGTCTCAAATTCAGGATGGGGAGGAACACCCTATACTGTATCTTAGCAAAAAGTTTACTAAAGCGGAGCGGAATTATAGCACCATTGAAAGAGAACTAGCGGCCATTATTTATGGACTGAAGAAACTAAATCATTACTTAGACGGACAAAAATTCAAGATCCAGACGGATCATAATCCGTTGACTTTTTTAAACAAAATGATGGGATCAAATTCTCGTTTGACTCGATGGGCATTGTGTCTACAGCAGTACAACTTTGAAATTGTTCATAGGCCAGGCAAATTACACGGTAATGCAGATGGCTTGAGTCGTGCCCTAGTCTAGCGACTGAATATCACTGGTGGATACAATATAAGGAAAAATTGTTGAAAATTATTTTTGTAGCGTTTTGGAATTATATCTGTGAAGATTCAAAATTGTTTGCTTTGTGTATTTCTTTTTCAAAAATTGTTAAAATTAAATGTTTTATCTTAAGTATTAGCATTTTGTAAAATTTGAGGTATGTACTTTGTACGATGCAGACATTAGGAGTTGTTTAAATCTTTTTGTTGTATTTTTGAGTTTCTGTTATCTAGAAATAAGTGCAAGGTAGTGTAACTGGTTTCTCCATTATCACTTAAATGGTCACCACTTGTGTTTTGAAAGCAGTAAAAAGAATTTTTCCTTCAATAGCCTAGGAAAAATTCTTTTATGAGGGGAGGAGTTGTCATAAGTTTGCATAAATTAAGAAGAAACTGAACATTAAAAATAAGCAAGGTTGTCTCGAGAGCATAACGTGATTATTATTATTTTATTTCTGAATATGTTTTTTTCAATAGTTGCTAACTAGATTTAATTGTTTAAAACAAATAATATTTTTATTTTGGCAATGTTTAAAACGCAGGCTCGAGAGCCACGTATAGCTCTCGCACGAGAAACTAGAGATAAAAGTATTTTTTCAAAATGTTTAGAACAGGTTTTTCTCTTGTGATTGTATGTAGCCTTTTAATTTGGACATTCAATAAAATTATTTTGCTGTGTTCCATCATTAGAGTTTTCATTAAAGTTCAACTTTACATCATTGAAGCATTAATACTACATCACAAGACGAACTGCCCATTCGGCCCTACAACTACCACTGAATATAGCCGAAGAACAGTTCCTGGCATGTAAAATCTCGAGAGTGTCTGGACGGGGTGCACTTCTAAAACAAGCTAAAATTATCTTCTGGAACGAATGCACAATGGCACATAAAAAATCACTCGAAGCCATGGACAGAATATTACAAGACTTGCGAGGAAACTTGCGTTGTATATCTCAAATGATTGTTCACTTTTTTTCCTTATGTGAGATTCATGTAATTCCTTATCTTAAATTACTTATGTAGCATTTTCTTAAAATTTATTTAGTATGTATGTTTTCTTCTAAATATGATTAATCATTTTACAAAATCGAAATCTCTGTTCTATCTCTGCTTTTAAATTACGAAAAATATGTATTAAAAATTTCAGTGATTTAAAAGCGATTAGTGACAACATTGTTCAAAACATTTTTATCTCCAGCAAGTCACTGTTGTCATTTGGCAGTATGAAAGATATTTAACGCTTACTTTTAACCAACAGATTTGGATATTTAATGTATTGTGTTGCCTTTGCTTGAAATAAAATACTTTCATATTCCATGCACCAACTTATTGCCATTCAGGAAAGCGTAAGAATTTACTAAATTAATTTTTAACATTCATATTTAACCTGGCCGTTACTGGGTAACAAACGAAGCAATCTGGAAGTGATAAATGCAGTTCTTGAAAATATTTTGTCTACTTTTTAATCTAATTTATTTAAATAACAGTTTTAAATCACAAGATGTCTCAGAAATATTAAATATTTTTATGAAATTAGACAAACTGGACTAATGAAAATCATTATATATTTTTATTTCCTCGTGCGAAGTGAAGTAATCACGGAAAAATTTTGGGTATCATATGCAAAGGAAATATCCATTTTGTCTATTTTTTACGTGTCGTCTGTATATACGGACAGAATAAAGGATGCATTTTTCCCAGATGGATTGTAAAATAATACAAAATTGATTTTTATATATGTAGATATGTATGTATCTTGCATAACTCAAAAACAATAAGCAGTGAAACTTAAAATTTTTCATATGGTACTCCTATAACATCTAACTGAATATAATTGAATTGTGACTTTTCCAAATATAACTGAATCTGGCTCATTATCTTTTTTAATGTATGTAACAGACACTCGTAGTTTTGATGCATAATTTTAAGCAGTTCTTATTTTCAGTGTTTTACCCATTTTCCCATCTTTTTATTCCTAATTTTGCCCTTTTTTACTTCTTTGTATGAAGTAAAGGAAGTATTGCAATTACAGAAAAAACCAGGTTTCATATTTCAGCGAAAATACCCATTTTGACTGCTATCGAATGCAATTTAACAATGTTTTTGTGTGCACATGTGTACATAAGGACTTTTTTTCCCCAGATGGATTATAAAGTTGATTTAAAGTAGATTCAGAAGAAATTTTTTACCGTAACGTCTGTATACGTACGTATGTATCTCGCATAACTCAAAAACGAGTAGCCTCAGAATGTTGACATTTTGTATATAGGATTGCTATAACAGGTACTTATTCACCTCTCGTTGTGGTTGCGATTGGCCACATTAAAAGTTTATAAATATATATATAGCCACTCTGTTACTTGGATCAGTGAGCTCAGTTTTTTTTTAAACTGTTATATGTTGGTAAATTGCGCATTTTTTAATTTAAAAAAGATTTAATTACGTTATTCTTATCTTCAGTTAAGGTTTGTATGCCTTTAATTAATCTGCATGAAGTAAGAATTATCAACAATTTAAAAGTTGTTTAGGTGCAGCTAAGCCTAACAGAGCAGCCATATTTGTTTACATCTGAAACTTAACAGAATAGTGAATATAGTCAGTTTCTGCACCTTCATTTTTTTCCCCCTTCTCTCTCTCTCTTTTTTTTTTTTTTTTTTTTTTTTTTTAGCGGAGTGGGACCAGAAGTAAACTTTCAGCTTTGTGCAGCAAAATATCTGCCTTGTTGCCTGCAGGCTGAATTGCTTGTTTTTGCGTAGAAACTTTAATTTTAATTGCAAAAATTGTTTTAACTGTATTTGGTGTTTTATTTTTTTTCTTTATGTTTCAATTTTTAATGAAGATATTTTGAGGTTTTGGTGTATTTTTGCATTACCACAAAGTGAGAACTGAATTAATTGAATGAGAAATCTATCTCTAATGAAATTCAAGGAAATAAATTATAATGAAATGCAGCAAAAAATGCGTATAATTTAATATTCTGTACAAGGAAGCTGTGATGTCCGCATCAGATTTTTTACCTCTTACTTTTGTATCTAAATTAAATCTGTTTTAATAACATTCATTATTTTCAAAAACACACATATATTTAAAAAGATATTTATTAATTATAAAAATTAATACATTAACATACATGTAAACATAAGAAAATTACACAGTCCAGTCACATTAATGTGACCACCACGTACTTTCCATGTCAGAGTTAAATAACCAATCACAGAAGGCAGGTGGCAGCACAGTGCAGTTGAGCGTATATAAAGGGTGTGTGAGGGCTTCGGAAAACATTTCAATCGTTGGCGTAATGCAGAAACGAAGCGATTTATCCGACTTCCAAAAGGGCATGATCATTGGCTTTCGGGCCAAGGGTGGAAGCATTTCCGAAACGGCTGAGTTTGTGAACTGTTCGCGTGCCGCCGTGGTAAAAGTGTACCGTGCATGGCAAAATGGGACTGTCCAAAATCAGCGACGTGGCAAATGTGGTGCACCACGGGCCATAGATGACAGAGGCGAACGACGGTTGCGGAGATGCGTTCGGGCAGATAGACGGGCTACCGTTGAGCAACTGACCACCAAAATGAACCAAGGGGCTACCAAAAGTGTCTCCCAAAGTACTATTCAGCGAACATTGCTGCGTCTGGGCCTCCGAAGCAGACGCCTGGTTCGTGCACCTATGCTGACTGCTGTTCATCGACGGCGAAGGCTAGAATTTGCACGCCAGTACAGCAGCTGGACGTCCACTGAGTGGCGACAGGTTGCGTTTTCGGATGAATCGCGTTTTATGCTCCATCGGACAGATGGACGTTGGCGTATAAGGCGTGAAACCTCTGAAAGGAACCACCCTGCAACCATTGCCGGAACGGTCCAAGCTGGAGGCGGGAGCATTATGGTCTGGGGAATGTTTTCCTGGCATTCTCTAGGTTCACTGATCATTGTGGAAGGCACAATGGATCAATACAAGTACGCATCTGTCCTTGCGGACCATGTTCACCCCTACATGCGCATTGTTTTTCCTCAGGATGATGGCATCTTCCAGCAGGACAATGCGAGGTGCCATACAGCTGCCAGTGTACGTGCGTGGTTCGAAGAGCACCAGGATGAGTTTACCGTCCTCCCCTGGCCAGCAAACTCACCTGACTTAAACCCAATCGAGCATCTGTGGGACCATCTCTATCGAGTTGTTCGCGCCATGGATCCTCAACCGCGTAATCTAGCGCAGCTGGCCACGGCATTAGAGTCGGCATGGCTCAACATCCCAGAGAACACCTTCAGGGACCTATGTGACTCTCTTCCTGCACGTCTCGCAGCAGTCCGCTCTGCGAAAGGTGGTTATTCTGGCTTTTGACAGATGGTCACATTAATGTGACTGGACTGTGTATTTGCTAAAATGTAGCTTAACTATTATAGTAGTAATATTCAAATTTATCGAAAAAAATAAGTGCTATGGTTATGTAAGTTCTTTAAAACTTAACCATTCAGCATATATGTGAGCTAGATTCATACTGCATCTGCTACTTAAGTAAGATTTTACATTTATTGAGTGACCTTGCAAATGATTTCTTTGTTTATTTTTTATCGAATTCATTGAACTGAAACCTCGTTCACAGTCCACAGTAGATGCTAAATATGTTCCGCAGTCTTCGTTAATTTTGAGAGTTTGGAATAAAAACATTACCATATCTGAAAAATTAGTTATCGATTTACATTTAGTTTTTTCATATGTGGCAAATGTTAAGTCATTATATTGTTTCAGCACGGCTGTTTTTTTCTGTTAATATGTTACTGTATTTTACACATAATTTTTTTATTAGTTCTAAGCCACAATTGAAGTCACATGCACTTAATACTGTAAAATCAAACACTGCCAATTTGTATATTTCATTTTCTGGAAATCTTTCTTCTAAATGAGAGAAAAGTAACTTTATAAAAGTTACCATAGAATCAGTGTCAATTTCAATATTTTGAAAATATCTTTGGCTTCATGAGGAAGAATTTTCACTGCATTACTCCATTTCACTCCATTGTTGTTTTTCTGTATCTATATAAGTTTAACTATTTTACCATGAACAAAGTGAAATGCATTAAGTGGTGTTAGATCGTGCCACTGAAAATTTTTTGCAACTTCAAGTTCTTCAAAACGTCATTTATAATATGCAAGTTTATAAATAGCTTGCTTCATCTTCTTTAAATTTTTTAATTTAATGCTTCATAATTTTAAATTATTGCTTTCACTACAAAATGTCTAGAATAACCACCTAACATCATTTAATGATAGCTTCAAAGCAGTTGCAATATCTTGAAATTTATCTCACTTTCTTGTAGATCTAGAAAATACAGTATATATTATTCTCATCAGTTTCAATATCACTCCTTAATTTAGCTCCTTCTGAAGCATTGCAAATATCGAGTCTTTGTGCAAGTGTTGTAGTTGAAACCCTAGCTATGTGATGTGCATGGTGTTGTTCAGTCAAGAGTGATATATTTTCTTTCAGTTTTGCTTCTACTCTAATAATCTTACCTAACATAACAGCTGCTTTATCAGAAGTAAACA
Source organism: Stegodyphus mimosarum (assembly GCA_000611955.2). NCBI lineage: Eukaryota > Metazoa > Arthropoda > Arachnida > Araneae > Eresidae > Stegodyphus > Stegodyphus mimosarum. Next base: position 36,131 of record KK113505.1, read on the forward strand.
CTACCATTTTTTTAAAATCAATATTATTTTTTCTATAAAATTCTGTTATTGCAGAAACATATGACAAAGCATCACAAGATTTTAATTGAATATATTCCACCAAAAATAGTTTTATACTGGGTATTCTGTTGACATCTGAATTTTAAGTATAATATTAAACATTTGGTGATAGAAATGTCAGTATTATCATCAACAGGTAAATTGTGAAAAGGAGAAATTCCTTGAGTTCTTTTATAGTGTGAGTTTTTACCAATGAATTAATCATTTCTAAAAATGTGAAAGCAAAATTTTAATGCATTTTGCTGTATGAACATTTATATTTTGGACAAAGGGCTGTGAAATGTTCATATAATTGCTAGTAACACATAATCAATTAAGATTTTCACTTTTGAATGGTGTGTGTTTTTTTTTTTTTTTTAAATCTGGGGGTCTCGTTTAATAAAAGTTGTATGAGATTTTTGCTTCTTAGTTTTTTTATGCTGTTCACAAGAGATTTACTATTTAAATGCCGTTTTTTTTTTTTAAATCTATTTTCCAATTATCTGTTCATTTTTTTCCTCTAACAAAATTGTTATTTCCATGTCCATTACAACTGTAAATGCAAATAACACCATTTTCTTCATCATATCAAAATATTCATATAAAATGAAATTCTTTTGCATAAGCACATATATTGTTAACTACACTTGCAAACAACATACCACCTGCTAGTCACTGTTCAACAATATGCACTTTGCTACATTAGGAGACAGTGCGAGCACACCACACCATTACCTACAGTTGTATGATGCAAAACAAGGAAATGTATTAAGTACCAATAAATTTATAGTGAACATGTTAGTGTGATTTATTTTAAAAGGAATGTAAAAATGTAATTATTATTATTACTATTATTTTGATTAGAGACATGTTTGTTAATTTATTGTGAGCTTGAAGAACTCACATTTTACTGCAAAGTGAGTTGGCTAAATATGGGAAAGGTGTTGAAGGGTTTGGAAGATGAGCTATCTATTATCGTGAATATGAAAGGAAAACCTATTCGGGAGCTAGAAACCAAACCCTGGCTAAGTGATTTTACATTTCTTGTTGACATTACAACATCTCTCAGTGAACTTAAGTTAAATTCAGGAATAGTTGATTCATGAGCTTTATGGACATATCAAAGCATTTCAGAATAAGATTTGAGAAAGTCAGTTGAGGCAAGGCAATGTTTAGAATTTTCCCATACTTTCGAACAACCAAAGACTTTTATAGCAAATCATTTGCAGAAGAGTTGAAATCTTTGAGTAAAGAATTCAATACTAGGTTCAGTGATTTTAAAAACTGAAAGACAAACTTGTGAATTTTCGTTCTCCATTTGATGTTGATGTTGAACTAACACTATTATCTTTACAAATGGAATTAATCCAAATACAAGGTAACCTTGTCCTGTAGACAAAAAAATATTATAGTAATTGGCTTTTATAAAAACTATATCTCAGGTGACAAGTTCCAAAGCTGACAGCTTTGAGGGGGAAAAAAGTGAGGCTATTTGGTAGTATCTATAAATAAAAGATACATTTTTTAGGGATGAAGTTTGCTAATTCCAAGGTAAAGATGTGAATTACTGATGTGCACTTGGAAAATGCATTGCTAGTTCTAGTGTCCGCAATACCCCGGCTATAGGCCACCATGAAGTTGCCATTGTCACATTAAAAGAGTTTTTTTTTTTTATTTTTTTTTTATTTAAAAATATTACCTTATTTCGTGTTATATATTTTTATGGATTTCACAATGGGGAATTTGCATGAAGTAATGGAGAGATTAAACTAATTAAGATGTGTTCATTTTTTATATTTTCATATAAAGGAATTCTGAAATACTCCGATCTGCATGATATTTTTAATTCGTAATCTAGCCCTTAATCCTGCCAAAGTTGTACACTGCATAACAACAACAACAAAAAAGACAGTTCTATATCTCCCGCTCTACTGCGCTGATTGACGAAATTCAACTTCTGCTTTTCATGTCTCAAAAGCTCGACTTGGGACTAGTATTAGATTTATATATAGCATTGTTCTAATGTAGATATTTTGACACAAAATAGGACTTTTCCTGAAATGGCATGCCAGTTTTTTTTGTTTTTTTTTTTTCATATTTTGATTCTACGACTCAAATTATGCCAAGTTTTGTAGAAATTGCACCAGTAGTTTTTAAAAAATTAGCTCTCAAAATTTTAGCTCCTCAGTGTGAATTTGGTATATATTTATTAATCTCTCTTTTTTTTATTAAACTTATTTGATTCTTCTTTTCACATTTCAAAATTTAGGTTCATTTCAAATAAAATTTGCCTATTTTTTAATAGTTATTTTTAAAATTTGTATTTTTAAATAATTTTTATAAATTTTTCAAAAACAATTTAGAATTATAAGCTGTAAAATTTTTACCTTCATCTTAAACTAGATATGTTTCTAAGCATACATGCAAAAAATTAGAGTGTTTTATTCAAAATTTCCGAAGATACACATGAATTTATATATTGGCACGTTTTGAAATTTGGCGTATTTGTTGAAAACGATAATAACAAATGTGGTTTAGCACTTTGTTAAAATTATTTGAAAGTAGGAACGATGTGATGTTTTTTTGCTTATACAGAATGCAAAAAAGGTAAGGAAAATAGGTTGCCATGTATTAAGAAGTTCACCAAGTGAATTATTCTTGGTGCAAACTGAAAAAATTGTGCCATGATAAAATTTTGAATTTCGCTGCAAATTTTGCACCAAATTTTACAAAATTTAATATCTAGGCATAATTTGAGTCGTGGAATAGAATGCATGCCATTTCAGAAAAAGAACGATTTTGTGTCAAATACCTATATTAGAGCAATGGTATATATAAATGTAATATATATCTTAAGTCTAGCTTTCCAGGCATGAAAAATGCGATTTGAATTTCGTCAGTTGACCCGGTAGAACGAGAGATATAGAACTGTCCCGCCCTTTTTTTTTTGCGCAGTGTGCATGTTTGGTTGTCGTGTCTCACCTCACTTAACACATAATGATCTTTCGATTCTAAAAAATTTTTAGCCTTGGAAGAAGAAACACAGAATTTTTGAAAATTATTGCAAATAAAATATAGAATTTTATTGCACAGAGTGTCGTGAAAAGTATGTAATTTTGCATTTATCCTGAATAAGCATATCTTTCTTCATCCAATTTTTTTTACCTTTTTGTTAAAGAGATGGCTTGCACTTTAATCTCTTAATTTAAATTCCTATTGTAATTTTATTTACAACTTGAATTCGTGTATGAAAGCAACATTAAAAAATCATGTACAATTCCAAATGATAGGTATTCATATGAAGTGTTTCTAACAAAAAGCATTAATTAACAGATTTTATAAGTCGTTTATTAGTTTGTCTCCAGCTGTATGGCAGTATGAACTGGGATGTTGTGCATTCAGCTAATCAACTAGTGATTGGTTCAAGGAAAATATATATCAGAAATATCTACTCAGTAAGGGAAAGGCGAACAGAAAGACCAAATACTGAAATGCCACTAACTGTTGGCTCATAAACTAAATTTACTGATTGTAATGACATGGGAAATGTTCCCACTTTACCCCAGTCACACATCCTGGCATGCGAGCGTATCGTGATTAAGCCCCATCCTATTAACTCTTTTTCCCCTTCAACAGCAGTCATGAGCATAACCTCATTCCCTATCTATGTGTCTTTAAAATTATAAGTAAAATATTTACAGTAAATACAAACCTGAAATGTATTCACGGGCTGTGTAAAATTGCTTCAGAAGCTGGATGGGGCACAGAGGCCTCCAATTTAGGCCACTGCCTTACAGCATATACTGTTGAAGTTGATAATGAATCTGAAATTAATTATTTCTTTAAGGTCATGTTTTATTGTGTTATATTTGGGAATTCATATCTTATGGTATGAACAAACAAGTTTGGAATATTATATGTAATAACAAGGAGCTTAAACTTCTGCTGTTCAGAGGATGTTTTTTTCATATGTTCTTTATCAAATGGCAGTACTGCTGTAGGGAAGACCATGTTTTCTTGAACTCTTTGCTTTTTTTCCTGAGATTCAAAAATTTATAAATTACTAGTTATTTCTGTAGTTTCCTTTTTGAAAATTTTTAAAAAGGGATATTTTAAAATAAAATTTGTTGATAAAAAGATTAATTTTAATAAGAAAGAAAAAAGAAAAATGAGGAAAATCATGGAAATTAAGGTGTCTGTG
>KK113505.1:40420-96544 GCA_000611955.2 Stegodyphus mimosarum
TATTTAGCAGTTAATGTCTAAACTCAGAACTATGGAAGTACTGTGGGAGCCATCAGTAAAAGCAGTGAAAAATAAATTTAATAGAAAATAATGAATTCTAAAACTAAATAAAAATATGAAAGCTTATTTTATTTGAAACTCCAGCTGGAATTACTATTTTACTGTAAGACTGAGAAGAATTAGAACTGAGCACAGGCTGAATTTAAGCTTTGACACTTAGTTTATAAATTCTTGAATCTCAGGAAAAAAAGCAAAGAGTTCAGGAAAACAGGGTCTTCCCTACAGCAGTACTGCCATTTGGTAAACAATATATGAAAAAAAAAACATCCTTTGGACAGCAAAAATTTCAGCTCACTGTTATTACATATAATATTCCAAATATGTTTGTTCTTACCATGACAGATTTTGTGAAAAAGGTTTTCATTACACATAATCTGTTGACTTTTTATGGTTAGGACTAAATGGGTCTTGTGTCCGGGCACAGAAATGAGAAGGTTCCTGTTGTTTTGTTGAATCTGCTGTTGGAATTGACATTGCATTGGGAAATGTAGTTCATGTTCAGGACAAGGCCTCAGCAGCCTGCATTGAAGTAGAGAAATTTGATATTCAAATTGTCATTATTACCCAGTTTAATGTAATTATTTTGACAGGTACAAGCTTTGCCACATTGCTGATAGAAAATTTCATGGTAAGAAGAATGAGTATTAGCAACTTGCATTAAACTAGACAGAAAAATGAGATTCATATTGCCAAATCTTGTCTATTTAAAAGATTATTTCCTTTAATTAGAATGGTCACAATGAAAACAATGCTATATTTTCAGTGTTGAAAATAATCTGTTAGCAATTAAGATTCAATATTATAAAGTAGCGCAAGTACACCTTAAGCACAAATTTAAAAAAAAAAAAAAAAAAATTGTAAATTGCTTCATAAAAAGGATGTTTCTAAACCATAGATAATGTATTTCTGCTAAAATTTCATTCAAATATTTTACCTATATTCCACCAGGCCCACCAGCGGCCAAGCAGTGAAGTCGCTGAACACTGGTAGTTCTGTTCAGGATTTGAATCTCATTGAACAGGCTAGCTGCATGAGCATTTTCATGTTTTCCCCATGTGTAATGTGTATACAAGCCAGTTTTCTTTTCTAAAGAAAACTGGCTTGTATAAGCCAGTATAAACTGGCTATATGTATAAACTGGTTTATGTATAAACTGGCTATATGTATAAACTTCCAGCCAGTTTATACATATATACTATATGTATAAACTGGCTGGAAGATGAGTGATCGGAATCTTAGTAAAGATATAAAGTCCCCCACAAAGGCATCTTTTCCCTTAGACAGATAACCCTTAACTGCTTTGCCATAACCAAAATAAACCAAACCAAACCTATATGCCACCAAAAACAATATTTTGCTTTTACAATAAAACTTAATAGTAGTACACAGTTCAACTTTGTTCGATATTTAATCTGAAAATTAAAAGTTATATGAAATTTCATTCCACTCTTCAACAGTACTTTTTTTTCATAATTCTGTATTAATTGATATATGGTTGAAATTTGTAATTTAAGTTTTCCTTTTTTTAAAGTTACTGTTCGTCTGTTTCATCAACTCTCTGTTCCATGAATCTTGGTCAAAATTTGCTGCATCAAAAATAATAAGCAGTTGTAACCTGACCTTTCATTTTCAAAGTATTTAAATTTATTCTTGTATTTCATTTAAATTTATGGAATTATTTCAATATATTAAAGGTTTTACTTTACTTGTACAGTTTGGTAGAAAGGGAAAAGACTTCAGATTTAGGCAATCCTAATTTGTAAGATCAGGAGAAATAATTTTCTGTTAAATTTTCAACTTTTTAAATATTGTTTATGCTTATATATTATCTTGCCAACCATGAGAGTTGGCTACATGAACCATGAAAGTTGGAGATCTTGCCTAAGTTGTGCCAATCTTTGCTGTGGGAATTGATGCCTCTTCATTTAATAAAGAATCAATATTTGACCTATTTTATTTTTCTCTTTGTAATAAAGCTTCTGTTGTTTCTGGTATTTTGTTAAACCCTCCAATTTTACTGGAAGCTCTGTTTAGAACATTGCGAGTGCAAACTTCTGGTAATTCTTCTAATCTGTTATTGTATTGTTAACCATATTCAGCTGGCCATATCATGTTCATTAATGCACAGTTTTTTTAATGATAGGATGCCATAAGTGAAAATAATCCACTGCTTAATGTTCTGTGGAAGGAAGGTCATAAATTTTAATTATTTTTGAATCCAACAACAAAAATACAGCAATAATAGTTAAATTATATCTTTATTTCTTATAAACAAAAGGTAGTTTATTGAGAATCAGTCTGGATTACATGAAACAAAAGTGCATATGTTATGAGTATGTTGTTACATCATGCTGATCCATAATTGGAGTATAATTTCTCTGCTTGGTCGACCGAATAAAGTGCTAGATTTTTTTAAATTATTTTTACTTTAAATTCCAAAATAATAAAATTTAAAAAAATCAAGATATTCTACAGCAAGATTCTCAAATATAGTTGACACTTTATTGTAAAAAAGGAGCACAGAAAATTATTCTAGAAACATAAATTTGTAAATGTGTTACACATATATTTGTGTAACTATGATTTTCACATTTATTTCTAATTTTAAATGCCAACTGTAGTTCCCATGGAATATATTGCAGATTTAAGTGTTAATGTAGTGAATAAAAGCAACAAGAATCAATGCTGTCTCATGCAAGTCAATTCTTGTTGCTTTTTATTTGTTACTTTAATCTAGTTCTTATGAATTACCATGTAAAAGTGTTATTCAGAATGGGCTATGCCACTAAGTTTAAATAAATGAAATTCTACTGTACTGACAACATTTAGATGTTTTTTTCATTTGTAGCATTCATATAATGTAAGGGATTATTACACTGTGAATTTTTGGGACAATTTACTGCATGTGCTATGGTTATATGTTGACAAATATGTGTTTATTTCAAAATAATCCAAAATTCTACTTTAGATCAGCATAATTTTTGAGAAAAGCTTAATTAATTTTGAGAATATTACACTATAGTTTCTTTTTGTAATTAGATTATAATTAATAGAGTAAATTGTTTTGTTTCAGTTCTGCTTCAAAAAATAAATTATTCGAAAATTGTTATAAATTTGCTGTAACATTTAGTCTAAATTAAAAAAATTTATATGCTTCTTTTATATTTGTCACATATTTACATATTAAAATTTTTCAGCAAACATTTTCTACTGTTGAAAAAGAATTTGGTCTGTCAGGAAAACTGGATCCATCCAAACGTAAGCATATTTCTATATTTGCAAATATACCCATGCAAAAAAAGTTGGGCTTTCATTTTTGATGTACCATTATAAGAAATTATTGTGTTCTCTTATATGTTTTCTCATGATGTAATTGGCAGCATGTCGAACAAGTAATTGGAAGATGAGTGATCGGAATCTTAGTAAAGATATAAATAGTGTTCTTTTTAGTCCAAAGGGGCTTTGTCTCTGAAAGACTATTGTTTTTGTTTCATGATTTTGAATTGGAAACATTAAAAGTCTGAATCACTTTTCAAACTGTTGTCACCAAATATTGCAGCTCTGTATTATATTTAAAGAAATTAAATAATGCAGAATCTGCATAAATGTACGCATGTTTTTTGCATTGTGATAAAACAACAGTACCTAGAGCCATCCAGTTTCGAATAATGTACGTTTCCTCCCGAATATGGGCATCTGGAAGCCCAAATTTGGAATTTGTTTTATTATCTATTTCATATTTTGTAAAACTTAAAACGAATTTTTGATTAACAAACTCAATGATTTAAACGCGAGCAATGGCAACACTCTATGCGGGGGAGGGGGGAACCTTTTTATCTCAAATGTGTGGAACTGTGTATCAGAAATTCTAAAGATATGCTCATTTAAAAATTATTTTGCGATATTGCTGTCGAACTGAATTTGAAGTGCGAAGAACATGCTGTTTAATAAATGAAGGTAATACACAAAGCAATAAAAAAAGCACCCCATTGGGCGTAATTTAAAATCTGAAATATTGAAGTTTTTTTTTTTTTTTTTTTTTTTTAAAAAAATGTGTGTGTGTGTGTGTGTGTGTTTTTCCATCCAAAAAAAAAACCTGTTGTCTCTCCAAGGGTTGCCTTAACTAGTGTAGGTAATTCGTCACCAACTGGATTTGATCTACTAGATTCCATGCTTCTCCCCAGTTTCTCCCTTTAATTAGGGGAGAATATGAAGAATTATTGCACTCCCAAATGTGTGCTCTTATGTTATAAGTGACAATATATCTACTTAGCAGTTGGAAGATTGGCCTAAATTCCGCCAAAGAGATAGTGTATTTTTCATGTTTCCCCACTCCAAAAAGCTTAATCTCTGTCTATAATTAAACTTTTTTTTTCATATTAAGTAAATGTTTGTTGATGAAATGAATTATAATTATTATGATTTGTTATTATAATGTAAAGTTTCATAATTGTTTTATGTAAGGCATATATAAGGTGTCAATGCTTTTAATCACATGATTGAACATAGGACCTTAAGAAAAAAATTAAAAAAAAAAAAACCTCTAGTTTAAATCAGGTATTATACCAGTTTTCAAGTGATGCAAAATGGATTAAGATCAAAGAATAATTTATAATACTTTTTAAGAAGTGAAATTGTTTTAAATATTTTAAACTAGCCATGTTTGTCCAATGTAAGGAAGTGTGTCATTTCTGTGCCTGTCTAGTCTTAAGCTTAAATTCAAAAGACATGGTATAATTTTCTGTTCTACATGGTATATGATCTAAGACGTGTTGTCAAAAGGCTTTAAAAAGATCTAAAATAGAACATCAGCAAATGATTTTTTTTTTCTTCAAATGCATCATTTTGTACTGCAGAAAACCCTCATTTTTAAAAATTAATGGAAATCTTGAATCCTGGATATAATATCTAATAATGACCAAGTAATGACCATTTCAGTAAACCAAGCAGTATGTATGATGCTATAGATGCTTGGCCTAATATTCACATTCAACAACACATTAGCATTTTGCATATGGATTTGTACAATAGATGAAACTCTACATTTAGTGGAAACTACTGATACTTCATTCATACTACATACATATGAAAATGTACTTATCCATATTGTTCAGTGGAGTGGGATTTCATTGCGTACAGTTTATGAGTACGCAATGAGGACTACCTTTCGGGGGCTTTTTGATGTTTCCCTGCCTCCCGCCTACCTTATATGAGGTGTGGTATCTGTCTGTGTAGTGCCAGATTCAGAGACGACAGGACACATAACTTATATACACAACCTTATTGTTGATGCCATTAAAGAAATTGAAAACAAAAGGGCAAAATTCTTAATTTTGTAACTGATAGTGCAGCAAGTATGCTAAAAATAAGAAAAGAATCAGAAAATAATTTTAAACTTACATGTTGTGATTGTTCAGCATATATATTTCATTTATTGGTCAAAAATTTAAATATATCAAATGCTTACTGAGCATGTTTATTCAAGTCATAAAATATTTTTGAAACCATCCGCTTTTCCAAACCAAATTTAACAAGTGTGTGGTAACTGGTTTAAATATGTTATCTGTAACAAGTTAGAACTTGTATGCAACTCCCGTGAAAGCTGTGTAAAGTTACTAATTTTCATGCAAATTCTGGAAAGGAATCTAGACGCAGTAGCCAAGCATGTTCAGTGAAACATTCTTAGAATAATAAATTTTGTACATATGTCAGTAATTCTATCGAAATTACATGTGAAATTGTCGTATTTTTCTTGCATATGAAAATCTAAAGGAGAATGCTTTGCCAGAAAAGTAGAAATACAAGTCTATTTAACATTGAGTAATTGACCATCTTGCTAAATTGCTGAGATATTGCCTAGCTGGCTACGGTTTGGGCGTCTAATTTTTATCGCTAAATTTAGCAAGAAATTGCAAAAAGATTGTGCCAATTGCCAAACTTTGCGACCATTTGGTGACATTTTTGTAGGCAGTGGCATTAGTAAAAAAAAAAACTCATTTTCATGAGGGTTGCAGTTACAGCAACTCTTGACCATACAGAGGATACAACTTCTACTAATCTGCAAGGGTTATAGAACTGTGCCTACTTCGGCTGTCCGGATGCTTGCAGGACTTCTTCCACCTGACCTGGTAGCTTAAAGAGACGCAAAAATAGCCCTGGCTGTCCAGCATGAGATCGATACAGAGTTATGGGAACTTAGTCTCATTCACTCAGGCTATGAATCCAGACACCAACAGTTAATAGGGCATCCAGCCTATATAGACTTGACAGATTATACCCACACAACATACACATCTCCAATCGATAATAATATCTCTATATACTAAGACATTTCCCAAACCGAAAGAGGTACTGGCAGTGCCTTCTGTGATAATGAAGAAGGATATATTACCTGTTCCTGGTTGAAACGATTAAACGAGAACAACGCAGTCTTCCAAGGAGAATTAGTGGCAATTGAAGGTGCCATTTTATATGCATCTAACAGTCTTCCTGGTACCACAACAACTCTTACAGACTCAGCCTCCAGCCAGCCTTACAACAATCAAAAGCTGAAATAGAAGCAGTGACCAGGTAATTAATATCAGAAAACTGTTTCTACGACTTTCAGTAGTAAAACCATCCACATCTTAACTGGGTCCCAGTCCATGTTGAGATTGCAAGTAATGAGGAAGCTGGCAGGTTAGCTAGAACAGTGGCTAACAACACCAACTTCAAAGAGCAACCAATAAAATTTCCAGTCTCTTTCCTCAAAAACAGAACAAGGGAAAAGATTTTTGAGCAGTGGCAATTGTGTTAGGAGAATCATACCACAGGAAGAAGAACATTTAAATTCTCTCCCAAAATGAACTCTGAATTAAAAATTTCTAATGGATACCGAACGTAATATTTAGCAGCACATGGGCCTTTTCCAATGTATCTGAAGCGTTTCCATCTGCATGACACTGATCTGTGTCATTGCGGGAAGATAGGGGACTCGGACCACTCTTCAATTTCAGTGGCACACTTGATCAACATCTACGTACCCCTGCTGATCAGTACTCGTTACAGTGGGCCTACAGTATTACAAAAATAAAGGCAGTACAAAAATAGAAAAAGTAAGCATTTACTGTGCAGGAGTAAATGCGTAGTAGCATATGAATACGTGTTTCAAACCTATTTTCCACATAACTTATATATTTTACTTAATGTGTTTATTTTATTGATTATGTATAAACATTGGAGTAAATTTCAAGCATAATACGCTGGAGATATATTACATTATTCTTATAATTGCTATTCTTATTTTCTCTCTCTCTTTTTTTTAATATCATCATTATTACTATTTTAATATATATTGGTGTCTTGATTAACGTACCTGGCAAATTAGATGCAATGTAAGGTACTTAAATTCTTTTCTTGTAACAGTTCTCAAACTTATGTTCTATCCGTATCAATGTCAAAATTACGCTTTGTTTGTCCATGTATAATTATTATTAGACCCAATAAATTGTCTGCTCTGGGATGACAAATTAAACGCTGAAAATCTTTCCTTGAAAAGGTCAGGGCAGTGGTCAACCCTAGTGGTGCTTAGTAAAAGAAAAATATGCAAATTCTGCTTTATTTATCATTACATTGAAATTTATAATTAATGCTGCACTTTTCTGATGAACCGTTTTTAAAAATGAGTTGAGTCAGTGACAACATTTGAGTAATGAGAATTGTTAGCTTTAATGAAAGAATTTGTAAGAGAAAAATAACTGAATGTAATAGATATGCTAATCACAGCAAGAGCTTCATCAGAGGGACTGAAATATTTTTTGCTTTTGTAATTAACATAACAAAATAAAAAAGAAAGAAAAAAGTTGAAGATGGCAAAACTTTTTTTAGAATAAAATATTGAATACAAATGGTAGTAATGCAGATATATTAGCTCGTTTAGAAAAGTTATGTAGATTGTAAATTGCAGATATAATTGCTATTCCTATGGTTTATTGGTTTATTTATATTGATTGTTTATATGATTGTAGAAAAGATATATGAGAACTGTGGATTTCTTTTTTAAATATGTGTACATATACATTTAAAATATTATATGTGTAAAATATATAATATCTATCTTTCAAATAATAAATTAATAATACCCTTTAACTCTGGACTTCATTCTAAAAATAACAAAGCAATAATTTCTCCCTATAATTCTGAAAAATATCCATCATCTAAACTCTGTTGCCCACTTATCAGTGAAATCTGAATCCAACATTTGGACATTAATCTGTCAAGCCATTTTCTTTTTAGAGGGGGTAATAAGTAAGATATAACATATCTATGTTTCAAATAATAAATTAATAATTTTTCCCTTTAACTCCCCACTTCATTCTAAAAATAACAGAGCTATAATTTCTCCTTATAATTCTGAGTCCACCAGCGGCCAAGCGGTAAAGACGCTGAACACTGGTAGTTCGGTCCGAGGTTCGAATCCCGCGAACGGGCTGGCTGCATGGGCGTTTTCGTGGTTTTCCCCGTGTGTAACGTGTATACGAGCCAGTTTCCCTTAGAAAGTCCTCCACGAAGGCATCCCTCCCTTTAGGCAGATAGCCCTCATATGCTTTGCCATAGTTGAATAACCTAACCTTATAATTCTGAAAAAGAAACTGTTGCACACTTATCAATGAAATCGGAACTCAACATCTGGACCTTAATATGTCATGTGATCTGAAATGTAATCCCGTATAAAAGGGTAATTACTAATTACAACTCCCACTATTTTCCCCTGTTTTCTTCTGCTTCATTTCGCTGCATCGCTTTGCTGTTACTTTTCCAATTTTCATCCATTGTTTAAGAAATGTACTGTATAAAATTGTGGGGTGCATAATGCACCCATAGTCATGATGTGCATTTGCATTATCAAGGAATAAAATTATGTGGGGAATTTACCGTTATGTCTCTCTTCGAGTGTCATCTTTCTAACTACACAGTTAAGCCTCCCCAATGCCAATCTGTTGCAACTTACTTTTATCAAGTCATCTTATTACATATATATATATATTTCTTCTTTTTTACTTCCTGGTATGAAGTAAAAAGTAGTAGTAAAGAAAAGTAGAAGTAAAAGTATTGTAATCGTGAAAAATTTTGGTATCATATTTCAATGAAAATGTTCATTTTGGCCGCTATCAAATGAATTTAACGACGTTTTTGTGTGACATCTGTACATAAGGACAGAATAAAGGACTCTTTTTTTCCCCCAAAAATTATAAAACTGATTTAAAATGGATTCTGAAGAGATTTTTTTCGTGCCGTCTGTGCATACGTACATATGTATCTTGCATAACTCAAAAACGACTAGCCTCAGAATGTTGAAATTTTGTATATAGGACTGCTATAACATGTAGGTGTGCACCTCTTATTTTGGTTGCAAACAGCCACATCAAAAGTATATAAATATATGTATATATACCGGGTGGCCATAATTAAACTGACAGTGTTCTCTAGCTCGATCTATTTGCGAGAATGACGCCACATTTTGTAGGAAGATTAAACAAGACGGGGACAAAGGATTTCGCAAAAAAACAAATTAGTTCCAAAAGTCAGCGCTTTTGGTAATAGATAATAGAGTGTTAACAAATGCAAATTAATATGGAATAAAATTACCTTTTATTATGTACATTTTCTGATTTAGTTCAAGTGCAATATGGCAACACTTTTAAAAAAGCGTAAAATCTACATAAACACCGATAAAGTCTCGTGATCTGCAATCATTCATCAAAGGTAACTGTTTGGTGTGGGTTCGCAGCAGAATTTATTGTAGGTCCATTCTTCTGGGCAGGACGGGGCCAGAGGAAACTCTGGATGAGAACATTACCCCGACAGGACCGGAAACCTGTTCTGTTAGGAGAGAACTATCGCCACATGTTGAACAGCTTTGTCGTTCTGGCACTTCAGCAAAAACAGTGCCGGGGGAAATGATTTTCATGCAAGATGGAGCCCCTCCACATGTTGCTGTATGGGTGCAACAGATGCTATGACAGAAATTCACAACAGAAAGAGTCATTAGCCGCTACTTTCCAACTGCATGGCCACCTTGGTTGCCTGATCTTACCCCATGCGACTTCTGGCTATGGGGTTATCTTAAGTCCAAGGAATGGTCCACGACCTGGCTACGTTGAAGAATAAAATATCACCGACTGTACGGAGATTCCTGCAGACATGTTACTTTCTGCTGTTGTGCATACTGTGCACAGAATGCAATATGTGGTCCACAACAACGGCAGCCGCATTGAACCTCATTTGAATGCAAAATAAAAAGTAATTTCCGTTTTGATTTGCATTTGTTAACACTCTATTTTCTATTACACAGCGCGAAATATTCCCCTAGTAGTGACTTTTGGAACTAATTTGTTTTTTTCGCGGAATCCTTCGTCCCCCGTCTTGTTTAATTTTCCTACAAAATGTGACGTCATTCTCTCAAATAGATTGCGCTACAGAACACTGTGAGCACTGTCAGTTTAATTATGGCCATCCTGTATATCCACTCTGTTACTTGGCTCAGTGAGCTCAGTTTCTTTATTCTTATATATTTGTAAATTCTGCATTTTTTGCTTTAAAAATGATTTAATTATGTTGTTCTTATCGTCTAGTTAAAGTTTTTATGCCTTTGGTTAACCTGCATGGTTATAGAATTATCACTCTATTATATTAAAATCTCTGCATGTCAGTTTGTTTGTAACACTATCTCCTGGAGAACCACAAGGTTCTGGGCTTAGTGAAGCACACCGTTAGATTCCAAATAATCGTGGCAAGCCATTTTGACCATTCCCATCTTTGTACAACTTTAATTAGCCGAGATAGTTATTAAAAACATGTCTCTTCTAGCCTTTTTTTTTCTTTTAAAGGTTCTTTTCCTCACTAGAGGGCACCAGCTCATTGCTATTATGTTTGCATAAAATACTCAAGCAACTCGTAATATAAAGAGAAATTTCAACTCCACCGCTGCAATTCTTGCCTTCTACTCTGGATTCTCAGCAAAATTTTAGTTATTTGCTGCAAGATCGCATCTACTTACGTAAGACTTTATTGTTTTTTCCCCCAAATTTCGAGCAACTACAAAAAATTTGCTATTCTGTTTACGTAAAAAACTCATGCTACTATTATGTTTATGCCAAGGAAAATTTCAAGTCCATCTCTGCGATTCTTCCTGCTACACTGGATTCCCAGCCAAATTTTACTTATTTGCTGCAAGATCGCATCTACTTATGTAAGAAACTTTATTTTTTCCCCAAATTTCGAGCAACTATAAAAAATTTGCTATTCTGTTTACACGAAAAACTTGCTCACCGCAGAATGTAAACAAACACTGCTGT
The DNA here is from genome assembly GCA_000611955.2 of Stegodyphus mimosarum. Lineage (NCBI taxonomy): Eukaryota > Metazoa > Arthropoda > Arachnida > Araneae > Eresidae > Stegodyphus > Stegodyphus mimosarum. The sequence goes on from KK113505.1 coordinate 51,817, forward strand.
TATGTTGCACTAAAAACTCATTACAAATTCAGAGAATTTAGCGGAAATTAACATTTTTAAAGATCAGAAAACCCTCTGTCTTATGAAATCAATTATCACAATAATTCAGAGAATTTAATCAGTTAAATCACATATGCAGAAACTTTGCCTAGCTTTTCAAGCCGTCGAGGTTATTTTACAGTTTGCATACTAATTCGCAACTCTTAATTATTTCGAAGTTTGATTGAAATATAGTTTATAATTTCATTTTCTTTTTATGTGCATTGTTTTCAGACTCGGCTCAGTGAGCTCAGTTTCTTTATTCTTAGAAGTTTGTAAACTGTGCATTTTTTGCTTTAAAAATGATTAAATTATGTTTTCCTTATCTTTCGGTTAAGGTTTTTATAAAAGTTTTTTTAATTGCGGCTAAGCCTAATTCTTGGTTATGATAGTGGACATATTTGTTTACATTTGAAGCTTAGCAGGATAGTGAATTTGTTGCCAATCTGTAGAAACTAAACTTTGCAGCAACAAAGTAACATCTTTTATTATTGTGAATTAATAATTTTTGAATAACAATTCTGAAATTATTATACAAGTTATTTGCTGGTTTTTGCGTACAAATCTTAGTTTTAATTGAAAAAAATGTTTTTGATTGTTTTAGCTGTACTTGGTGTTTTATGTTTTTCTATATCTTTCAATTTTTAATGAAAATATTTTGAACTTTTATGTATTTTTGCCTTACCATGAAGTGAGAACTGAATTAATTAGTAGCGCATGTGCTTTAGGTAAGCGGTGCTTAATCGTCTTTGTTTAGTGACAAAGTGTGGCTACGGCAAATAAATATAGTGAACTTTAAATTTATTCTGTTGTGGTTTATGCACTATCGACGAAGTATATTTAATTCAAAATTCGTTACCTGTTAATTCAATATATTTAAATGAAATGCAGGAAAATTGCGTATAATTTAATATTCCGTACAAGGAAGTCATGCAGTGTACACATCAGATTTTTTGGTTGTTATAATTTTTTCTTTTCAGATGCAAATAAATTTTTCACTCATTGTATGCATTTGTGCACACGCATTTATATATATATTGATGCAATTTTGTGTGTGTTTCTGTTAAAGTTTACTTAAAGGAATTTTAATAATGAATCTACTGTTGGAAATAATAAACCTGAAAATCTTCGTGATTATGCTTTGTACAACGGCCCTTTAGCGGCTGGGCGGCAGTGTCGCTGAACGCTGGTAGTTCGGTCCAACTTTCGAATCCCGGCGAACTGGCTGGCTGCATAGGTGTTTTTGTAATTTTCCCCATGGGTAACGTGTATATGAGCAAGTTGGACTTTAAAAGTTCTCCACGAAGACATACCTCCCCTTAGGCAGATTGCCCTGGAGTGCTTTGCGATAGCTGAATACACTAAACTACTACTTCGTGCAAGCACGTAAAAAAACTACACTTCCTGTGCTAATTGCCATAGGTATGAGAATTTGGCCACAGTTTTAGTGTTATGGAACAAAATTACAAAAGAGATGTTGGGTATAAAATTTATAGATAGGATTTGAAGTTTACCCAAAGGAATTTTAATAACGAATCTACCGTTGGAATGTCATACCCGAAAATTTTGGCGATTACACTTCGTACAAGGGCCCATTAATGTCTGAGTGGTAAAATCGCTGAACACTGGTAGTTCTGTCCAACTTTCGAATTCCGGCGAACATCCAGGTTACATGGGTGTTTTCGTGATTTTTCGCATGTGTAACGTGTATCCAGTATCTTGTGGATGCATATGTGAATGGGCTTGCCCGCTAGTCAACAATTTAAAAGTTGTTTAAGTGCGTCAAAGCCTAATTCATTTTTGACATAGCAGCCATATTTGTTTACGTTGTAAACTTAGCAAAATAGTGGATTTCTGGCCAATATAGAGAAACTAAGCTTGACAACAACAAAATAACGTCTTCTTTTATTATTGTGAATTAAACTGTGCTTAATCCTTTCTGAAATTATCATTTAAGTTATTAAATTATCCCATATATTGACTCAGCATAGCGGCCACAACAAATTAAGTCAGTTTCTATGCTTTTAGTGTCTTTTTGCCGAGTGAGATCGAAAGTAAATTCTCAGTTTTGTGCACTGAAAAATCTTACCTTCTTGCCTCTGGCCGAATTGCTTGTTTTTGCGTAGAAACTGTAATTTTAATTGTAAAAAAAATTATTTTTAATTGCTTTAACTGTATTTGGTGTTTTGTGTTTTTCTATATTTTTAAATTTTTAATATAGTTATTTGGAGTTTTTATGTATTTTTGCCTTGTCCCGAAGTGAGATCTGAATTAATTGACTGAGAAATATATCTCTAATGAAATTCAAGGAAATAAGTTTAAATGAAAGGTGGGGAAAATTAGTGTAATTTAATATGCCATACAAGGAAGTCATGTGATGTACACATCAGATTTTTTGTTATATATCTATATATGAAAGGTAAATTTTAAAATGGAACAAGTGCTAAAGCAGCTTCATTTAAATCTTGAATTACGTAAATAGATCTACTTCTGCCAAAGACCAAGGGAAAATGGTTAATTGTGAAATACACAAAAAAGTTATAAATGAAAATATGAATAAAACCAATATATTTTCACGAAGGTAATTTAAGTTTAACAGGAAGGCGGTTTGGTATAAAGATTTTTGCTTTTTCTTTGAATTTATTCTACTTCTTTTTTAATAAAGTCCAGAAATGTAGGAAATTGGATGGAAATTTACTGATTGGATTTAAATTTTTACCTTGAAATCTTGCCTAAAATTGAATGATGAACATCAGGTGTGCCCAAATGGGATCACTAAAACACCAGGACTAGACCAACTGTATCTTTGTTTCACTGGAGTATTTTCTTTGGTGAGTTCATTCACAACTAAAAGGTGGGTGCACTTTTTAGGACTATTGTTTTCATTTTGCGTCGGAAACATTTAACGTTGCTTCACTTTTCAGACTGTTGCCACTAAATATTGCAGCCCTGATTGTATTTAAAGAAATTAAATAATGAAGAATGTGCATAAATGTATGTATGTTTCTCACATTGTGATAAAACGACGGTACCTAGAGCCTTTGAATGACGTAATCTTGCTACGAATATGGGCATCTGGAAGCCCAAATTTGAAATTTGGAATTTATTTTATTGTCAATTTCATATTTTGTAAAACTTTAACGAATTTTTGATTAACAAACTCAAGGATTTCAAAGCGAGCAATGGCAACGTTGTACAGAAAAAACATTTTTATCTCCAGCACATGAGACTGTGTACAAGAAATTTTAAAGATATACTCAGTTTAAAATTATTTTGCGATATTGTCCTTTAACTGAATTTTATGGTTTAAGTTCGAAGAACATGATATTTAATAAATAAAGGTAAGACACAAAATGTAAAAAAAAAGGTCCCTTTGGACATAATTTTGAAAAATCTGAAACATTTCAGATTTTTTTTGGCGGGGAGAGGGAGGGAAGGTCAACTAAGAAATTGTTGGGGTGTTTTTCTGAAGGTCAGGGGTAATTTTATCAATTAACTGTTTGATTTTTCACTAAAACAGTTCTCCCCTCCGGCTTTCGTTAAAAACGTTTTGTTCACTCTACGTTTTGATAGCTTTGAGTTGCAGATGTTTATTTAATTTTATAGTTTATGTTTTCTTAATTGTAGATATAATATAAGTATATTTTTCTTTTGATTTTTAATTATTTTGCAAGTAAATCAATCCAATATAGATCCCGGTACATGTGCAAAACGCGCAGTGTTGGGTTGTACTTTTTCAAAGGTTGTGTCACTTGCTTCAAAAAGAACAGCCATTAAAAAAAAATAAATGAAAGTGTAAATATGAAATGTAAATATCATATAGACAAATTCCTTTTTTTTTCATTTATATGCATGTTATCTTCATCTAACCAAGAAGAGCATTTTTGGAGAGGGTGTAGAGTAGCAGGCAGTGCACCCTGGGTAATGCTAAATCTGCTACGGTAATCAGAATCTAGTGTTTTTTAATTGTAGGCAAAATCTTTTACTCTGTTACAGACTTCCTAGCAATGCTTGCTTCAGCACTGTTTTTGAAGCTCTGTTCATTCAGTGAGCCTGCTTTGGGCACACCCACAAAATTAAAATGGTAATTGCTATTTTTACAGAATATTACCTGTATACTTCTCTGGGCCTGATTAGACTGCCTACCCTCACTTTTTTTTTTTTAATTAAAGGGTAGCGTACCAGAAAGGGTTAAAGGACAAGGAAAAATTAATGGTTGTGTTCGATCAAAATAAAAAGGACTGTAAACCTTTGAAGAAACATGGTAAAGAGGATTTGAATGAAGCTCTTTTAAAGTGAATGGAGGGGCAATGTAGTGCAAATTTTCCTGTAAGTAGTCCACTTTTTAAAGTTCAAGCAGAAAAATGTGCTGAACAATTTGGCTGTTCTTTGTATATTCGAATGCATGGTTTGATCGATTCAAGAGTAGATATGGGATAACCTTTGAAAACATTTATGGTGTAGCAAAGTCTACAAATATGGCAGAGATCGTGACATGGATGAGTGAAAAGTGGCGAGTCATCACAGAAGGATACACAAAAAGAGGATATTTATAAATCTGATGAATTGGGGCATCTTCTGCAATGCAACTCCACAGCAGACTTAAAGTCATGAGTGAGGAGTGCATCGGAGGCCAGCTGTCCAAAAATTGATTGACGGCTTAGTCCAAAAACCCTAAGTGCATGTAAAAGCTGTCTGTTAGATATGACCACAGCAGGAAATCCTGGATGGCATTGGACATTTTCACAGAATTAATTTCGAATTTATTCAAAATGAAAGAGACAATTGAGGAGAGAAAAGTGTAAAATTTTTGTTTTAATTATTAATTATAATGCACGTCCTGAAACACTGGACTTACAAACACTGGACTGAATCTTTATCAGCAAATTCTGCAAATGTTATCCAGCGTATGGACCAAGGGGTCACCAGAAGTTTTAAGTCAAACTTTTGGAAGCACTGAGTTTGAAAGGAAATCAAGGAAGGAAAAGCATTGAACTGAGCTCCGTCGCAAAAAGTTAATGTTCCATCGAAATAATGCAAAACCACACATGTCTGTATTCACTGGTTGTACTCTACGGACTCAAATGTAATCTTTTTCCACAACCTACATATAGTCCCAACATCGCTCCTTCAGATTTCTTTTTTCACACCTGCAGCTACGTCTTACTGGTGCTGTCTTCCATTCTACACAGGATGTCCGAAATGAGGTGATCTGTTTTTGGACTTCTGCTAAGTTTTTGAGCCAAAGGCTTTCAAAAACTATGAAAACGTTGGCAGAAAATCATAGATTTGGGTGCTTATTACCACCTGTGCGAAAGGTACTGCTTTTTTTTTTCCTCTAACTTTATTAAAAACGTTTTTTTGGTGGAAAACTTTTATTATGAGCAGATACAGGGGTTGCTATATATATTTCTGACTTAGTAATGAAAAAACAAATGCTTATGATTGAAATTGGTTTTATTGTTTTTTAAAATATTCTCCATGAAGATCAATACACTTTTGTTGCATTTGAATCAATTTTCAAAGCACCTTTTTCACTCCGATTGAGGAAACTCCAAAACATGCAGTTTGAATGCATCAATCGCTTCTTCGGGTGTCTCAAATCACTGACCATGTAATTTATTTTTGTTCTGGGTTAATAAAAAATATTCATTGGGTGTCAAATCAAGGCTGTATGGTGGATGGTCCATCAATTTGATGTTTTGGCCTGTCAAAAATTCCTTTGTTTGAGTCGATGTGTGGGAGCTCACATTGTGATGAGGAAACATCTTCTTCTGGCAAACAAATAGTCATGTACCATTCAGAAGTGATTGTTCTGGATTGCTGTAATGCCACTGTCACCACGTGACCGGTAATGCCAAAGAAACAGGCAACCATTTGCTTCTTCCACGAACAACTTTTGTTGGATGTGGCTCGTCTTTGAACGAGTACATGCAGTGGATTGCTGTATTGTTTGGGGCTCATATGCATAGATCCATGATTTGTCACCTTTGCAGATGTTATACACAGCCTTTGTTGCACCTTAGATGTATAGATTTTTTTTTCCCTCACTCTTTAAAAAAAGTATAAAAACTTTGAGATTTTTAGTTTGCTCATTAAATAAAGACACGCAAAAAATCATTGCAACATTAAATTATATATATGTATATATAAACGTAAAATTTAAGCTCATTAACTTCTCAGGAAGTAGTTTAATAATGGATGACAAACTTTTGACCTTAGCAACAAACGCCGTGAGTAGACTAATTGAAAGGTCATAAAAAGTAATTTTACTCAGACTGGCTGAAATATGATTTAATTAAAATGATGATTCAATTCATAAGATAATATTTCAGTTTTTTCAGCTAAAATCACCAGATAATGTTTCATATAATTCACAAGATAATATTTCAGTTTTTTCAGCTAATAAAATCTCTCTTTCCCCTTTTTAGTGTTTTTGTATGTTCCGTTCTTCGTGTGTAGTGGACTGTAAGGTATGTGATTACCTTAGTGGAAATTTAATAACTTCAGAGTCATAATGTTGACAGAATCTCTTTATTGGCCTTCAAACATCATGTTGGTTGAGGAACTGCAACAGAAACAGCAAACTTGTAGCTTCAGAAGTACAACTCAGAAGAACCTCTGCATTGTTGGAACTCCTGTAATTCCCAGTAACCTTGAAGCTCCAAATGCATGCTTAAAAACCCTAACAAATTTGCGTCTGCCTGCTTCTCAGTTCAACAAAAGAAATACACTTTGCATAACAACAAACAGTTTTTATGTGTGTGTTTTTTCAGCATTATCACAAATTTTATAGTAATTTATAAACTTAAACACAACTTTTGATTTATATAGTTTTACAATATGTCTACATTTTTATTTTTTTCACCTTTAGCTTTGTTATTTCTTCTGCTGTTTTACAGGTTCCTATAAAATAGCGTCTATTGTGTCTTGATCGAGTAAAATCCTAAGCTATTATATTTGACTAGTGTATAATCCCTTGCTGTTGTTTCTTTATCAGCAGGGAATTCTTCCTTTGTATCAAAGATCAGATTTAATTTTTAAATGTATCTTCATGTTAAAGCTTCAATTTTTATAAATATTAGTATGGAAATTCACTTTATCAAAAATTTTGTGGGTACTTTTCTGTTATCAGTACCTGATTCAGAAATATATATATATATATGCATCTGTGCATGTGCATTATACCCTTACACATACATATGTATATACATATATACATGAACACATACATATATGCATAGCTACATATATTTTTGTAGCTGGAGCACCATTTTGCCTTAAAAAAATTTACAAATATTTCACTTTCTAGTGTCAAATTTCTTTAGATGATGCACAGGTAATCAGAAATTTGGTGTTGGTACCAATATCAGTTTCAGTGCAAAGCATAGTTGCTGTAAATGAGAATGTTAAGATTGCTGTGTCCATAAGGAAAAGAAAATTAATGTCTGTCACAGAGTCAGAACTGTGTATGAGAAATGTTAATTAAAAAAAATTGGAACATTAAGGCCTCAAGCTGTATCTTGCTTAATTGCGTAAATCTAGCCCACATACACCACGTAAGTCTAAAATATTTATGTACATAAATGTGAATTTCAGAGTGTTGTTATATGTCTAACTAATTATATTTCTGCTTTAGAAAATGAATTGTGGCAGAAAATAGAAAGTGTGCTGCAGGAACAAAAGCTGTGTGAATCTGCTGTAGCTAAGAAGTAAGGAAAAAAAAAAAAAAAATTCCCCACTAATTGTATTCTAAATCCTTGGTCAGTAATAGATCATCGCCGCATTAGCCATTAAGCACTTTGCTTTATGGTCATTAATATTTTTCTATTATTTATAGGTAAAAAATACTTTCTTATTTTGTATGTATGTCTGTGTATATTTCGTAGCAAGAAAAATTTCTTTTTCATGCTAAAGAAATTTTTCTTGCAACAAAATATACACAGACATATAATATCTCTGTTAATTAACATATAGTGAAAAATTTACTGATTGAACTTGTTACTTTGTATAAGCACTCCTATTATCTTCGTCAACTAGTGTTAGGTATTTAAATTTATAAATATAAATTTTTGATGAAAAAATGCACTTAAAACAACATTTTGAATTTATAGCATAAATTTTGTATGCATTTATATTTATTGTTATATTATCCTGTGACGTTGTGTTTGGAAATATTTTTACAAAGATAATTTAAAATATAATAATATTTTGAAAAAATAAAACGTTTTTATTGCTTCAAGATGCATTCTTAAGACTGGCTAACTGAAACATATTGTACAGGCTACAGTATTGAATCTTAAACAGAAGAATGACATTCATTACCCAGCTTCAGTCGTATGTGGAAATCTGCCATAGTATTTCACTGTGACTGGTTCATTGAATAATTCACACAATACAGGACTGGATTTTTTTCACATTTACTTTTATATGAATTCTAAATTTGACATAAGCAAGCCATTAATCATGGCTATCACAGACAAAAATTCTATGAATAATTAGCTGCTACATGCAAGAAATAGAAGAATTTACACACAGCCTGAAATAATAAGCCATACTCACAGTGTTCATTACTCACATGAACATCCTGGCCTCAATTGAAATCCCAGTGGATTTCAGCAATTCGTGATTTTTGCCATTTCTTATTCTACAATGAAAATACTATTAATAAGACACAAAACTAATTCATAAAATACAAAAATATTAAATGTGTTGCAGTTCACAGATTTTAGTCTGTATAGGAAGGCACAATTTCACAGCAGGTCCATGACCAGTTTTAATAACAACCCTGACTTTATTATCTGAGCATAGATGAATAACAATTATTCTCCCTAACTTCCATTTAAGTGAAGGTCATCTTTGATGAGAACTTTGAAATTGATCATTGACTTATAAATCTTCCTGAAATTTTTTGTCATGTGGTCTTTGCTGGAGTCAAGACAGGTATTCCTGGCCCTATCTTTTTCAAAACTGTTGTAAAATGAATTGTCTTACATGCCATCTATAAGTGTGATTCAAGGAGCTGGGATTTAGATCTTGTTCATGTATGGCAGTTAAAGATGCTTCTGCAAGAAATGATGCTGGTTCCCACAGTCCACCAAAATAGGAAGAAGAAGGCTGATAAAATATCCATTTTATTTCCTCTAGAGGCAAACGTTTGTAAATTTCTTGACTTTCCTTCACTGAAAAAACCATTTTCCCATTTCTTTTTCTGTTTATCTAAAGTTAGTTTCACACTGTGAATCTTAATTGGTTTCTGTTCTTGAAATAAATTATTTTAATGCACTTAAAAATGCCTTTGTTTAAAGATCTTCTACAGCTAAAAGATTTACTGCTTTGATTGCAAAGCAGATATGAACACTTGTAAGTGACTTTTATCCATGTTTGCACGATATTTCATCACAGAAGTCGTGATAATTCTACTCAGTGAATAACCATTATTGTGTTACTTTAGGTGCTGGTAGACCTCAACTTATCTGTGCAATTCGATGTCATGAAAATCTACTTGAGGAAGTAATCATTATTGTTTTACCCTAGATGCTGGTAGACCTCAACTTATCTGACTTGCAATATAATGTCTATGTTTGCCACATGTAACACAAGTTCTTAATAATTTTCAAATAAGAGATCTGCCAGCTATGATCCAAAATTGTTGTCTTATTAAAGAAAGAAGAAGCTCTAGTGTTGCAGGCAGATATATTTTGTGAAAGTGTCTAGCTATGATTTCTATTAAATTGGGCTTTGAAAGCTATAAAATTGGATGTTTTTCATTTTCTGGCAGTTGTGTGTTTTCCGGTCTTCCTCTCAGACATAATACTTTGTAATCATCTAAAAAAGGACACAAAGTAAGAAGATAGCTGGCGGGTAAATTTTTTCCCATTTCTAGACACTGAATTTCTTTATTGAAGTTCAGTCGCTGTACTATTTGTGCAATACCAAGTGTTACAGTTCAAATTTCATTACTAGATAAAAAGGATATGTTTCTTTCTAAATATGTTACCTTTGAATTTGATTTGAATCTTAATCTCCAAGCAAATATCGAAAATTAGGATATATTTGAAATGCCGATAAGTTCCTGTGTTGTTTCAGAAAATGATATTGTTTTACATGCTTTAATTTATAGGAATATGTTTAGACATGAGAACCTCACAGCAGAACTAAGAAGGCACATTCCTTTAAGTTCATAAGACAGTAGTTCTGCAGGAAATAATAGAATGCAGGATTTTATTTTTTGTCTATATAACTCCAGTTCTTAGCTGAGATGGATTGGATTTCAGAAACTGGTGTTGAATACAAATACTTGCTACCTTTTAGGATCTGATTTTAGCGATGGCAGTAAATCCCTCCACATGTGCACCAAATCAAAATTTATAACTAATGCAGCTTTGATTGCCTGAATCAAGTGTGCCAATAATACTGCTACACATTATTCCACTCTTAGAATCTTGATAAGTTTTATTGGTTCTTCATGAGTTTAAGCTGTTAAAAGTTTTGTATTAATGTTAGAGCTGTCATAAATTTTGACATAAATAACCCTTGCGTAGCCCTCTTTATACATATCACAAAATGCATGAAGTTCCAGGAAATAAGACTTTTCTAGGTATATGAATGAAATTCAAAAGTTTGTTTTTCCTGGTATAAAATTTTCCATTCTTGATCAATCTTTTCTGGTACATCCCACAATAACTGTAACCTCTGCAGTTTTTGAAAGGTCATTTTAGTTATAGTTACAGAAGGAGCTGCCCACCGCAATGGATGATAAAACTTTCACAAATGACAGAATAATCCTTTTTGTGGATATGATTACTTTGGTGACATGACTTTGATATTGCCGTAAAGTTACATTTGAATTCATCATTTTCAGGATGCCATTCTAATCTCGGAACTTTTATGACTTTATTTTGTATTACATGATGAATATTGTTACTGTCTGAGTTTGTTAACCTAGCATTTTTTAATGGTTATACTTCACTTGTTGATCATTTATGGACCTCAAATCCACTCTTTTTTAGCATTTTCTGCTATTCATCTATCAGTGTTGTAACAATTCTTAATGCCATTTAGTTCATCATCAACATAAAAGTCTCTTAAAACTCCATTCTTTGCCTTCAAAACATTTAGTCCTTCATTAGTCGTTGATTGACTCAAAAACTTAATTTGTAATATATGGAGCAGCTGCAGTTCTGTATGTGAGTGCTTAAACTATGAACTTGTATTTGTTTATCTGAGCTGGTTGTCCTTAATATTTTCTGAAAGACTTGAATCTTTTTTTATGAATTTTTATCTCTCAATACATCATTTCTATATCCAACTATTATTACAATGTTATGAAATTTAAATCTGAATGAAATGAAATTAATGAAAGACAAATTAAATCATCTTTTGTTTTGTAGCCTATCATTAATATATCACTTAAAGAAACATTTGTGGTTCTGCTAGCAGTTATATCAAAAACTACACTCAATTTTGTAGTTAAGCTAGATAATTCTTTACAAAGTGATGCAGGATGTAATAGTGTTTATTCTCTAATTCATGGCCTGCAGTTAATACTAGTTCTATATGCCTGAGTGAAAAACATTCTTTCATAAATTGAATATACTGGTTGTAAATTTCTGGCATGAATAATAGTCTTTTCTCTAAATACAGAAATCTGCGTGCCATTTCACGGGTAACACTAAAACATATCTATCATTTTTGAATGATAATGCCACTGAATAATAGCTTGTTATGTCTCTAAAATTAGAATTTTAAAAATTTTCTTCCCAAAGTTTTCTTCCCTTTGTTAAAATTTTTCCAACAAGAATTTACCAACTATAATATTTTTGTATTGAAATGATGTAGGCATACTGAATCAGTTGCCTGTGACTAAAAAATTTGTAGTATCCAAAAGTCTTGAATTTAGTGTTAATGAAGGATTTGGGCCACATTTAATAATTTCTTCCAAATAAAATACCGCCAAATAAAATATCAGTTGTTTGTGACTTGTAAAATAATGGATCAACTAATCTTGAATTACTGATGTTTTTGATAGTGATTGATGGTAAAGATATATAGAGAATATTATGCATCACCTTATTCGTTAGAAATGCTGTATTAATATTCTAATATCGCTTTTAAAGCAAAAAGTGAGTAATAAATTGATTTAGTTTTCAGGATTAAGTTTTCTTAAACATGATGTAGAAATCTTTCACTAGCCATCCTAATTTCTTCTCACATTCCCTTGAAATAAATTATCTCTGGGATCCAGTGTTGCCTAAGTGCCTGCCCGAATTTATGTTCAGAATTTTGAACTTTTATTAATGCACTACACAACAAAATATGATTGATTTGTTGGGACTTTTCGCATTCAAGTCATGAGAGGCACAAACTGTAGAAAACATACTTATGATTCATTGACTGATCTCTTTTAGGGATAAATTTGTAGAAGAGTATTTGCATCTTTGACATTTGCATGCAGTACCTATGTTCGCTGCGCTGTACCCATGCGCACTTGCTATAGTGCGAGTGTAAAGATCTGAACTTTTCGCCAAGAGATTCTCTTGCACCTGTATGTCACTGTTCCTGCTTGTTTGTGGTTGACATTTGGCGTCGGCTTATCTCCATGTATTTAGTTTTGTATTTTACCTTTTAATTTTAAATAAAATTAATTTTATGTTTTACCAAAGTTTTAGACTTTTCTGTAATGAATCTTCTAACAAGTTTGGAATCTTGTAGCAAAACCATCACCACAAATTCTTTGTATGAGGAGTTATATTATTTAACTGAGTTTTGTAGTTTGAATTATTTATGATGTGCAAAATATTGTAATCCTTCTTAAAGCAGTGGTGATATGTATTAAACTCTTGCATCTTTTGAGCAAGTGCATATTAGATAAACGATTAAAATAATAATGATTAGATTTTACAAATTTGTTGTTAGACTGATCAATTTTGAAATTTCAGGCATTTGGCTGTATTAGAATCTTTTTTGCAATAGCTATAACCCAAAGTAGTTACTAGAACAATACTGTTATTCTGAGCCATAGGTTATTCTTTTTTGTTATTTTGAAATGCTGTTGCATAATTCTCTAGGAATTTATTAATTCCACTAACTTTTGTAATCTCATTACATTTAACCCTCCGAGCATTACGGTTTTAGCCCTGAAATTTCAAAGCTCCTCAGAATGTCATAAATAAGTGTTTTTTTCTTGATTTTAATTAAAAAATGACTCTCTCATTTTGTACCTTGATTTCTTTTCTTCCAATATAAATCCAAACCGAAGTCAGATACATTAAAAGATAGCAGAAATTTTCATGTGTAAGGAATATAGAAAGCAGCCTTCTATATGGAATAATCCGGCCGTAACACTGAGAGGTTAAGCTGACATTTTTACTATAATTCTGTAGAAGGATTCAATTTTTGCAAAATTAAATAAGTCATTAAAGTGTCACCAAAATTATCAATGGTTTGATTCAGTACTTCTAATGAGCGAACTGCTTCGATAATGTTGTTAACTAAATTTAAAATAACAATAGCTAATTGTGTTTGATTAATTAAGCTTAGAAAACACTTAATATGTGCAAAACTTTGTACTGGGTTATTTGAATACCTTTCATCTAAAAGATGCCATGTTGCTTCAAAATTACAATCTGAAAATCAAATGGATTGAATGATGCGATATGCTTCACCTTTCAATGAAACCTTCAAATGTTGCTATATTTGCTTTGATTATTTTTTGTGCATATATTGACAAGATCTTTGAAAGCTATCCATTCTGTAATATAACCTTCAAAAGTCAATAATGTTAATTTTGGTGATTTAATATTAGTAAGAATATGTTTTGACAGTACGCTATCAGATTTATTTTTACTCATATTTGCATTACTACTTTGATTTTTTGATATTTTACGTCTTTAAAGTGTTTCTGGAGCTAAAACAGAAAACAAATAACAGAGCAAAGAATAGGAAGTTTCATTTGGAATTATTAACTAAAGTAGAACTAAATCTTTGGAACAACAGCATCACAAAATGCAATCTTCTAACGACAACACTCACTTTTGCCAGACCTTATTAACTGTACTTTATAATATTATTATTTGCTTTTTTAAAACATACTTTAACACTTTCTCTTGGCAATTAAAAAAAGTAATAATAATAAATTAGAAGAGAAGAGTCATAAGATTTCCCATCTTATCACAAAGAATCAACAGTCTCAGCTTAAAGAAAGGCTAACCCTTTGAGTGTGGTATATAAAGTAATTTAAATTTTGATAAAATTTTGCATGAATTGTAACTTATCGACCCTAAGAACACAAAATTAAGACTTAAATCTAGAGTGAAATGCTGAATTTTGAGAGTCTGTATATATTTTATACCAGTTCCCCTCTAAGACTTTTTTCTAGGTAGTTGCCAATTGTTAATTTTGGTTTTTAAAATTAATTTTGCATACTTTTAATGTGCGTCTATAGAGATGGGTGATTTATATAGTTATGTAATATAGTATAATAAGTATAGTTATGTAATTCTGAAGACAAAAACTTTTAAAATTTTAAAAATAAAACTTATGTTTTTATGCACTTTGATGGTGCAACCCAGCTAAACATACTTATGTAAAATATGGGCAAAAAGCTTTTGAAATTGATTTAAATTCAATATTATTAGTTTATGAAAAAATTTAGCAAATATAGCACTGCATGTGTAAATCATATCATGCTGTAACTGAATTAGTATAATGTTACAAGGAGATGTAACTCAACCAAAAAATTGAAAAATGAAACACTATGACTCAGCTGAAAAAGGATATTGCATTTTTGAAGGTATTATATTTTATGCTTTAATATGTAAAAAAGAGCATGCCTCATGCTATAATACCAAGAATCCACCCACACTTTCCATTATCGAGGCCCATAAGGGCTGCTTTTTAATTTTTTGTAAATATAGGTTGTAATATATCATTTTGTTCAGGGAGAAATGCCATTAAACGATTTTATTATCTGATACACCTTAAAGCTCTTATTTCAATTTTCAGTCCCTTTGGCCTCCTAGAGACCCCTTTTCAACTTTTGGATAAATTTTGGTTTGCATCTAAAATTGGTCTTAGAAATATTTTCCCTCCTTTCTCCAAATGTGAAAATATATTTCGAAAAACACCTGTTTGTATTCTAACCCAGGGAGAAAATTTGACTAAAATAGATTAGAATAGAGAATAAAAGCATGTTTTCAAATCAGCAGTTTTCCCATTCCGCTAATAGATGAACCTAAAGTGCATTTCTATTTCCCATATTGTTAAATGAGCTTTCCCTTTGTGAAGATGACATGACACCCGAATGACAAATTAGTTGTCAACACCTCTTTTTATTTTCACTGCATTCTAGAATTTTGGAAAATAAGAAGCAGCTGGTGTCTTTTGGATCTAACATGCCACATTTAACCATTATAATCGTGTAACGTTTTGACACCAGACAATGGTTTTGAAATCGATGAGTCTTTCTCCTGTGAAAGGGTGAAGTGCTGAAATTAAAATTTTTGCTACGCAGAGACGAATGAGAAACTCGAGCGGAGTAAACAAAGAATAACAAGAAACTAATATGCTTGTATTTCAGTCCTATCACAGGGTCAGTAAACTATCCATGAACATAATATTGAATCCTAAACAACTTGTAAATTAATCTTAAAAAAAATATTACACCATAAACTATTCTGTCATCTCACAGAGTAAAAAAGGAGAAGCCTAGTGCTGCCATCTATTGGCATGGTACTCTCAGTATGGGTGCCGGTTCTTAAAATTTGTGTAAATAATCCTTTAATTATCATTGCGGACTGAAATGCAGTAAATGTGTAAGATTCAGCATGTTTATGTCGTGTATTTGCAGCTTTTCAATTTTTTCTTCCCCTCCAATAGAATTAAAGAATCTTCAGGCATGATAACTTGGAATGAGGTATATTAATTTTATAACTGCAAAATATTAAGCATTCATAGGGTAGTGCTGCCATGTAGAATAAAAAGAAATACTAGGAACTTACGATTACAGCTTTTGTTGTAGAAAAATTAGCATTTTTTTCGGAAGTTAAAAAATTGACTAACATCCTGTATATTTTATATACCGGTGCCCTTTAAAGGGTAAAGTCATTATGTCAGCAACTTCTGTTCTCTGTAGGTATCCACTGCACAATGATTTGATGTCAATGTGAAAAGTACTTGATATCGATGTGTTTCCCGTATCATCCTGTATGATATTGATGTGTTTCCCGTATCCCGGGATTTTGTAGCAGTTTCATCTACTTGAATTGCTGGAACCTCATGTAACTTGATAACATAACTAAATCATTGCTTTAACCAAATTACTTTTCTGGAACATTCATTAGCTACAAATATCTCTGCTTCAGTTGTTGAAGTTGCAACAATTCACTCTTTGGTTAATTCATGATATAGCTCCACCACAATATAATATCACGACTCCACTTGTAGATTTCCCTGTTTCTTGACATTCTCTAAAACCTGTGTCTCTATACTCCTGGTTTGTGTATATCTCCCATAATCTGTGTCGCTATACTCCAATACTCCTGGTTTGCATATAATTTTATGTTTATATCTCGTTCACTGGAACCATTTTGCTCAGGAGTATAAGATGTTGTCAGTTTGAGTTATTCCTTCAGAATACAAAATTGCATGCCCTTTTGTCATTATTAAACTCATTTCTGTTGTCACTGAGAAATTCTTTGCCTTACAACAGCATTAATTGTTGCCAGAACTTATTAACTATGTTATTATTATTATTACTCGCTTTCTTTTTTAAACTTACTTTAACATGTATTCTTGAACATTGTCTATTTCACTTTATAGTTCTTTAGTATCTATAATTCAACTCTTGATTCAACATAAAGCTTCCTTAACTCAGTTCTTTCTGTTTCAATAATTCAACATGCACCTCTAGTTCTGAATTAATTTTGTCAGCTGTTCTAATTATTTCAGTTTTCTTAATGTAATTAGTAACACTCCTGCATAAAGCAGTTTTTTTTTTTTTTTAATTTTAAAAGTTCTTTGTTCACTCATATTTGCTCAATACAAAAGCACAAATTGTTCTCAAATTACTTTATACTCAGATAAACTGAAACAGTTTTATTCTTCATTATAATAGTATTCTTCAAAACTGATGATGGATGGTTAGAAATGAATTCTTCTTAAATTGAATATAAATATGCAATATCTACTTACCTCACAATCTGAAGTACTTTTTCACCTCAAACATGCATAGTTCCAGGCTGGAACAAACACTAATGTCACTTGAAACAAATTATTCTTCATTAGCTCTTTGGCTCAGCAGATCAAAAATGAAAATGTACTATAATTGTTTCGCTGTACTGGTTCACTGAATAATTTCCAGAATACAAGACTGTATTTAGTTCACTTTTATTTTATCACATGAATTCCGAAAATTTCGAAAAATTTCATACTAGGTAGATACATACATAAAATCTTTCAATAAGTACGACAATGATATTGTAAAATTACTTTATAATTATTACTTTATTCCTCAAACATTTTGTATTTAATTATCATTAAAATTGTTATTTCCATAAGTATTAATTTCTCATAGAAATTCATCATAATAAGGTGAATTAATTTTATCCTAACAGGTAAGTTGAATATATTATGTGCACAGTGGCTATAACCTCTAGCCGCCCCCTAGACAAAAGACCCCCGATCCGAAAAATTATATAAGGCCAAATAATGTTTAAGAGGGTTGAGAACATTATGTTTATAAAGTGTATTTTAGCTATGCGCCCGTGAAAGGTTTAAATCATACAGAAAAATTTTAATCTCCACCCATCCACAACCACTCAAGAGACAGAAATGTAGTAAGTAACATAAATCAGTCTAATGTCATTGACCATGGTGGGATTCCTTAACCTTCAGATGTTTGAAAGCTACACACAGAAATCTAGATTGAGAGAAAAAATTAAGTTTACGGCACGTCTGCCTCTTTTTCCTTCCTTCCCTCTTATATTCTCTATTCTAGACCTAAAAATTACTGGTAGTCCAAATATCTGGATATTGAATGTCTGGGTTTTGTATTTTGTACTGTACCATTTTGAGTAATAATGATGCCTCCCTTTTTTCAATGTTGAGATTATTTGTTTAATGATATCACCATGTATGAATCAGCAACAAACGGCAAATTTAGTGCCTGTATCTGCTATAAATGAGCAGTGTTCTAAGAAAAAATGCTTCCTTTAGCACCATTTCGTAATGACATTACAAATTATAATATTTTCAAATGATAGCAGAAAAGGAGATCATAACAGTGTCATGTATGCCTCATAAAATACCATGTTCTTAACGGATCTTATCAATTTAAATAGCAAAATCTGCTTGATATCTTGATATCTTGACATTTATTTATTATTTTTATTCCTTTTGCTGTTATTTTTTATTTATTATTTTCTTTTGTGCAAGATTTTAAACTTTCATATATCTCTTACTGATTATAAACAATAAAAATTTTCTAAAAATAAATTAAAGTTCAGTATTAGTTGCTTAATTTATGCTAAAATGCATAAGAGCTATTATTCCAAGGTAAGAAAAATTGTGTAATCCTAGAGGAAACAGGCTGATATTTACAGTATAGAGAAAATTACAAACTGGATCATACGGAGAAAATCACAAAATCTCTATTCATCAACTCATTCGATCGCTTAGTACAAAATGTGGGATAAATTGTGAGTATTTTTTTGGCTTTACCAGATCATGTTATTTAACCGTATAACTAAACATTTATTACTTTAGTATGCAAAGAATCATTTCCTGTCACAAAGTGTACTTGAACACTTTTTATGTTACAAAATCTTGTGATATACTTTAAAAGAAATGAAATCTCTCAAGTTATTATTAATTAATTGTGGACAAATGGGGAATAAATTTAGAAGTCTAAATTTCCTTAAGTGTTTATTGTATATACTGCCTAAGTTTCTTTTCAATTTATAAAACAGTTTGAACTATTTGATTAATGTTTTCCATGCATAAATTTTGCATAGTAAAATGCATTTTAATAAACTTCAAAAAGGTGATGTCTCTGTTTTAAAAATATTTCCATTAAAATACTATGTATTATTTCTGATAATAAATATGTTTAAGAAAGCATAAAAATTAACAGAAGGTAAAATTTAAAATTTTATTTGAATTAATAATTCAATAATATTCTTATCTGTCTTATAAATTGAAAACACTTTATAAAATTCAATCTGAAATGATTGATTCTTTAATTCGTAATTAATATATAGTAAAACGATGGTTTCAGAATTTTTAATGTTGAAAGAAAAATTATGTATTTAATTAATGACATTTTTGACTTTTTAGGCAAGAAGAGGCAATTCCTATTTTGCTCAATGAAATTCAGGAATATAACAGATGTACAGAAAGGTATATGATGAGTATAGCATTGTGTAATATATCATTGTCATGAATCTGAAAAATTTTTGTTTGAAAAAAGCATATTTAAGAATTTGATATTTATAGTTAAAATTACTATACATCCGGATGGCTTCTATGCCCCAGACCTTATTAGCATCCAAGTTTAAACCTACTTGAATAAGGCATGGAAGATGGTGATTGTGATAGCTTTGAAAAGTGGAATGCCCGCAAATCCTTGCATAACATTGCTTTACAAAGGGTTCAGATGTTTAAAAAGAATTACCAGAATGCTCAGAATATTTTCAATAGAAACTGGAATGAAGCTGGGCAAATTCATATTATAACCATTAGTGTCACGAGTACAACTTTAACAACTCAGTGACAAGTGCGAATGACCAACAGTGACATAAATGTTGCTACTCATTGTGTGTATTTATTTGGCTACTCTATGCGGTCAATATCAGAACAGAGGATAAGCATCAACAATATATAGTAAAAAATTCTTTTATATGAATTTCAAAGAATATGCATCTTTGCATTTTTGCATAGTGTAACACATCAAAGAATAATGCACAAGGTAATTGAATAATAATGTATAAATAAATATTGTATTTAGGTGAAAGAAATAAAAAATATTATTTCACAGTTTTGTTGTGGTGCCAGTGGTATGTATAAATAGTTGTAGACAGATTTGAATTACATTAAAATTACTCACCTTGCGAAACTTTTATATATATCATTTAAAATATCAGATTTGAAGAACTTCCGTTTAAAGGCCCAAGCGTGGGGAATAGATAATCAACTTTTAAAAATAAATTGTTCAAGTAATGTTCAGTTATCAAATTCTTTAAGATTTTATTAAAGAATCTTCAGCACACTTAAAACTGCTTGAATTATCATTAGTAGTAATTAATTTTTATATCACCTATTGCCTTGGAATATATCACTTATTCATACCTGCCAACTTTTACGAATTTTTCGTAATTTTTACGAAAATGCGTTTGTCTTTACGATTTTACGATCGTAATCTATTTTTTACGATTTTTTTCCTTTTTCAAGTGTTTTTAGTGATTTTTGTCGAAATTTTAGAATTTTTCGCCAATTCAGAGATTTTTGCCAATTGCATCGTGTTTTACTACCAATTACCGACTACTTCGAATCCAGTAACCTGCGGTTTCTCCCAACTCGCCGCTTAACCCGCCAATCCAACGCGCTGAACTTGTTTCTCCCACTCTTTTCTTTGTGGGCGCCAGATTATTTTTTTCGCGTTCGCTTCAGCAGCAAGGGAATTACTCAGCGAGCGTGGATTGTCGCATTCTGTTTTTTTTTTTTTTTTGCACGTGCTACGAATTTTCTTAATACGTCGTTGTTACGAAATGAGTTCAAAAAAACCGTATTCTCAATATTTTCGGCCTGCCTACAAAGCCGAATTTCCAACAATTAAAGAATCCTTCAAAGGAAATAACTATGCATTTTGCAACGTGTGCGTGTGTGACTTCATAATAAGTCACGGTGGAAGAAGCGACATTGTGAAGCATGTTAAGTCTAAAAAGCATGAAGTTAATGCTTCGGCTTCGACAACGTCAAAGAAAGTGGATGATTTTTTTTCAAATTCGGCTACGAATTCGGATGCCGATGTCATTTTGGCAGAGTGTTTGTTTACTGCATTCCTCATCGAACACAACGTGCCGCTAAGCGCTGCCGATCACGCCGGTCAACTTTTCAGACGGATGTTTCCCGACTCCAAGATTGCTCAGAAATATGCTTGTGCTCGCACGAAAACATCTTCTATTGTGAACGAAATTGCTTGCGATGCACAAAGTAAAACGATAGCTGCACTCCAGAATTCAGCATTTTCGGTGTCAATCGATGGCAGCAACGACAGCGATTGGAAGCTTTACCCCATCGTTGTCACATATTTCTGTGATGTTTCTAATGAAATGAAAACTCATCTTTTGCGTCTTCCATTGTTAAATGGAGACGCTACGGGGGAAAATATTGCCTCCTTGGTAATTAATGAGTTGAAACAACTTAACATCCCAATATCAAACTGCATTTCATTTGGTGCAGATAATGCTCATGTCATGGTGGGTGACAAAAAGGGTGTAGCCTCTTTCCTCAAAAAAGAACAAAATGAATTAATTGTTATTGGATGCCCATGCCACTTAATTAATTTGGCAGCAGAAAAAGCTGCAGCTGCTTTACCATTAAATATTGACCAGCTTCTGATTGATGTGTTTTTCTATCTGGAAAAAAGTGTAAAAAGGAAAGAAAACCTAAAGAATTTCCAAGAACTGTGCTCTGGTGAAACGAGAAAAATTCTGAAACATGTATGCACGAGATGGTTATCCTTAGGCAGAGCGCTAGGAAGGTTTATTGAACAGTGGGATGCATTGCTAAAATATTTCCACGAAGAGACCAAAACGAAACCACAGATCCCATCAAATTTGTCGGCATATAAGATTCCGAAAACCAACTTTGCTTCTAATCAAAATGCTTTAAAAGGGAAAAGCCAACACACAGAATCAAACCCTTTAAAAAGAAAATGCTTAGAAGACTCCTCAAAGGTCAACTTTGTTAAAGAAGTTGAAGGGAAGAAGAAACAGTCTTCTATTAGCCGGGAGGAAAGGATTTTCTATCTTCTTTCTTCGGATTTGAACAAAGCATATTGTAGTTTTGTGTTAAGTACCATTAAGATTTTTGAAAGTGTAAATACCCTTCTACAATCAGCTTCGCCAAAATCTCCCCTGCTTATCCAAATTCTTAATGATCTTTTGAAAGAACTTTATACTAAGTTTGTAAAACCGTCCGTTGTGAAAAACAGTGTGTTGATTCGTGTTGCCTATAATAGTTTGGCAAATCAAAAGGATGACAATGATCTTATAATTGGAAATCAAACCAGGGAACTTGTAAATTCTTTGAAAGATCATGAGAAAAAAGAATTTTTTCAATGTGTTAGAAAGTACTTTTCCTCAGCCTGTGATTACATTGTAAGGAAGTTTCCTTTGCAAAATGAAGTTCTTTTAAATGCTGAAGTGGCAAATTTGAAACAAATTGAAAATTCATCTTTTGAAAAGATTCGTTTTTTTATTGATAAATTTCCATTTTTGTTAACAATTAAAGAAAATGAATGCCATAATGATGCTTTAGATGAACTACAGAACCAATTTTCTGCTGCACAGTTTGAAGACTTTGCCAGTTCTGGAGAAGATAGACTTGATGTCCTCGTTGGTACCTTAAAAAGAATAAAAAGAGCTGATGGAACACCAAAATATGATAGACTAGCAAGAGTTTTATGTGCTATTCTCGTAATTCCACACAGTAATGCTGAGTGCGAGAGAGTCTTCAGTGTTGTGAAGAAAAACAAAACTATGTTTCGTTCTTCAATTTCACCAAAAACTCTAGAAAACATTTTAATTGCTAAATGTTATGAGGAAACTAATTGTTATGACAGGAAATTTTCCAAAGAATTTTTGGCTAAAGCCAAAAAATGCACTCTAAATTCATTGCAATAATTTTTTTGTGTAACATTAAGTTCTTGTTTTATGTTTCCTAATAAATTTTTTAGTTACTACATAATTGAGATTTACTAATGTAAGTACAATTTTCTTTTTTCTATTTGTATGAGTTGTTATTTTTTTTAATATCAAAGCATGATATTAATTCTTTGTGTTCTTCTGAGTTTTGGAGAAATCTTCTGAATTTGGGAGAGAAATCTTCTGAATTTTTATCTTTAGAGGTTGGCAGGTATGCTTATTGCCTTTTAATTCAAAAAATGTTTTTGTACAGATAAGGTACAAATAGCAGAAATGCCTGTGAAATGACATGAAGTTTTTATAATAAGTGCTTGGACCACCCATGACTGATCTTCTGACTTTTTCTTCCTTTTATTTTAAATTCTTTACACTAGGTACAAGCATAGAAAATTGCAAAAATAATTCTAGTCTTGTCACATGGAGAGGCATCTGTAAAAAGAAATTTTTCTATTACTAAAGAAACTGAAAAGCAACAATTTAAAAGATTCATCTTGTGTGTCTAAATGCACCATACACAGGGTTGGCACTAGGCATTTTGTCACCCATACAGTCCCTATAGACTCTAAGCTCTGCTGCCAATGCCTCCCTAAATTCTAAGATTTTCGCCAGTCCTAAATTCTGCTACCCAGTGCCTGTCCTAAATTCTAAAAATTTTGCAATTCGTAGAATATGTTGCCTGGCACTTCACTAAATTCTAAAAATTCCGGTTCTAACCTTAAAACCATATATTACTTCATATTTATTTTCATTGCTTAAATTACTAAAGAAATAAAATTAGCATTTTTCTGTACTTCCTAAATACATGCTGTTTTTTAGAATAACAGAAATTTTGAATTAAATTCGAAGTTTGTAAAATGAAGAGGAAACTCGTTAAGAAAGAAATTGATTGCATAAAGAGGAAAAAAATTGTTTTTTCAATGCATATTGTGAAACATTAAGTAGTCAGCATATAAAGTAGCAACTAGTTTTTTTATTGGAACAAATAAATTTAAAAAAAAGATACTAAAGAAAATGAAACTGATATAAATTAGCTGAAATGTCTGAAAAACTTTCAAATTAAAAAGATGCATAAATATTTGCTAAAAAAATGTTTTTACTTCCTTGTAATTAAAGAAAGTATTGTAATTACAAAAAATTTCAGGTATCAAATTTTAAGGAAACTATCCGTTTTGACCATTCTTGAATACATTTGAATGATTTTTATGCCTTATATCATTGGTGTAGCTAGGGTGGGTCAAAGGGGGATATCTCTTGCGGGGAGCAGCGTGCAGGGGGTGCCAAGTTGATGTTACAAAATTTAGAATGAAAGATTTTCCATTGTTGGCCCACAGAAATTGGTGCAAAATCTCCATGAAAACCCTAGGTATAGCTCTGCCTGACATCTGTACATACAGACAGAATAAAGGACTCTTTTTTTTTTTTTCCCAAAATACATTCAGAAGAGAATTTGTCATGATGTTTATATGTACATGCATATGTGTCTCATATAACTCAAAAATGAATAGCCCCAGAACGTTGAAATTTTGTATATGGGACTGCTATAATATGTAGTCATGCTCCTCCCTTTCTGGTTGCATTCAGCTGCACCAAACATATGTAAATATGTATATATACCCATTCTGTTACCTGGCTCGGTGAGCTCACTTTTTTATTCTTTTATTTTGGTAAATTGTGCATTTTTTACTTCAAAATTGATTGAATTATGTTGTTCTTATGTTTTGGTTAAGGTTTTTATATCAGCTAATTTCCATGAAATAGATGTAAAGCTATGAACAATTTAAAAGTTGCTTAAGTGGTACTAATTCTAATAAAGTCGCCATTTTTTTAGATTTGAAACTCTTAGTAAATACTGAATTCAGTCAGTTTGTGCACCAACTTAATGTCTTTTTGGCAGATGGGACTAAAAAATTGTGTGCACCAAAAAATCTTGTCTTCTGGCCCACTGGCTGAATTGCTTGTTTTTGAATAGAAACTTTAATATTAATTGCTAAAAAAATAAACTTTTTTTTACTGTATTTGTTGTTTTATGGGTTTCTGTATTTTACAATTTTTAATGAAGATGTTTTGAGTTTCTATGAATGTTTGCCTTGCCGCAAAATGAGAACTGAATTCATTGAATGTGTATAATTTAATAGGCCATAGAAGGAAGTCATATGGTGTTCACATTAGATTTTTTAGCTTTTAATTTATAATTATCCTGATATCATTTTAGAACAAATGTCGTGAATTAATATGTGTAATTATTTGGTATTTTTTTCTGTAAAATGTTCTTAGATTGTAATTATTTTAAGAAAAAAGTTAAAAAAATAGATTAATAGTGGCCACGTAAATATAATGACTGAGGTTATCTAAGTATTAATTTAATTATTTGTAACTAATTGCTCACCTTTAGAAGTTATTTTTACATAATAGGCAAGTTACTGCTTTTTATTTATATTTACTGTGAACACAAGGTACAATGCAGAAATACAAAAATTAGTATAAAATATCATTCCTTGCAGCTAGTAAGATTTAAAATAATACAAAATAATTTATCACCTCTGGTGCTTCAGCTTATTGGAACTTTACAGTATATTGACTGGTTTACAACTTCAGCAATTCTGCAATGACACATTGGGTTGGACAGGCAAAGCATAACTATCTTTCAACACATGCCAACTTTGCCTTCACACAACAATGCATGCATTCAGTTCTTTTCTGACCAGCATGTCTATCTCTCTCTAGGCAAGCAGCAGTGGTAGCAATAGCCAACCTTCTGTTTTGAATCAGTATGATTTTACACCTCTTTTTAACCTATGCTGCTTGGCATAAAATCTGTGTGCTAAACCCCTGGACTGTGTGAGTATATGACAAAATTAGGTGTAAAATAAAGGATAAAGCTAACTGTTAGTAAATCGCAAATTAAATGTCACTAATTTTCTTTAAAATATGTTGGACTATTATAGATGTAAATATAAATGTTTCAGAAAATTTTGTAATTTAATGTTATTCTTGAATTGTATTCTTGAATTACATTCTTGAATTTGTTTTATATTTGTGTTAAATATTAAATAAAGTTTAATAATAATACGGACAGATCTTGTTTTAAATGGTACAACAGAAATGAAATTTGGCATAGCTAATTGTTTTAATTTATTCAATTCCCATTTGCTGATAGGTCCTTAATTCTTTTCATTGAATTTCCTGAAAAGTACTTAATTTCAATACAGGAAAAAGATTAAAATAAATAGTGGCTAATATTTAAAAATTAAAAAATCTAATAGATCTTAATTTAAAGTATTTATGTTATTAGTTTCAAATAATAAAAATAAATGTTTTTATAATAAAGTAATAAGATCAAATTTTCAGCTGCATGATGTCCCAGTGTATAGTGTGCACAAGTATACATGCTAACTCCATATATGCACTCTGTGCATGTATATTCATTGTCAACTGCTTGCTATTGTAACAAGTAATGAAAACACTTTTTCATTTATTCTACAGTTTAGTTTATTTTTGTCAGAATTTACCAAATGCGAAATATGAAGTATCAGCTTAAGTCAGGATTTCATAAAGGAAGAAGAAAAAGGATAAAAGGATATTTCATAAAGGAGGAAGAAAGGTTAAAAGTCATTATAGCACTATGCATTTTCTGGGTATTTTACAAAAAAGAAGGGGGGGACAATTCATCTTCAACAAATTAAAAAAAAAAAGCTGAATATCTCGATTAGTGTATAACACAAGAGAAGGGGGGGGGGGGAAGACCAATAAACATCAATAGTATAAATCATTTAAACACACACAAATGCACGCATGCACACACACACAAACAAACAAATAAAAGGTAGGAAGCAATAATTATGTTTGAATAATAAGAATTATGATATAGCAATGTGGTCAATAAGTTTTATTTCTATTATATAAGATTTCATAATTAGAAATGAACTGCTGTTAAACATAGACTTTGTAAATACACTAAAAATAATTGTTATAGATGCTGGGAAGATGATTACAACATTTTAGAAAATGTTAGCTGTAAAATTTTTAGGGCAAAATTTATATGTGTTTTGTTGTGATAATGGAATTTTTGGATTATCAGCTGCATTTAACATAAATTACATTGACACATAGGAGTTTCTAGTTAAATTTGATGAATTTGACTATTTATTGTCTATACTATATGGTGAATTAACTAAAATTATTAGTGAAAAATTTATGAACATTTTAAAAAATCAAGTTTAAGAAATCGAAGTACTATGCCACAATTGTTGATTTCACACCTGATGTAATGCATCTTAGTCAGCTTATTATCACATTGCAATTTTTATTAGGAGATGGCCAGCGTGTGTAGCATTTTATAATACTGGTGCATACTTGTTCCTGTATAATGTGCCATACTGGTGAATCATTGGAAACTGTAGTAATAAACCAGCTGAGTTTGTTAGTTATAAATATCAGAAACTGCAAAAATTTAAGAATGATAATGCTGTGAACATATATGATCAACATAAAGTTCTGCAAGCAAGGAATCTAAATTTCTGAAATCTGAAATACATTTGACCATAGGCTTTTATTTAAGAGACTTCAAAATACTGCATGATCATACTGAGCAAATGAAATAAAAGCAATCTTAAATGGATATAATAAAATATAAAATGCTTTGCTCCTATTCTCAAGGTGAATCATAAAATCCTTCTATTCAATAAATATTGAGGAAAAAGTAAGAAAATTGGAATTCATTGGTGAGAGAAATTAACAGTCCTGTTCTTGCTGACATCTGCATGAATTACAATGAATCTAAATCATTTTAAATGTTAAAATTCCCAGTTTGGTTTCTCTGTCTGCTGTAGCTCTGTTTGATGGTAATAAAGAGGATGCAAATAAAGTTCTGCCTATATAGAATTCCATTTATGGACTTCTTGGTCACATTAAATGTATACAAGATCCAGACTCATCGGGACTTTGGCGATCTGGATTTGGAATTTTTCCAGATATTAGATCATCATTTTAACTCGTAAATGTAGAAATTATAAAATTAAAAATATGAAATTGTGATTTATGCAATAATGTAGCATTTATGATCTAAAGGGTAACAAAATTTACAAAAGAAAAGCTTAATATTTATTTGTTTACTTTACTAAACATTTCCTCCAGTGTAAGTTGTTTA
This sequence comes from Stegodyphus mimosarum, assembly GCA_000611955.2. Lineage (NCBI taxonomy): Eukaryota > Metazoa > Arthropoda > Arachnida > Araneae > Eresidae > Stegodyphus > Stegodyphus mimosarum. Next base: position 79,927 of record KK113505.1, read on the forward strand.
AGTTTTTTTGTGGTAATATTTTCTCTTTAATTCTGTAGACAGATATGATTTTTTTTCAGTTACAAAGTTATGTTCAAATCCTGTAATTGCTATGTCGAGAATTCCGACTGAATTGTCAATGGAAATTGTTTCATTTTCAATAACCTCTCTGTAACTTTCTTCACTATTGGTAGCGATATTTTCTGGATCTAGAACCATACTACAGATTTTGCCTTTCGTTAATTGATTGATAATTGGGCCATTGTCTGAAAACTTCTGTTATATTATCTTCATTCATTAGCTCTTCTCCACCTTTCTTTAAAAAACCCATTAATTGAGAAATTCAACCTTTGATTTTTGATATCCTAAAACCTTCACATTCGCGGCTATCATATTCATCAACCTGATCATGAAATATGCTAGGTGGCCATAAATTATGCCAAGCATTTTTCAAGGTATCTGGAGACACATACTCCCATGATCTTGTGATGCTTCACAAAGTAGATTTTACATTAAAATATTAGAAAAATTCTTGAATATTCTTGCCATTATTCAAGAAATTTAGCATGGCTTTTAAAAATTCTACTTTATATTTGCATTTCAGTGCATGCTCTATTCCAATATTCATAGGCTGAATGATTGACATACAATTTGGAGGAAGGAATAATACGCATGTTTTATCTTTCACTAAAACTTTAAGTGAAGTATGAGCCGAACAGTTGTCTAGAATCAGAACAATTTTTGAGTTATTAGGTAAACCAACCGAATTCTGCTGCACCTTGGGTATGAAATGATTTTCAAACCAATCATTCATTAACACTTGTGTCATCCGTGTTCTTTTATTTGCATGATATATAACAGGAAACTTTTTACTTCTTTAAATGCTCCGAGGTTATCTATTTTTTCCAATTTTGAAAAGTTTTATCTTGCGCGTTCTTGCTATTATACTTGTGCATGCTAAAATTGCTGGTCTTGCTTTGGAATCTTTGACATGACTTTTCTATAGAGGCTGCCAAGGTATTCTGCGGTACATATTGCCAAAAAAGACCAGTTTCATCAGCGCTATAAATTTGTTCTGGAGATAACTTTTAACAATTAATAAGTTCAGTGAATTCATCTGCAAATAGTTCAGCAGCTTCAGTATCAGCTGAAACCAATTTATTCTGAAATTTGAATTCTTAATTGCCTTATACCATGGAGATTTATAAATTTTGTTAACAAACCTGTTTGAATATGTGCACTCAGTTTTTAAGTTCATTTCCTAGTTCGATATTTTAGCTTGCGCCATGAACATTTGACCCATCAATGGCACTCCCTCGCTAATGGATGTCAAAACATGCTTTTGCTTTGTAGATCCTGTTGCAGCACCAGAATTTAGGAACTCTTTTCGACAGGATTGAAAGTAGAAACTTTAATTTTTTTCAAATTGCTGTAATAAAATTAGCCTGTAAAAAATAATTAAGCTGGATCAAATCAGAAAGTTAAGGAACAGCTGAATCTGCTAGATCAGTGATTCTCAATCACTGTGACACCAAATTTTAGAAATGTATGTAGTAAAAATTATAATGGGTTTAATTAAGCCGATTTTGGTGCTCTGGAGTAGAGCACAATTTAGATTATTTCTTGGACGTTCAGTAATTTAAATTAAGAAGTTCTGATTGGTGCAGAAGGAAGATTAGCTTATTTATCAGACATTTATGTTATAACACAAATTTAAGTATGCAAGGACTGAAAGAAAATATATTAAACTCAACAGATAAACTGGCGAGATTCCCAAAACAATAACTTTATGGAAAAATAAAGCTCAGGAAAACAATTTGGAAAAACTTGAGTCAGTCCTAAAAGATTTTAATAAAACTGTTCATAAAACTATTATTGACCATTTGACAACATTAGAGAAGATAATTATTCATTATTTCCCGAATTTAGGTATAAAAAAATTTGATGTGGTTCGTAATCCATTTGTGATAAGGAATACTTCTGGATTTGAATTAACTTTGAATGAAAAGGGAGGACTAATTTCTCTTTCTAATAATCAAGATTTAATTTAAAAATATTCGGAAGAATCAATTAATTCATTTTGGATTAACATTAGCAGCGATTATCCCATGATGACCAAAAAAAGCTTTAAAAATTGTATTACAATTTTCTAATCTTATTTGTGTGAATTCAGATTTTCAGTATTAACGAACATAAAAGCGAATAAAAGATTGAAATTGTTAGATGTAGAAAATGATATGAGAGTAACATTGTCATTTTTATGACCAAATATAAATGAAATTATTAAAAAAGTCAAGCTCAAATTTCTCATTAAAAGTATTATTATTATAACTTGTAATTAATCCCTTAATAAATGCACTGCTGTTTTTGTAGTACACATTATTTTATTTTACATTCAAAATTATTATCTTAAACTAGTTTACTTAGTGTATTATAGGTAAGTAAACAACAAATAGACTTAGCATTTTCTTTGTGTGCCACCCAATTTTTTGAAATCCTTAAAAGTGTGCCGTGACAGAAAAAGGTTGAGGATCATTGTGCTAGATTGGCTGAAATTCCTTTGAATCGGTATAGTATAATTTTAGCCTAGCTTAATAGCGTCCACAATACATTATTGGCTATGTAGCATGATATTGGCGACGAAAGACAAGTTGTTCCACTAGATTTTGTCTTGCTTCTATCGTGCACTGGGACAATTAAGCCTGATTGTAGTTGTTTAGTTATTATTTATACTTACATCTGTTTGTTGCACATGCTTATCTGAATCCTGAATGAATAAATTCCCACATATAATTAAGGCTTATTGAGAGCTGGTGCTAGATATCTTACCGTCTGATGCAGTCTCTGCGAGTTTAAATTCTGTTGAAAAGTTCTGAATTTTTGCCGTCCTGAGGTTTTGGGTTCCAATGCTTTCCTTAAGTTCTTAAATTATTTTCATCCTTTAATTTTATTGCTTGGTTCTTCTCTAAATTCAAAAACTCTTTCATTTCCCAAAATTCTGCCACCCTTTGCGGCCATACGAGCTCTGGTGCCAGTTCTGGGTTTATGCGAAAAACAAATCAGTTATTTTTAATCCAAATAGCACTAATGTAATCTTTTGGTCTACGAGAATCATTAGCAAAATCTATTTTTAGCATATGAAAAGTAATTTGTTTTAAATTTTTTCACAATCATATTTCTTAGTGAAATTAACTAAGATCTGTAATCATTGCCAAGCATAATAATGTCAACATAAAAGGTTACGATACTTCTGTTTGCCACCTGTATATATATAAATTCGGACATCGCTGCATGAGTCATTACTTAAGTTGTCATGTGTTGATAAACATGCAGTGATGAAAGCAAAATATAATAAATAATGATTCACCAGTTTGGCATCAGAGATAAAAAATAGTAGTAGGTGTAAAATCAACGATGTTCCTATGTAGAATGTTTCAGTTTGAGATTATACCAAGCAGATTTGGGACCAAATTATTGATCACACAGATTTATGCTAAATTATTGTTTCTTCTATAACGAGGTATTTATTTAGTGCCGAAGTGAAATTAAGAATTGGGGCTGCCCATATGTTTTATTTATGGGAGAAAAAATCAAATGTACATGCGTAAAGCATTTAAAGGTGGGAAGAGAAGGTTAATGGCGGTTTTGAGGACCAAATTTTATATCATTCCGGATATTGGACGTCTGGATCTCGGTTCCTACTGTATAACATCAGTGCTGTGTATTGTAAATCTTCTATCCTTCTTCCACCTCATTTCAAATCCTGTTATTTCACTCGACAGAAGTTGGCTTCATTTTGTTGGTTTATTTTATGTCCTGTTTATTTTATTTTATTCAATTATATTTTTCCTTATATATTTAACGAATTGTCCACAATTAGTCTATGCGTACCTATTGAATTATTAATTTAAATGTGCTGAATTCATATTGAGGTATCAAGCAAACAAAATTTATCTAAAGTGTCCTCTTTTTAGATTACAAGCTCCGTTATTTGAAACTTTAAATAAAATGAGTGTTTATAAATGCCTGGAATTAAAATGATATTAACTAGTATGTTTTCATGGTTTATATTATTTAATATTACAAAAACTTCTGTGAGAAATGTATTTATGTTACAGATATGAAGAAGAGAATCGAAAATGGGATGATCTTGAATTACAGTATAGAGAAGCTTTGAAATCGGCTGTAAAGTATGTGAAAATTATTTATTGTTTTGTACTTTCACATATGCTATTTAATTATTACTTTGTAAAAAATAATTAATGTTGTGGTTATTCTGTTTATAGGAATTTTATGGGTTTTAATGGAGAAAAGTGACTATTACTTATAATTCTGATGTATTTAAGCAGCAAGAAATGATTATTCAGTGAACATTTTAATTTGGAGTATTCATTCCATCATGTTTATTTTGTTGTAAAATAATGTGTGCTTATAATAGCTATTTATGTTGATTTATGCAAATATTTGATTGATTTATACAAGCTTAAAGTTAAAATTTTTGCTTTAATGTGCTAAACTGCAATATTTTTGTTTAGAATGAAGATGTTAATAAAAGTAAATACAGTAAAAGTCCAGAAATCCGTAATGCTTGGGACCAGAGGTTGTGTAGATTTTACGATTTTGCGGATTTCAGGACAGATAAATTAAGATAAATTATAATATTCAGAATAAAAGTGCAAAATAAATAAAGCATATTAGATACATTTAAATAAATTTTATATATTTATTATATTACATGAGAGATTACAGGGATACTTAAGAGCATTAAGGACATATGCAATAAAGACATATAAAAATAAGGGATATTAATTAAGTGTAAAATGTTCAAACATTTTTCTGATAGAGATTTGTTTTAAAACTTTAGGTTGCTCCAGAGTAATTTATTATTATTATTATTATTATTATTAGAGTCATAATCTCTTTCTCTTTGATATAGCTCTGTTGTTCTAAAAATTTTAGGTAATTTTCACCATGTTCCAAACTTTCATTAAAAGATATTCTCACTCCTATCAATTTCACTGTCTGTGTCGGTATCGGGATCGTTTTATTGCTATGGCAAGTTCAAAATGGAGCCAATGATTTCATTGTCGGTCATCTGATATGAACACATCATCCATTCAACGATATCTTCTTCTTGCGAAGCCTCCTCGTTTATTCTTACTTTTGAATGTAAAAGCAATTGTCATGCTTTAACCCTTGCTGTTCCCTAAAACCAGTAAATTCACTGTTATCACTCTCAGTTTCAATAAACACAGAAGATAATCAAGCATTATACCAGACATTTATTAATGTTGATTGGGAAACAGAATTCCATGATTCAGCTAACAAATAAATGCAGTGTTTGATGGTGGATTTTTTTTTATAACCACAAAGTGAAATGGAATGGTCACTTGAAAGAATTTTTTTCAGAAACTCTGATTTATAGTAGCGTTTAATGCAGTAGAAGTCCAGAAATCCGCAATGCTTGGGACCAGAGGTTGTGCGGATTTCAGGACAGAAAAGCCAAATCATAATATTCAGATATAATGCAAAATAAATAAGGCATATTATACATTTACTTAAATTATTATGTACAATAATATACATTATTACATTATTTTATTATATCCGTTAAATTATTATATATACATATATACACTCATGTCCATAAATTAAGGATAGTTCGGAGTCACACATAAATCGAATTCTAAAATAAATATATCACCTGTAAAATCACTACACACATCTTCAAGAATCATATGCAAATTTCAGGAAGTAGCCAGATGACAGTGATGGTACGACACAATGACGAGAATGTAAGAGAGTGATATATAAAGAATATAGGCAAAGAAGTAAAATTGTTCGCAGGCGCTTTATGAGCATTTCAGTGCAATAACCGAATAGTTATGACACAAAGGATGCATTTGGATGGTTTTTTACGGGGTAGAATTATCGGCCGTCTGGAATGTGGGCGTATCCAACTGGAAGTATCAGACGAACTTAATGCCCAGAGTGTCATCTCCAGGCTTTGGCAACGATTCCAAGATGATGGTAATGCGAGTAGATGTTACAGCACAGGTCGCCCTAGAGTTACAATGCCGAATGAGGACCGGTATTTGGCAATTACTGCCAAAAGAAACAGGCGGAGCACAAGCTCAGATCTGTCTCTTCAGCCACTGGTACGACAATTTCAAGGCAGACTGTGTACAGACGCTTAGGGCAGATTGGTCTATATGCTCGTAGACCTGTCAGATGCATTCCACTTACTGCAACTCACTGTCGCCTGCGGTTAGCCTGGAGTAGAGAGCATGCATTGTGGACACCGCAACAGTGGGCTTGTGTGATGTTTTCCGACGAGTCCAGGTTTAGCTTGCAGTCTGATTCTCGCCGGACTTTCATATGGAGAGCTCCAGGTACCCGTTACCACCAAGAAAACATCATTGAACGACACCGTTACGGTGGTGCAGGAGTGCTCGTTTTTGGTGGAATTATTCTGGGTTCCAGAACTGACCTGTATGTTCTAATTAGAACCATGACAAGCCAAATCTATCGGGACGTCATTCTGGAACAACATGTACGTTTGTTTCGGGGCGCCATGGGCGCACAATTTGTATTTATGGATGACAACGCCCGTCCTCACCGTGCAAACATCGTAAGCCAATGCCTTCAATCGGAGGATATCATCCGTATGGACTGGCCAGCATTCTCACCGGACTTGAATCCAGTAGAGCAAGTGTGGGACATGCTTAGTCGACGAGTTGCAGCCCGTCAACCTCCTCCTACATGTCTATCGGAACTTCGGAGAGCATTGCTTTTTGAGTGGTGTAATATCCCCCAAGATCAGATCGATAATTTGATACTCAGCATGCCTAGGCGTTGTACGGACTGTACTGCATCGTCTGAAAGACATACAATATATTAACAATCACTAACCATGTAATATTGGTTTTTTGTAAATAGGTTTTTTTTGTAATTTGCTCCAGGGAGAAAAAATCGCTAATTTTTTTAATAATATCAAACATATAGCATTTTTTTGCTCTTTACCTTTTGTTTAATAAATAAGCTTTACAAATAAGTCAAATTTGTTTTGCTTCTGTCTCTTCCTTTGCCTGATTTTGCATTATCCTTAATTTATGGACATGAGTGTATTAAGTACTAAATGTCAATGGCTTTGTAGAATGCAAATTCAACAAGCTCCCGATGCGGCCGTTGTAGGAATCTCTTCAGCCACTGGTACGACAATTTCAAGGCAGACTGTGTACAGACGCTTAGGGCAGATTGGTCTATATGCTCGTAGACCTGTCAGATGCATTCCACTTACTGCAACTCACTGTCGCCTGCGGTTAGCCTGGAGTAGAGAGCATGCATTGTGGACACCGCAACAGTGGGCTTGTGTGATGTTTTCCGACGAGTCCAGGTTTAGCTTGCAGTCTGATTCTCGCCGGACTTTCATATGGAGAGCTCCAGGTACCCGTTACCACCAAGAAAACATCATTGAACGACACCATTACGGTGGTGCAGGAGTGCTGGTTTGGGGTGGAATTATTCTAGGTTCCAGAACTGACCTGCATGTTCTAATTAGAACCATGACAAGCCAAATCTATCGGGACGTCATTCTGGAACAACATGTACGTTTGTTTCGGGACGCCATGGGCGCACAATTTGTGTTTATGGATGACAACGCCCGTCCTCACCGTGCAAACGTCGTAAGCGAATGCGTTCAATCGGAGGATATCACCTGTATGGACTGACCAGCATTCTCACCGAACTTGAATCCAGTAGAGCACTTGTGGGACATGCTTGGTCAACGAGTTGCAGCCCGTCAACCTCCTCCTACATGTCTACAGGAACTTCGCTAATTTTTTTAATAATATCAAACATATAGCATCTTCTTTGCTCTTTACCTTTTGTTTAATAAATAAGCTTTACAAATAAGTTAAATTTGTTTTGCTTCTAACTCTTCCTTTACCTGATTTTGCATTATCCTTAATTTATGGATATGAGTGTATTTATTATATTATTCATTTATATTAGTGATTACAGGTTTTAAAGCATTAAGGACATATACAATAGAGATGTGTAAAAATAAGGGATACTAATAAAGCATAAAATATTTCATTTTTTTATACTTGTTTCAAACACTTTTCTGATAGAGGTTTGTTTTAAAACTTTAGGTGCTCTAGAAAAAAAGATCTGTTTTTTTTTTTTTTTTTTTTTTTTTGTAAATTTACAGGGACATAATCTCTTGCTCTATGACACAGCTCTGTTCTAAATATTTTAGGTATTTTTCACTATTTTCCAAACCCTCATTAAAAGATATTTTCTCACTCCTGTCAAATTCATTATCTGTGTCGTTGTCGGAATCCTTTTCTTGCTGTGGCGACTTCAAAACAGAGTATCATCATTTCATCATCGGTTATCTGATATGCCAGTGTTGGCTCATCTGAACACATCATCCGTACTAAAAACTTCTGGGCTAAGATTGTTTTCCTGCCACCAACACAGAATCATTATTATTTGGTAATTATGACATCATTATTGGATAAATATTTTTTGTTCGATATTTCATTCTCCATTCTGCGTTTTCTGGAACCTATAAATTCAATGTTTATATTTTGAGAGGCAGTGCGGATTTCAGGTCGGCGGATTTTTGGTATTTGACTGTACTATGTATTATGACATGATCCATTGATTGGATCAATGATGTAGTATTTGGGGGGGACATTATCACATGTTAAAATGGTTGTATCTAAATGCGCAGAGCAGTTGTCTAACAATAGTAAAATCTTGCAATTTGATGATAACTCCACACTATTACATGCCTTCTAGCCTCTTTAACAAAATGCTTCATGAACTATTTGGTCATAATTTGTTTCGTGAACCGTGAATTTTTATTATTCTTGTAAATCACAGGTAAGGATTTTATTCCTTTCAAAGTTTTGGGACTGGTGCTCTTACCCAGTACCACTATTTTACATTTGTAAGTTCCAGTTACATTGCTGCATACTAAAATAGTAATTCTTTCCTTAGCTTCTTTCACCCCTGACAATGCACTTTCTTCGCTTGTCACAAATGTCTTTCTTGGCAAACATCGCAAAAAAGTCCAGTTTCATTCATATTAAAAACCTGTTTTGGGCTAAGATTTTCTTCTGCCAGTAACACAGAAAATTTATGAAAAAATTCCTCTGCAGCATTTTTAGCTGCTGAAAGTTTTCCCCCACATGCTTTCAGATAATATATACTGTGTCACTGCTTAAATCTGTTCAGCCAACCAATGCTGAAATCGCACGGCTCCTCTATTTTTTAATCAGCATGAATCAGTTTCCCCTTTTCTATCAGAAGTGGTCCTGAAATTGGAATCACTTTGCTGCTGCCTGAACCACTCGTACAAGACAGCATTGAGGTTTGCCGATTTTGCTTCACTCGATTTCCAGTGTTAGAATCACTGCTGCTATAAAATTTCAACAGCTTTTCTTTATTTTTCTGTGCATCATACGTGGTCCATGTTGCAATTCTGGTATAAACCAAAGAGTAGTACCTGTCTCGATCTTTTGCAAAATTTCTGGTTTTTGCATTGCCATCAATGCAACATGTATATGTTTTTCAGAGTTGTAGGCAGTAAAATCACAAGCGTGTTTTTTATCTGTCAATGTATCAAAAGCGCTGAAATTTAAAATATTTTTAATTTATTTACAAAATATCTGTATTAAGAAAAAGGCAGCATTAAACAATCTCATGAATTAACAAAGCTCATAAAATAGAATGTGAATCGTGAAAAAGTTAAGTGAAACGTCAGCTTTTTTATCTCGATGCATATTGTCAGGGGAAAAACTTACTGTAATATCAATAATTTGGTATTTCTGGCTGTGATATTTCCATTATGACTCATTATTATTCGGTAGTTCTGATGTTATTATTCGTTAAGTATTTTTCTTCCATATTTTGTTCTCCATGTAGCGGTTTCCGAAACCTATAAACTGAATTTTCATATTTTGAGAGACAGCGCTGATTTCAGGTCAGCGGATTTCCGGTATTTGACTACATATTAAAAAAAAAAAAGGTAGATGTGTTTGCAGATCTGCTGTATATATCATATTTGTATATTCTTTGATATAAATTTTATTTGTTATATATCCCTTCTCATGATTTAATGAAGCATTTATAAGGAAATTAGTAGATTGCTGAGAATCTCTTCAGTGGATGTTTTTCAAAATTTTATGTTAAGGGGAATGAGACAACTTTGCTAGTGCGTTCAGTTTAACCATTTTTTTAAAGCAGTTTACCTTTGAGTATATCCTATGTTTGTTGCTGTCTAGTGTATGTTTTCAAATCCAAGTTGATTATTACTAACTGTTATAGTTGTGTTCACACCACAATGAAAGAAGATAATACATTGTTATATATTGGTTCTAATAATGAGAGAAGATAATACATTGTTATATATAAGTTCTTCTATGATGGCCCTATCAACCTTGGAGTTCATTCCTATTTTCGTTATGGATCACAGAAGTTTATGAATTTGCAGAAATTTGGAAAGTAGCTTAATATCACTGTGGTCAGTTGTCTGCTCATTCTTCATACTTGGTTTATTTTTAAAGAACAAGAGAACAAAGATGTTGGCCAAGAGTCAGAATGTATCTGTGTTGTCCACACCAGTGTCTGACTAGATTCATATTTATCACAGGAAAGAATAGGGCCTCTACAGTAATTTGAAGACTGCATAAGCTTGAATGAAGACAACTGCTTAGACATCAGCTGAAAAAAAAATTCCATTTGCAGAAAGTGGTATTTTGTGTTTGGTGTGGGATTTACATAGCATAATATTTTAAGATAATTTCTTGTTATACATGAGCATATTCATTATTAGCAGTTATAAAATCTTGCTGACAAGATGTTGAAAGGTGCCTAGAGCACAATGGTGTTTAATTCCTCATGTTTTAAGTGAAATTGTTGGAAGAGGCTGAAAACTTTATTTGCTGCATATCATAGACCATGTACAGACAAACAGTGGATTTTCTGATTAATGAGCTGTTGCACCCTTTGGGACAAGTCTCCACTAATGAAATCAAGGTCATCAAATCATATTTGTAGTATTCGATGTAATTTCTGGAAAGCATAGATTTATTAATAATGAAGCCAAACTGATGTGACTGAATGATTTTGTTAATATGGAAATGGTATTGTAATATTGATAGCATTAATTTTTCTCAAAAGCTTTCCAAAAGCAGGCAGCAGGAAGATAGGTCAGTATGATTGAGGATTGTCCGAAAGTTTTTTTTTTTTTCCCTTTAAAGAAGAGAACCATTTCAGCTTGTTTTACTGTAGTGGGAAAAGTGGCAGTTTTCCAACAAGAACTGATAAAAGATTTTATGATATTTCTATTGGCTTTCAAAATTTGCTTTAAAATTATATTGTTTATGCTATCAGGTCAAGGAGCTTTTTGGGGATTTAACTGTTTAATTATATTTTCTTTTTCCATCAGAGTTGGAGATTTATTGCTGGATGTTTATTCAAAATTTTCTGTATTATTGAAAGCTTTTGAGTTTAAACTTGGTTGTGTTATTTATTCATCTTGAGGGAATAATTGTGTTAATATTTGGTTGATAACAAAAAATCGTTTGAAGTTGCTGATTCTATGAATCTTAACGTAGATAGTTGAAGTGGGATGACGACTTTATTGTGGGCTGTTTTGAATGCTGTACCAAAGAGTTCTGAGGTGTTTGGGCAAAATTTTTTCCAGCTTGTTATTTTTGCTTGTCTGAGATTTCTTTTACATATTGCTCTTGATTTATTAAATTCTTGTTTCCATTTTGATCTTTCTTCAGGGAGTTTGCTTTGTATCTTCTTTGTAGGGCCTTGACCTTGCTCCTTTCAGTTGATAATGCTTGATTCCATCAATTTAATTAAACATTTTTGGAAGTAGATTTTTGTATATATGAGGTATTCTATTATTGTGCTGATAAAATATTCTGCTGCTGCATTTGCTTCTTTTGTTTTTGATGAATCTGGAGCATGGATTAGAACCTGGGACTTTGCTTTTAAATTTGTTTTACATGAGCTGTGGCCTCCATTATGAAGTTTTGAATTTTCTTCAGTAGTGTAATATATTTCTGATTCTATCTGAAAAGTTATATAGTGATGATGATCACTTAATGATTCTTGATCAAGGATTTTCCAGGTTGTAACTTTTGGGGCTAATTTAGAAGTTGCTATTGTAAGATCTATCCAACTTATCTGCAAGAGTGAGGTAGGTGAACTGTCTGAAGTATTTATTACTGCAAGTAGATTTTGTGGAATAAATTGGATAAAAATGAACCTCTGCTATTTTCTGTACTTGATCCCCATACTGAACTTTAGGCATTGAAATCTCCTGATATTAGCTGATGACATTTAGATGGAAGAGGTATTGAGCTTAATTCTTGCAAGACTTCTTAGAGGTTTAAGGACGGTGGAGCATATATAGAAGTGTAGTATAGTGATAGCTTTAGTGTTTCCAGTTTATTAGTGGCAGTATGAGTGTTACGGACTGATATAGCATTAATGGTCCAAAATAGATTATTAAAAATTTCGTTGTGATAGCAAGGTTAAGAGCCCTGATGGCACTTCTAGTTTTCTTGAGGTTGGAACATAAAGTTCTTGAGCTAATATTAAATCTATTTTTTCTTTTTGTGCTATTTTAAGTGCATGTGGTAATGTTATTTTTGCTCCCTGAAGATTAATTTGTTTGTAGTATCCGCAGTGGTTGTGAATGGTTAAGAGAATGGTTGTCTATCTCTTAGAAAGGAGAATTTGTTGTTAAGTCTTGTTGATTTATTAATAAGAAGATTTTGATATTATTTTCTCTATATCTTATTTGTTTGTTGGATAGTTGATGTCTTGGACTGCATGATGGATGTCATAGTTTGTGTTATTTAATTTCTTATTAGCTGTGCAATTGATACAAGAGGGACAGTTTGCTTCACGTTTTGAAATATGATGGTTTTCTCCGCAGTAAAGGGACTGTGTTCAGAAATTAGAATTTCTTTTTGCATATGAAAAATCTTGATAGTTACTGCATCTTTTCACTATGAAATATTCAGATATTTATCTCCAGCCTATTGATATGTAATTTTTATTCATTAGATATTTGAAGGCAGGTGTAGTACACTCTGTTATCCATTTCTTTGTTGTTCCACTTATTTCTGCATTTTTAAAGAGAGGTCTGTGTTATAATAAATTGAATTATAACTTTATTGCAGGGATAGTAAATGTTTATTAGGAGAATGGAAAGCTAAGTATTCATACAGCAGTGATCAACATTACAACTACAGCATAACTAAAGTTCAGAGCTTAAAATTGGCAGATTGCCCAAACATAGATGGCATCATTTTTAATGCTCCCAACACAAGCTAATAAAGAAAAGGAAATCACATTAATCATTGGATCTCATGGAACTACCCTCCTTTGCTGCCTCGGCAAGTGCTATAAATTCTACTTCAGTCGATGACAAAGACACACATAGTTGTTTCCTGCAGTTCCATGTAAATACGCTGCCTTGATATTTAAAGAAATATCCGGAATTGGATTTCCTGTTGGTAGGGTCTTTTCCCCAATCTGTATCCACGTAACATAACAACGCACTGTTTTCCTTCTCATTTATATTTCCCAGACAAAGTTTAAGATCTTTGGTTAATTTCAAATATCTGAAGAGCCTTTTGACTTCGATCCAATCGGCTTCCATTGGTTTTGACACTTTTCAAGATAAGATGGAAACAGCAGCTGCTATGTCTGGTCTAGTATTGACTGTTAGGTACAGTAAGGATCCTATTGCACTTTTATATTCCTCAACTTTACTGTAAGCTGTTGCATCTTTCCTTTGCTTATATCCTGGATCAATAAGAAGCGTAGATGTTTTACAATCGTTCATGTGATACTGTTTTAGCTTTCTCGAAATGTAGCTTGACTGATTTAGATAGAAAATTCTCTTATTGTCACATTGAAAACGCATGCCTAAATAGTAATGAAGATTTCCTAAATTTTTCACTGAGAAATGTTCACCAATTTCGCTTCCAAAATTTTCAAGTGATTCTTCTGTGCTTGCAACAACCATATCATCCACATGTACAGTAATGTTACAAACCCTTCTTTATCCTGTCTTGTATATAAACAAGGGTCATTTTGACTTCATTCAAATCCTTTGCTTAACAGAATTTCATTAAGTTTTCTGTTCCATTCGTTCGCCCCTTACTTGAGTCCATAAAAGTTCTTTACAAGTTTACATACTTTATCACCTTCTTCAAATCCAGGAGGTTGTTTCATGTATATATCATGAGATAAATCTCCATTTAAGTATGCTGATTGGATATCATAATGTCTTACCGCCATTTTTCTTTTCCCTGCTATGGTAAGAAGCATTCTCAAAGTAGTTGCCGTGGCTACCAGAGCAAATAATTCATCATAGTCATGACCATATTTCTGCTGCTATCCTTGAGCAATCAGTCTAGCTTTACAATGAAATACTTTTCCTTCGCAATCTCGTTTGGACTTGTATACCCACTTGCAGCCTATAATGGTTTTTCCTAATGCTTTAAAGGCAAATGGCACATGGATTTTGGCGTCTGCCAAAATCCATGTGCCATTTGCCTTTAAAGCATTAATCTCTTCTTGCATGACTTATTTCCATTTTTGCTTATTGGCACCTGAACAAGCTTCATAATATGATCTTGGATCTGCTGTTTCCTCCAATTGTGGCAGAATGAACTAGTATTATATCTCATAGGTGGAACACCTTTGTTTTGTCGCGGAGGTCGCCTCAGTTCTGTATTTTCAGAGATATAATATTCTTTTTATGAATTATTTTTAAAAATAGTTAGATCTTCTGTATCCTTCTGTTTATCCTTAGGATGGGTATCTTTTGGTATAAATGTCACATCCTGACTAATTACAATACTGTCGGTATTTGTATCCAAAAAATGATAATCTTTTGTTTCTTCTTCATATCCAACCATGACTTGTTTAACAGATGTGTTGTCAAGTTTTTGTCTCTTCTCTTTCGGTATATGCACATATGCTGGAGTACCGAATGCATGTATAGTGATAATGATGGTTTCCTTTTATGCCATTTTTTATAAGGTGTAACCTTAAGTTCCCTCGTTGGCAACCTATTTTGCAGGTAGTTTTCTGTAATAACACCTTTGCCTCAGTACTTGCTTGGAAGATTAGAGGTTTTTAGCATCACTTTTGTCATCTCAATTAATGTATGATTCTTTCTTTCAGCGATTCCATTCTGTTACAGAGAATAAGGAACAGTTTTCTCATGTATTATTAAATTTTCTTTCAGCAATTTTTAAAGTTGTTGCTGACATATTCCTGTCCTCAATCTGATCTCATTCATTTTGGTGCTTTCCCAAACTGTGTTAATACTTGTTTGATGAAGTGTGTGATATGTTGTTTAGTTGCTTCTTTATGCTTCAGAAGGTATACTGTAGTGTATGTACTATAATCATTAATTGCTGTTAGAATATATCTTGCACCACCTGCAGTTACAGTTTGCATTGTTCCACAAAGATCTGTATGCACTAAATCGAGTATCTCGGAGGCTCGCAAAGTAGACTTTCTAGGAAATGGTTCTCTGCATGCTTTAGTAGCAATACAATCCCCACATACAAATACAGTAGAACAGAGAGCAATATTCATACCTTCAGCCATAGATTCATTGCACATCCTTAAAATATCGGGAGGATTTCTATGACCTAATTTTATATGCAGTCATGAATGCATTCCGTATGGACATGTTTCGCACAAAGAGCATCCTCACTTTCCTGAAGAACGTACAAACCTCCTCTGATGTATCAACAAACCTCCTCTGTACAAACCTCCTCTGAACAATGATAATATAATAGCCGAAAGCTATTATATTATCATTGTTCACAATATAACATTCTGCACCTTTAAAGTTCACTTCTTCTCCGTTATCAGTCAGCTTCTGTATGGATAATAAATTTCCAGATAGCTGTGGAATAAAAAGCACATCTTTGATCATAATCTGTATTTCCTCATTTTAATTATTCTGATATTTTACCAAGCAGTTACCTTTTCAATGACTAAGCACTGTATATCTGTTAACTAAAGTTATTCACTCAGGAACAGAATTACTATCAAAACTGCTGAACAGAGTTTTATCATTGTACATGTAAATGGTGCCTCCAGAATCGATACGCCAGTAACCATGTAAATTATTCACACTTGTAAAGCAGTGGTGATTAGAAACTTGTTTCGCTTCATTAATATCACTTGAATTCATAGTTGCATTGACTTGTTGCTTTTGGTTATGCTTAAGCTTCCCGTTGTGTCTTTGCAGTGTGGGTTCAGGTAAGTGCAGGTTGCAATAAGAATGGACTAGTTTAACAACACTAACATTTATTTCTAACTACTAAGACCGACATAGCGATGCACTATTTATACAGTTTTTACATTACACCTTAGTCTCGTATCCAGACTTATCCGGATATAAGAGCACTGATACTCTTGAAGTCAGATGCTGCATCCCTCCCCACTTATTTAGAGATTCAATCTCTGAGGAGCTTTGCGGATGCGCAAAGATCGTCTAAGTTCTGGCTGGGGCTGCTGCAAATCTTTATCAGGAATAACTGGTTCAGTTTTCCTCGGAACTGACGATGTT
>KK113505.1:96562-112840 GCA_000611955.2 Stegodyphus mimosarum
AAGTTTGCACAGCTTCACTTCTTTGTTCGATGTCCTTTTCCCGAGCCCGTGGCTTCATGTTGACATCTGAAGTAGTAACCACACGAGGTTCATAGATTACCGGTGCAGACGGAACCTCGCTCCTTGCTGATCTCATCTGATCGATGTGCCGACGCAGTAAAGTTCCTTGAATGTCAGTGGTATAATGCAGCGCTCCATCTTTATTTGTCACTGTGCCAGTTTTCCATCGAGAATTTGCCGATCTATAATCCCGAATGGCAACTTTTTCTCAAAAGTTCTGTCTTTGAAATCATAAGTATCCCTTCGGTTGCATTCTTCCACTCTTCGTCTAAGATTTGGAACAACTAAATCAATCTGAGTTCTAATTTCTCTGTTTAAGAATAACATCGCAGGACTTAACAAGGCTGTTAAATTCGGTGCCTTCCTATAATTCATGAGGAATATGGCAAGTTTTTGCTTAATATTTCCTGGATAACCTTGCATTGCACGTAACGCTTGTTTAACGGCATAAACGTACTGCTCTGCTTTCCCGTTACTTGCCGGTTTAAATGGAGCACACGTTTTGTGTTTAATTCCATTATTTCTCATAAAAGTTTCAAATTCGCCTGATGTGAACTGGGGACCATTGTCACTCACTACTAAAGGCAGTCCGTATCTTGAAAAACAGTCTTTCAAACATTCAACTGTCTGAAAGGAATTTGTTGACTTTAAAGGATACACTTCTAGCCATTTAGAATGTGTGTCCACGATAATCAAGAACAATCGTTCAAAAATAGGGCCAGCAAAATCTATGTGAATACGTTTCCAAGGTGCACTTGGATATTCCCAGTGATGGACCTTTGCCCTTACTGGATCTGATTTAAACTTAATACAATCAACACAGTTTTTAGAAACTTCTTCAATATCATGATCAATTCCCTTCCAAAAGACGTAGGATCTGGCGATTGCCTTCATTTTAACGATTCCTAAATGTCCTTGGTGTAACCCTTCGAGAATTTTAACTTGGAGCTTTTTCGGAACAACTACCATCTGACCATTCATTATACAGTCATCTTGTAATGTGTACTCTGCCTCTCTACCTTCCAAACTTTCTTCAGATTTTAATTTCATATAATGAATACTTAACTCTTCATCAGCTCGTGTTTCCTGAGCTATCTCCCTAGCTGTTACAGGAAGAGTTTCAATTTGGGAGAGTTGGAATATTTCAACATCATTCTTAATGCTTAAGAGGATCCTTAATGCTTCGGACTTAAGAGGTAGGCGTGACAAACAGTCAGCATTACCATGTTCTTTAGTATTTTGATACACAATATCAAACTGATATGCTTGCAATATCAGTGCATAATGTAAAAGTCGGATGGCTGTGAGTATAGGAAGCCCTCTTTTTGACTTGAAAATGGCCACTAAAGGTTTATGATCTGTGACCAGAGAAAATTGTCTTCCCTTTAGATATAGATAAAACTTTTTGACAGCCCAAACAATTGACAGTGCTTCTTTATCGATTTGAGCGTATTTCTGCTCAGTGGTAGTCAGTGTCCTCGATGCGTATCCGTTCCATCGGACAAAACATGCAAGAGCACTGCCCCAAGGCCTGCTGGAGATGCATCAGTAGCTAGCATTAATGGTAATGTAGGATCATAATGCGTTAAAACTCTGTCTGAACAAATTTCTTTTTTTATTTTTTCAAAAGCGATTTGGCAGGTTTTTGACCAATTCCATTTAACTTTTTTTTTTTTTTTTTTTTATTAAATTTAAGGGATGTGCCAAGGTTGCCAAATTAGGGCAAAATTTGCCATAAAAATTCACTAATCCCAAAAAGCTTTTGATGTCTTTTTTGAGCTTTTTTGTAGGGGCATTAGCAATTGCCAAAATCTTTTCTATGCAATCCCTTGGCATCAATTTTGTGCCCTAAAAATTTATTCTCATTTTGAAAAAATTTACTTTTAGTTAAATTCAATTTTAGACCATGCTCCGTGCATATTTTGAAAAATATTTCCAATGCTTTTAAATGAGACTGATCATCCGGTCCTGTCACTCGAGCATCATCCATAAAAATTTTAATTCCTTCGATCCGCTGAAATAATCCCTCAACATAACGTTGCCAAATAGCCGGGGCAGCATTTAATCCATACATTAAGCGTTTACAGATACACAGCCCCTTATGCGTGTTTATTGTTAATAATCGTTGGCTCTCCGGATGCACCTTCATTTGTAGGTAAGTTTGACTGAAATCAAGTTTCAAGAAATTTTTTCCTCCATTCAGGCATGAAAATATTTCTTCAAGTTTTGGTAATGGATGCTGTGCCGCTTCCAAATTAGGATTCAGTGTCACAAAATAATCAGCACAAAGCCTAATGGAACCATCAGATTTAACGATTGGTACAACTGGTGTTGCCCACTCTGAAGTGTCCACTCTCTCAATGATACCTTCTTTCTGAAGTCGATCAATTTCTGATTTGACTCCATTTTTTAATGCGAAGGGTACTGGCCATGACCTACAAAATATTGGTTGAGTAATAGGTTTCAAATTTAATTTTACTTTGTTGATTTCACCTAATTTACCATCAAAAATTTCCTCATACTCCTCAAGCAATTTTTTAAAATTCAGTTCACTAGAAGTTTTCAGTGTTTTGATGGCATTCCAATCGAGATTGATTTTATACAGCTATTCTCGGCTGAAGATTGTGTTCAAATTTTCCTTCACAATGTATAAATTTAAAACTAATTTTTGACCTTGGTATTCAACTTTAAGAGGAACATACCCTAAAGGTACTGCCTTTTCACCCCTGCAAGTTTTAAAAACTGAATTTGTTGGCTGAATCTCTTTATTGGAAATTTTTCTAAATTTGTTTATACGCATTACCGAAACTGTTCCCCCAGTATCAAGTTCCAAGCTAACTGGTTTGTTTTAAATTTTAACTTGAACCATTATCAGCGGTCTCTTCGGCTCTTCCTCTTTTAACATGTGCGTTCTGGAGCTAAATCCATACATAGGGACCTCATTTTTCGAATCATAATCGTTATTTGCCTCAACTTTCTTTTGTTTAACCTGTCGGTTTTTCCTAGACAAATAACACGCTTTTTTGATATGGCCAATTTTTGGCATTCACTTGTTGCGAATTTACAGTTATTTCTATTGTGATTTGCCCCTAAGCAACACGAACAAGTTTCATTTTTACCTTTGTTATTCTTAGAAACAAGGTTTTGTTTCCACGGTTTGGACTCATTATACTTGGTTTTAAGTACCTTCAGTTCTGTGGATTTGCCTATAATCTCATTTGCATCCTTAACTGCCTTTTCAATCGCCAATTAATGTTTTCTCTAAATCGATATCATCTTCCTGAAATAACCGATCTAAGATATTACGATCTTGTAGACCGCTAATGAAAACATGCCTTAACATTGTATTCAACATATCTTCTTTATATTCGCAAGGAATCGCTAACGAGCGTAATTCAGTGACATAACTACTAATTGATTCCCTCTCATGCTGTTTCCTATTAATAAACATGTGCCGACTAGGTGTTATTGAAGCTTTAGGATTTAAATGATCCTTAAAAACGTTTTTTAGTTCGGTAAAATTTTTATCTGAAGGATTATCCGGAGAGAGTAAATTCTTCAACAAATTATGCAATTTCGCATTCAAGCTTGAGGTCAGAACTTTCCCACGTTTTGCCTCTGGAACATTTTGAATGTCCAAAAAAGCTTCAAATCGTTCTATGAACGAATCAAAATTTTCTACCGTTTCATCAAACTTATCAAAAGAAACAGAAATTTCGTCTTGTCTATGTTCCGATTTCTCTTGCAATGCGGCCATTAAAGTTTCATTCTGCTTTATTAATTCTTCAATTAACTTCTCTGTCCTTTCAAAATAAAAATCAAAGTCGAGAAATAGAGCGCCGAGTCGAGAAAGATTTTCTTCTTCCTTTTTATTTTCTTTTTCACATCCCATCCTCATCACCATATGTTGTGTCTTTGCAGTGTGGGTTCAGGTAAGTGCAGGGTGCAATAAAAGCGGACTAGTTTAACAACACTAACATTTATGTCTAACTGCTAAGACCGACATAGCGATGCGCTATTTATGCAGTTTTTATATTACACCTTAGTCTTGTATCCAGACGTTGTCCAAATATAAGAGTACTGATACTCTTGAAGTCAGATACTACAGTTCCATTTCCCATATTTTCTGCAGTCAGCCTTTAAATGTCCTAATTTCTTACAAAAGAAACAATTAGGTACTTTATTTTTATCGGCTGGAATGTTATGCATTAAAGAAAAATATGACTTCAAAGCTTTATTCTTGCTTCCTGTACCAGGTTCTTTATTTTCGTTTTGACGAGTATACTCTTCGAACAGTTTATTTTTAACCAATTCAACAGTTAAATCCTCTTCTGGTCGTGTTTCCAAAGCTGTTATTAAAGTAGCATAATTTTCAGGTAAACTACTTAAAATAAATGCAACGAATAAAGGTTCTGAAATTTTCTCACCTAGCGCTATTAGTTGATCCACAATAGCTTTCATTTTCATTAAATGATCGCTCATTTGTTCTTTATTGCTGTAATGCAAATTACACAGCTTTTTCAAAAGGCCAACCTTTCGGGACAGTGTTGACTCTTCATGCTACTGTTTGAGAGTATTCCATGCCTCTTTCGCATGGAATACATAAATATATTAAAATATTAGAAAGTCTATGACACATAGACTTATATTCCAATAAAAGTCCTATAGTTGTTCTAGCTTTTCCGTCTTTCGAAACCCACTTTGTAGTTACTGGAGATGGAGGATCTGTGATAATAACATCCCATAAATCCTCTTTAATCAGCAAGAATTCCAGTTTAAATTTCCAAGTATAGTAGTTTCGGTCATTCAGGTTTTCGATGCACATGCGGTTTAGATCGATAGCCATCATTATGTAATCGTGAAGGAGGAAAAAAGAATAAAACTAATCATTGTTCAGCGATTTTAATCCAAAATGGTTATTCAAAATATTACTATACGCCATTATGAAAGACTTCTCCTAATTTACTGGGCCCATAACCATTATAATAAATTGAATTATAACTTTATCGCAGGGATAACAAGCATTTATTAGGAGAATAGAAGGTATTCATACAGCGGTGATCAACATTACAACTACAGCATAACTAAAGTTCAGAGCTTAAAATTGGCAGATTGCCCAAAACATAGATAGCATTGTTTTTAACACTCCCAACACAAGCTAATAAAGAAAAGGAAATCACATT
This sequence comes from Stegodyphus mimosarum, assembly GCA_000611955.2. Classification (NCBI taxonomy): domain Eukaryota; kingdom Metazoa; phylum Arthropoda; class Arachnida; order Araneae; family Eresidae; genus Stegodyphus; species Stegodyphus mimosarum. The sequence goes on from KK113505.1 coordinate 101,806, forward strand.
AATCATTGGATCTCATGACATTCAGAGGTATAAAATATACAACAGTCTGAAGGAGTGATCTGGTAATTTGATTATTGAATATAAAATATTTAGGATGCCCCTTCATAGAGTTGGATGGAACATTATGGAGATCACATTTTGGTAGTACTGGAATAGAGAATTTATTGTCTGCATTTTTTATTGGGCTATTAGTGATGAATTCATACAAGGAAGAAATGTCATTACTGTTGTCGCATTGAATAACAATATCTTCTCGTTTGAGTTTCACTATTTTCTTGATTTTGATGGGCAGTTTGTTGAGTAGAATATGTCTGTGTAGATTATCAAAGATTTGTTTGTTAGCATGATGTTCTTTTGGGAATATTAAAAGTGCTGTTGAGGGTCTTTTTCCTTTATTATTGTTTTCAGTATTGATGCTGATCTTGTGCTAATTATTGTCGGTGGGAATTCTTAGAACAAATTTAGTTGTCTTAGCTGTTTGTGTTGTGGCTTCAGAGTTGATAAAATGTCAAATGAAAGATGAGCAGGAGAAATCGCAATGTGGCTGTGTTCTAAAATACTATTAGAAAAATCCAAAATGACTTGGTATGTGCTTTCCTTAAAGTTGTTGAACTGAAGAAATCTATTTGTTGTCTTTTCTTTTTCAAACTGGGTATGTGCATTTTTAGTAGTTCATCCAATTTGTTTAGATTTATCTTTCTGTATGGGGGTTAAGTTTTTAAGTGCTGCACTTCCAAGATTATAAAGAATTTTTCTTGCATTTTAGGTGGTAATATGTTCTTTCCATTTTTTCACTACTTTATTAATTTGAGTCTGTTTTCAAATTGATTATTTGTATGTTCTTCGTTATTAATTACAAGGTATGTTTCAGTTTGGAGCTTTTATTTAAAAAGCTGAAGTCAAATTCTGATGTTGTGTCAGCTAGTGTGTGTATCTTAATGATACTGTGAGTAATCAATGATATGTTTTAAAATAATCTTGTTATTGAATTTACAACTCTTTGATAGAGATAGGTATCCATAATCTTTGATACTAATAGAAAAACTAACTAATAGGTAAATAAATACTATGGTATAAATCAAATATGTATCATAAATATGTATTTATATGAAGTAGTTAAAAATGTATATTTGTTTTCATATTTTTCAACTTAGAATTTAGTTTGTTATGTAAATCAAATAGTTAATATTATTTATTTAAAATAAGATATTACTAAAAGATATGCATGAGCTATAAATAGCTATTGCATGAATGATACAAATAATAAAATTCTATCAACTTTAAAAATATTTATATTTAGATGAAATTTTACAAAAATTGCTATAATTTTTAAGTCGTGATATATTTAAGCAAAAATATTAGAAAATAGAGACAAATTTTTGTTATAATTCAATTATGTATTTCATATATGAATTTTAAACACTTTTGTAAAATTTTGAATTATAAACACATACTCAGACATTATTGCATTACTTCATTGTTGTTTACAATTACAAACCCAGACTGTAAAGATTTTAATTTTGCTTGATTAATAACTTTTCGATGGCTAATCGTATTGTCTAGCAGATGTTATCAGTGGACTCCTTTTGAGTAGGGCTTCACGATGATATAAAATTCACTTATGGTCAGAGCCATGCCTACGTATTTTTTCACTTGAGGCAAAGCTGTAAATGTGCACCTTTATATGCAATGCAAGATTATTTACTTACCTATTTGGGGTGGGGGAGGAAGAATAAATAAAACATAACATTATACAAACATGAGCAATATATATATATGTATTATTGCATATGTATATTGTTGCGTGCGTACAGGTTCGTAATGGATTGAATGCACCAGTCATTAAAAAGTCAAGAAAATTTAATCTTTTCACAAGAAATAAAACAAAACACTGAAATATTTTCTCAGGGATATTCGTACACTATCACAATATCTCAGACGTTAAACAGGATTCAATTCAAAATAGATAAAGTTAACCCAGTCTCACAGCAAATTCGCTACAATTAATAACAGCATTAAATAAACATCAGTTCGCTTAAAACAGCTACAACTGAGCTGAGGTGTTTAAATTCGGCTTTTATAAGCTTTTTAATTATTCACTAGAATATTCTGGTAAAATCTGTAAATATCTCAATTTTCCTCGAAGCCAACAGCAATTATGAGATATTTATTTATTATATATTAAATGCATGTGCTGTTTTATTTTTACTTAGACGTAGCTTTCTCTTAAAAAATCATCCGCAATGCACAGGAAAATAAAGTGATTTTAATTACAATTCTAAATAAATAGCTGAATAAATACGAAATCCGTAACATTGCCCCCTTCCCAAGGACTGCACGTCCTAGGCAGGTGCAGTCCCTGGGCAGGAAGCCTAGCTTACAACTAAGGCATCAATGCAATAATAAACATTACATTACAATAACAAAATAAACAATAATTGCAATAAGTAACTTTCAGCCTATCAAATGCTAAATAAAAAAAGGACCATGGTCTTATACAATTTACATTACTATTTACAATTATATACACTATGTACTATGGCCGTAGTAAGGACCTAACCTCCTGTAATGGACAACTTTTCGCTTAGAGTTCGATGACTTACAGATCCTAACCACGATGTCATTCAGCCTGTTTAGGACCGTGTACGGATCATCCCAAGGTGACTGTAGTTTCGGACAGTTTATTCCGAGTCTGATTCCACGACCGCACCTTGTCTCCTCCGTTGAATACACTGGTGTGCAAAAATTAAGGATGTGACGGTTTTTTCAATATAACTTTGTACAAAAGCTTTCCAAATCAACACATTTAATACCGTAAGATCCCCAATACGTAAGGACATGAGTAATGTAAGCAACACTTACTAAAAGAGAAATCAGAGGGATAAAAAGAAGCTTTATTGAAAACGTAGTATGAAGCGCAATGCGACTGAAGGCCGAAACATCCCTGTGGTGGGTGTCCAGCAAGAAACATCCAGTCTTTAATAGGGGATATGATCTCCCCTGACTGCTAGGCAGGTTTCACATCATTTGTGCATGCTGGATATGTGGTTGTTAATGAGCTGTTGAGACACTGCTCCTTGTTCCTTTTGTAGCACCAATCGCAGTTTCGGAATCGTTACTGGCGATAAGTTACGTGCTGCCACGGGTCTCCCTAGTAAGTTCCGTACATGCTTGACAGGATTTAGATCCAAAGACCTTGCCGACCAATCCATGTGTTCAATATCTTCACTCTCCAACAGCTCTTCGACAGTAACTGTGCGATGACATGGAGTGTTGTCGTCCATGAAGAGGAATTGAGGACCCATAGCCCTTATGAAAAGACGCATGTAAGGAAGAAGAACCTCGTTACAATAGCTGTCCCAGGTGACGAACCTCCTTGGGAGATATGAAGGTCGGTCCGGCTACCAAGCATTATGTCTGCTCGAACAAGAACTCCGTGACCTCCAAAACAGTCCCTTTTGATGATGTTGAAGGGGTTATTGCGTGTTCCCCGCTCTGTCTAGATGTGTATGTGTCTAGAATCGCAACTCAGACTAAATCTGCTCTCATCTGTAAAGAGTACTCGTTCCCATTCATTGTCTCTCCAATTCCGGTGTTCCCGGCACCACAGAGAACGCCTTCTCCGATGGGCAGGCGTTAGAGGGACACACCGTACAGGGCGTCGTGCAAACAGACCACCACCGTGCAGTCTTCTGACCACCGTAAAACGCGATATCGGTCATCCAGTCGCCTGTGTCGTGTGTCTAGCGATTTCTCCCACTATCTGCCGCCTGTTTCTTCTGGCCTGTAAGGCAATATACCGGTCATCTGCGGGTGTGGTTCCTCGTGGACGACCACTACTAAACCCCCGGATAGCTGTTCCTGTAGTTTGAAATTGTCTCCAAAGTCGTGAAACGATGCTGTGATCAATTCCGAACTCTGCTGCCACACTTGTTACACTGCGGCCTTCCTCCAACTTCCCAATGATTCGACCTCGGGTAAAAGCATCCAGATGTCGTCTAACAGATTGATTATTCGCCATTTCTCGCTGAGGCAGCAACTCGGTGTGATTTTAACTGCGTGCAATCTCTTTGCCAGAAATACTGATCTTACACCGACAACATGCTTTATACTACTCAGACACTCCCCCATTACGTCTACCTGCATATCTGCACATGTGCTACCGTACATCACCTTAATCAATCTCCTGATTGGTCTCTCTGTCCGCTCTGCCTCTTCGTTCAGCTGATATGCTAATTTTACGACTTCGTCCGTAATTTTTGCACACCAGTGTAGATATTCAATAGCTCTCATGTCGTATCGGGCCTTCATCTTCTTTGTCGCCATGTTGACTCGCTCTCGTGCGAAATTATGCATCACTTCAAACCAGGCCTGGAGATTTCGGGCGATGAAGGCTCATCCCGAGGGCGACCAAACAAGAGATCACTAGGCGGACGAAGATCATGACCAATGAGCATCTGGGATGGAGAATTGCCTTTAGTCTCAGTTTTCTCTTGGACCCTAGTATGATTTCGCCGGCTTTCTGAACCAGGTCTTTCAAACAATGCGTCAGCGTTTGAAGGTGAGGATTCTTTTTGGTGATGGATAGATATTTCCTTTAATTCTGAAAGCACTCTGTTGAAGTCCAAGAAAAAATTGTTTTTCCTTAAAAAGTCCAATCCGAGAATGCAAGAATCTGTAATATATGTCGCGTGATGGTAAGGGGCACTTTCAAGCGTGATATTCACGTTTAATTTCCCATCATGTCAATTTTCTTGCCAGACGCAGTCTAGAGGGTAACACATGATGGATCCCAAATCAGCTTATTTTTAAATGGTTGAGGTAAATCTTTCCGTAATTTCATTAATAAAGAACGTGTCAAAAATGTTAAAATCAAATTAAACTATAAAAGATGATAAATTCAGTTATTGTCCTCGAACAAAAATTTATTGACTTTTCAAATGGAACAAACCTGTTTCCGTTCAAACGACAATGATTATTTAATATAAGCTATTATGTTTCATCTCTTCTGTTTGCAAGTATCAAGTCTAACTGAATAAAACTGTAATTAAGGAAATCAATTACTGAGCATTTGGTCAATTAGATCCAAAAAAAAAAGTGCAAGTTATAAAGTTCTAGTTAATTTACGAGTCCTTAGCTACTAGAACCAAAGTCCATAGCTCGTATGATGGTAACATTAGCTCCTGTGTCAATGATCGTGTTCCAATGAACTCCATCGATATGTCCAGTAATGGATAGTCCATTACTGTTGCCACTCACTTCAAAAATCTTGAGCGCTTTAAAGTGGGATTGTTCTTATAGCTCAAACTCTGCTGAGCGATAATCATTAATTTGCCTCCTGTGTCGTTGATACAAAATGATCTTATTTTCCGTACTCCCGGGTGTTCTGCAGTTCCTTCGTATGTAGCCTTCAGCTCCGCAGTTCCAGCACTTTGGTTTCTTGTCACTCCTTTTCCATCTCATGGCATTTAATTGTCTGTTTATATTGTCCATGTTATTTTCCATGCTCTGGGGTGTTCGGCAGTTCCTTCGCATGTGCCCTAATGCACCGCAGTTCCAGCATTTAACGGTTGCTTTCTTATCACTAATATACCATCTCAGGGCATTCAGTTGTCTTGTTAAATCATTTGTACTTTCAGCCATTTGATCCACTGGCTCTTGGACTTGCGCAGCTCTGATTGGGTGTCGATCTCTGCGAGTTGCTTGCCGAGCTGCCTCAAGTTTCATGGTGTATACCAGAGCACTTTTTCAGTCTTTCACATAAGCCAATCGCAATGCTTTCTGTATTTCAGGATCCTAGATGCTGTTGATGAAGTACTGCAGGGATAGGATTTCTGTTGTTTCTCTCAGGCACTCCATAAAGGCGAGATGAGACAGCCTTTCAACATCCATGGCAAGCTCTTGGAGTGTTTCGGTGGGCTTTTGTTGACGGGATTTTAATAAAATCCTACTGTAGTCTTTCAAACATTTCTCCCCGAAACGCAGCTCCATTGCACCGGATAGAGCTTCGAAGTCTGGTCTCTGGGTTTCTGGAAGAGTCTGCAGGATATTCGCTACGTCTGCTCTCAGTGAAACGACGAGCTGACAGGCCTTAGCTTGGGAATCTCATCCATTCGCATCTGCAACTATAGAAAATTGTGTCTTATATGCTTGCAACCGCATCTATTCCGCCTTTCATAGACTGAAACTTGTTTTCTATTGTACAGGTAATTTCTTCTTTAATTGATTCTTGACCAGCTTTCATCTCCTCTTTAACTTAATCTTGGCCACCTTTAATTTCTTCTTTAAATGCAGCAAAGGCTGCCATCAATTGCCTTAATTGTTCTTCCATTGCTCATGTAATTGGCATTCAAATAGACACCAAAAATTGTTGTATGTGTACAGGTGTGTAATGGATTGAATACTCCAGTCGTTAAAAAGTTAACAAAAATTTATTCTTTTCACAAGAAATAAAACAAAACACTGAAATATTTCCTCAGAGATATTCATACAATATCTCAAGCGTTAAACAGAATTCAATTTAAAACAGATAAAGTTAATCCAGTCTCACAGCGAAATCGCTACAATCAATAACAGCATTAAGTAAACAAACAGTTCGCTTAAAACAACTACAACTGAGATGAGGTGTTTTAATTCGGCTTTTATAAGCTTTTTAATTATTCACTAGAATATTCTGGTAAAACCTCGATTTTTGTGGATGGCAACAGCAGTTGGGAGACATTTATTCATTAAATATTAAATGCATGCGCTCTTTTATTTTTACTTTTCCGACGTAATTTTCTCTTCAAAAAACTTCTGCGTTGCACGGGAAAATAAAAAAATTTTAATTACAATTCTAAATAAATAGCTAAATCAATATGAAATCCGTAACAATATATATAATCATACGCATAGAACAGTTTAACTATATTTATATATATTTTATGCTCATTATAAGTAGCTGATTCAAGTGAAAATACAATAACTCTTATAGTAATATTTAATTATAACTTTGTGTATTCCACAAAGTGAAACATGTATAATGATTAACATTAAAAATTTGCTTTTTGAAAAATTGGCAAATAATATTTAGTATAAATAAAACATCTGCTCAAAAATTTATGGCATGAACTTTTCAAGCATATTTATAATTTAATTTTTCTTGCTTTTAAAGAAGCAAAATCATCAATAAATTTTTCAAAATCTCTTTGCTTACTTAACTCAAGTTCTATAGAGATAATGGCCATGTTTGAAAGTTTTCTAGGCCTAGTGACAATAGTCATAGGAGATAAGAATTTAACTAGGCTTACTAGGCAACGTTAGCTCTAGAAAATTGTGAAGTTCGGGTTGTTATGAAACGAAAAATATCACATGCTTTAATACGCGTTATGGTTTCATTATATAAAGTTTGCAATGTTGTTTTACCACAATTATTTTATTAATGTATCAAAATCCATCACATTTCTTAATATAAATTACTAATCCTCTGTACATTACAGTATTAATGAAACCTGAGTATGGTAATTATACTGAAACCATTTCGCATTTCTAAAATTATATGAACATGTTTCCGTCATTGCTGGAAATTCTCTTATGTGCAATAAATTTTATAGTTCTTTCATTTTTTGAACCTTTAATGCAGTTCCACAAATAATGCTCTTTGGTATGTTAAATAAAATTGCGACTTTCATTTTAAACACTTAAAGAAATATTTTTGATTGCAGAAATTCCTCTTAACAACTACTAAGTAATAATTTCTACATTCCTGGTCTTTCCATTAATGTTCGCATTCCGAAATGGCTGAGGGGTAGCATAGGCAACTCGTTCAAACACTTTATTGTAATGATCGGATTGATTGCATTTAGTCTTCTGTACCTTAAATATCAGACAGTTCTATCAGAACATCCTCCACGAAAGCATCGTTTCTAAAGCATATATTGTTGCAAGCATCATTATAATAGATTAATCAATGAAATTATTCACAGAATCTTTCATCAGTTGAACTACCCATCCCCAACGAAAAGCTTCTTTCAGCTTGAACAGAAATTTATATACCATCTAATTTAAATATGCCAATAGTTTGACTGTGAGATATTTTTTCCCTAATAATCTCATTATACCTCGACAATAAAAGCATAATTTTAAAATTAACAAGATTTAATTATACTTCATATTTTATCTTTACTTTTATCTCATCAGTTCACTCAAGAAACTTCTATGTGTTAAATTTTGCGACCATGACAGGTGTTAAACATTAATTTTTATCCACAACAATGAGTATTTCTTAAATGTTTTTTTAGCAAGAAGCATACTTTCTAAATACATTTTTATATCGATCCCACTTTCGATGATCGATTTTTATGTCAAGTCAATGGAACAAAACTAAATTTTTTAAAAGCTATTTATTACATCCAAATCAATTAATTGCATTGGAATTAGCCAGAACAGTTTGTCTTAAATCTTCCACAAGTGTTCAAACTTTTAAATGTCTTTTTTTAGTTCTCTAAAACTGATAAACTGATAAAACTGATTTTATTGTTTCAATATAAAAAATAGAATTATTGAAAAACATTTATCTTAGCTTACATCTTTACATCCTAATTGACAAAGATTGAGCCAATTTATTTAATTCGTCAGCATCTGCTTCAGAAATGACTTTAATTGAAACAATCCATATAGTTCCCGTGCAACATGAGTGTGAATACAAGCCAAAAACTTCGATTCATGCCCCTCATTTATTGGAAAATTGCATGCACGCACACACACACACAAAAATTAATAATATGGTACATTTCATTTTCAATCATTTTTGTTTATTCTTCGGGTGCTATTCCAGAAGACGTTTATGAAATTGCAAAACTCAACAGTTATGTCCCCATCTATGTTCAGTTAGTGGACTTTGGCAAGTTTGTTATGACTAAGTAAAGAGCTTAAGTCAAACTAATGAGAGCCATCAAAGAACAACTAATGTCGGCAGTATAATATTTTCCATGAAAGTTTAATCTACACAATTCGTTACACAAAGTGTAAGTAGTTCCTTAAAGCTACTTTCAATAACAAATTTTAATGCTAGAAAGTACACTCACTTCCAAAAGTTAAGCACGGAGAGGAAAATGCTAATTTCCGGAAGCCAGTCAGAATTGAAGAAGATGCAATTCGCTCCAGAGGTAGATGGAAGTACGCAAATATGTTAAGTAACAACCAATCGTGCTTTTATGTCAAGAAATATGCAAAAAAGGCGGTCTTATAAGAAGCCAGCTTTATGAAGGGTTACAGAAGTTGATTGTAAGTGCTGATAGAAGGTGTTTAAAACTTTCGTACAATTTGTTTCCAAGACATACGTGTTTTTATGACTTCCAGAAGATGAATGGAAGATTCTGAGTGCTGGCGTGCTGTGGGGCGCATTGAAGCAGGACAGTCGATCACAGATGTTGCTCTTTTCTTCGGCGTTCATCATTCTGTAATTTCACGTTTATGGAAATAATTCCAAACCACACAAACGGTTGTCCGAAGGCCCGTAGCCTGTCGCCCAAGGGTTACAACCCCCGCGGAAGATCGATATATTGCTGTTGTAGCCAAGCGGAATCTCAGAGGGACGTCCACACGTGTGACATCTATGGTTGCAACGTCCATTGGTAAGGCGATATCTGCAGCTACTGTACTCCGAAGATTACATATGAGTGGACTGTACGCCCGGTACCTTGAGTTTGTGTTCCTCTATCCATCCAATCAAGAGGGGCACGATTACAGTGGTGCCGGGAACATGTCAATTGGAATGTGTCTGACTGAGGCAATGTCATGTTTACTGATGAGTCAAGATTTGCTCTGGAACCAGATGACAAGCGTGTAAGGATATGGCGTGAACAACGAACACGCAATCAGTCCCAAAACATGACTGAACGTCACGCATTCCGAGGCGAAAGCATTATGGTGTGGGCAGGTATTTCATTAGGATACCGCACCGACCTGCATATCTTTAAACGGGGTTCTTTGACGGCTGTCTGGTATCGAGATGAAGTCCTAGAATGTGAAATAGTACGCTGCAGCAGTTGGCGCTACTTTTGTTGTAATGGACGATAACGCACGTCCCCATAGAGCTAACATCGCCGATGACTACCTGGAGATTGAAGGGATTGCGAGTATGGCATGGTCAGCATATTCGCCTGACCTTATCCCATTGAAAATCTTTGGGATGCTCTCGGCCGTGCTGTATTTTCACGTTTTGAGCCTCCAGCCACTCTTATTGATCTGGAAACTGCTCTACAAGAAGAATGACAATTGCTTAATTCTGCGGTGGTTGACCACATAATTGAAAGCATGGTCACAAGGTGTAAACTTTGTATACAGATGAGGGGGATCACATACCCAATTAATGTCCTTTCTTTCATTGTATGCTGTTTATTTTCACTTTATACATGATTCTGTTCAAGTCTCCAGTATGTTATTATCTGATAACTTAAAAAAATTTAATATTGTTTTCATTTCTGTGTATAATTATTGATTTTGTTTTATTCATAAATATATATGCTATTTCCCTGCCTAATTTTGTGTCAATCAAAGCAGTATTTGTTGATTTTTTTTGCATTTTACCTCTTCGTGCTTAACTTTTGGAAGTGAGTGTATTATGTACACTACTGTGAAAGCTCATGCCTTTTGAGAATAAATTAATACTATTAGTTTTTCTTTTTCTTTTTTTAGCTGGATTGTTTATAACACAAAATTCTTTAATATTCACTGATGTATTCCGAAATTAAAATTGAAAATCATAAGCTTTAAAGATAAATATCTGAATTTTTGATCGAGTAGCTAATTTGGCGTCCCTTCTATCTGTTCACCTGAAGCAAGTGCCTCACCTACCTCACCTTCGTTCCAGCCCTGCTTATGGTATCATAATTTGTCCGCAGTTTAAAATTTTGAAATACAAGAGCTTAAAGAAACGTGTTTTTTACTCATAGGTATCCATATAATGTATTTAATTACATGAACAGAAAATACTATGCTTTATTATGCGATTATTTATATACTATGCTAATTAATATACTAATTATAATAATAT
>KK113505.1:115296-131976 GCA_000611955.2 Stegodyphus mimosarum
TGTGTGTGTGTATATGTTTCTCATTTCAGAACTTGAATTACTGAATTTATTTTTTTATGAGAATGCATGCATAATATACTTTGTCCGTATCTTTCAAATAATTTTCATAATCATCTAGAAAAATAAGAGCATTTATGCAGTTTTATATACAGATTGCTTGTACATTAATATTTTATTTTTAACTTCTTTGCTTAACGTTATGAACTGCTGTCAGCCTGTTACAAATGTCTAAACACACTAATTTTTAAAGCTTATTAGAATTAAAATTTGATTAAGAATACTGGAAGAAATTCAAATTTTGAATATGTTAATATTTGGAACTGGGATGAAAAGTTGAATTTTATGAAGGAGAGGTTATAAATTTACATTGATATTAAGGCATTCATACATGAGAGCAAAAAGAATGAGTAAAAAAAAAGTGCACATAAATTTAAAGCAAAACTTGATGAATTTTCAAAAGGGGCACATATACACATTAAGCTGCGTTCACACTAGTCCGTTGGGGTGCAAAGCAACAATGCAGAAAAAAACGCTTTCCGCGTACATCAGTTCACACCAATGCGGCAACTTTCGCTTTAAAAGTTGTCATATGCTCGCACTAGATGGCTCTTTGTATTGTAAAAACGTGAAATTTTTGTGTAGTATTTTGACTTTTTACGATTACATTTTTTAATTAAAATGGATTTAATTTCTGCTCGATTAAAACTTATTTTACTGAATGCAGTGGTTTATATTAATATGTGAGAGATGACTGCAGCAAGAAGATGCAAATGATTTAATTGAAGAAATTCGCTTGAAAGAAACGAAATTTCTTTTAATTACTTTTGCATCAATTCGCTGAATTTCTAGCCTCATTTATTAAAAAGCAGAACACTAATTTTTTATCAGAATATCACAGAAAAGAATTGTTTGGAAGACAGGAATGGGATATCCCAGAAAAGGATCGTTGTATATATCTAATTTTATTTATTTTTGAATTTTGTTGAATAATAATTAAAAAATCCTAATTTCATGATTGTATTTTGGAGAGCAAAGTTTTTATGGGATAGAATACCATAAATGTTTTTGCATGATGATTCCTTAAATGCTTCTTTAAATGGTTTAAATGATGCAAGGAAAAGTATATTTTGTTTAAATATATCTTGGATTTACAGCATTACTAATTTAAATATCACACTTAAAAAAAGTTATTTTTAACTTAATAAACAACAGCAATTAAAAAAAATGTTTTAGTTTCTGCCTTATGGATATATTTTTTACCTTAAATGTAGCAGTAATTACTTCACTTAGTCATTCATATATTAATGAAGAGCCATTGTCTGTTTTATAAGGTCACTTTTATCTAAAATTCATTGAAGTAACCTCATTTTATATAATACTGCTTTATTTACGTTAAAAACTTAATTCCACAATTCAGAAATTTGCTAATACCCATGCAAAAGTTCTTTAAATTAATGAAAAATTATTATCAAGATTAAATCTCTGTTTTAGTTCATATATAAATTGTTCATAAAGTGGTCATGCATGTTCAGGAAAACAAACATGAAGCCATTAAAATGCTCGGAAGTATTCCATAAAATCAGCTACATACTAGCGAGCTTCTTTTTTGTATAAATTGCAGTTTTCTTAATTTTTTTGAACAAATGATTTAGTCGTCACCACTCGTTTAAAATTCAGAATTCGCTATGTCTTCTAGTTAGATTGAAGCAGCAATTTTATACTAATACCAGTATCGCTTTTGCTAGTCTCTTGTCAGCCGAAATATAATAAGATCGTAATAGTCAAATCATCTTATGAATTATACCAAATGTTCGTTGTCAAAAGAAGAATAATGCACACAATGTCAAGCAAAAATTGGGTTTATATGAATAATTAATAAAATGAAATGAAAAATAAATACAAGCTTCTTGTGTCCCCTCTCCCCCCCAAAAAGTCGCGGTAGATATTTAAAAAAATGGTGTATTTTTACCATCAAAGGCAAAAAAAAGCAAGGCCCGAACCCGCAATACAAGTCACTAGTACACGCTGAATTTTCTACTTCAGCATGTTACCTTTGCACTAAGGTTCCTTGCGAGTAAGTATGGTTTTCACACTTAACCTTCAGGAAACTGAAGAAGCAACTGCTGTACTCTGAAACTAGCGATAATATTTTCTGTAAATATTTTTTTAAAAATACCAACTCCATTACAACACCACTCCTGGTGACACTTCAATCCAAAATCTTTAACTCAAGAAGCCAATGTTTTGTCTACTAAGCAATAAGAGCAACCTTAATGTGATGTAAATATATTTTAAAAATTCAAAATCTGAAATTTCGAAATCCATCACTATTTTTTTACAACAATATATTGCATTAGATTATTCTGTAAAATTTATCAACCATATATAATTTATATTTAAATGTCAAGGGATATTATTTCTAATAAACTTGAGACTTTGCCTTTAAATTATTTATAAAGCTTATGCAGTTTTTTTTATTATTATTATCTGAAATTTTTATTAAGATTAGTCCATTTGACTTTTTTTTTCATCAAGAATAATTTTTGCAATCATTTAAAAACCGTGGTATAAACTGGACATTTTAAACGAGATGCCTGAAACTCACGCGTCGAATAGTTGAAGTTAAGTCAACTCGCGCTTTCTCCGATCATCCGGAAAATTCCGCCTCTGAGCTCACTTCTGATTGGTCAACGCTTTACACCTGAACGCATGTCCGCGTTCGTGTGATTGGGCTTTACATATATATGTGTGTGTGTATGCATGCACTTATTAACAAAAAAGTTGCACCTGTATGCAAGCAAACCTGAATGAAATAAGTTTGTCAATGTAACACTGTTACTATAAAGAAACAACTATGAAAAGCTGCTTTATGTTAATTCTATTAAATGAAGTACAATGAATGGTAGTTTGATTAGTAGTTCATGTCAATGTTATTGATGAAGTTGAATATGATTCACCTTAGCCAGATAGAAATCTGCAAATTTTTGTATTCTTTCAGCATATGTAGAAAGTAGTGTAAGGGGTCCTAGAAGTTCTGATTTGAAGAACTATATGAGTAGTTCGATAAAATTTTTGCATGTGTAAGGCAGAAACTGTTGTTGAGAAGCCATTAGGCAGTTTCTGAGAAATTACATATGAGTGGGAGAATGGAAGACTCAAGACACAGAGCTAAAAGCAGCCAGAAGTGTCATATCAAGAATCTGGAAATGGTTTGAAGAAATGATGCAGACAACCAGTCAAGATGAAAAAAAAAAAGTGCACAACAGATTCAGGACAATTATCTGGCAACAACTGCTGAAAGAAATAGGCAACTAATGTCAGTAAAAACTTAAAAAGTGTTTGCTGAAGCTACTGGAACTCAATTATCCAGTTATACTGTGAATAAAAGGCTGCATAAAGGGAGCTCTGTATGTGAGGAAACCAATGATATATGTTGCAGTAAGTTCTGCTGCAAAGTGCACCTGGTTGCAGTGGTGGCAGAGATCATTTTGATTGGAGCACACCACAGGCTAAAGTCCTATACTGTTCATTAATAGCTTGCCCTCTTTAAGAACACTATCAGACATGTTACAATCTAGAGGGAGTAGAACTCCTGAACATCTGTAAAAAGTATCTGTACAAAAGTGGCTAAATCATGGTATGGACGGGTATCATTTTGAATGGCTGATTGAACTTACACATAACTACTGTGGATGCTGAAATATGCAGAAGTTCTTTGTGTCAGTTTGTGTAGGGGTGCAATCAGTTGTTCAAAATGCCCAAACTGCATCATCTTCCATGATTGCAGACATTCAACAAACAGTAATCTCCTCCCTGCAGCATCTTGTGAATGCCAGTACCATTAACAACCAGTTACATTCTGCTAGATTTAGAGAAATACAGACCACTATGGGAATTACCATAACCACAACATCATCATCATAGATTGCAATGATGCGACGAAAGAGCCTCATGGAACCATACTGAACGGCAGTGGGTAATCTATAGTGATGAGTGTCATTTTTGTCTTGGTGCAGATGACCAGCGCATCCATCTGTAGAGGCAATGTGGTCATTGACAAAACATTTCGTTATTGTATCTCATATGTTCTGATGGATAGGTTTTAATGATTTAAGATGTGGTTTCATCACTGGCACTCTGGCAGTGCAATGATGTGCTAATGAAGTCCTTTAAACAGCAGCCCTGTCATTTGTGAACATCAGTCTCAGGTCTCTATTCTAACAGGATGATGCTATGCTTATACTCTTGCTATCTCAAGAGTTGGGCTTGGAGGTATGGACACTGTAACACAGCCAACTATATCATCAGACCTATTCCCAGTTGAAAAATTTTATAATGCCATATATTACTGTGTTAGGACTCCACTATTCTTACGAACCACTAGCAGCTGAGTGGTTAAGTGGAGGAACACTATTAATTCAGTCCGAGATTCAAATACCAGCAAATTGACCACTTGCATGGGTGTTTTCATGGTTTTCCCCATGTGTCCAGGTGTACAAGCCAGTTTCCTGTAGAAAGTCCTCCACAAAGGCATTCCTCTCCTTAGGCAGATAATCTTCGGGCACTTGCCGTAATAAATAAAGCACAGCAAACCATTGCTGCTAGCAAATCTGTACAGTTCCATGAAACAATGTGTGGCTAAATTCCAGTGAATTAATGGTGACCAACATACTGCTGGGAATTATAATGTTTTCATAATTTGTGCAACAAGTATTTATCATACAACCCTCATTTATTATTAGTCATTTATTGTTGTTGTTGACTGTTTTACTTATTTCCAAATAACATTTCAATCTGATTTTTTTCTGGATGCATTTCCTGGACTTCGGTCTTAAACTATCAATATTTAATTATGTAAACCTCTGGCTGTGTGCATCTTTGCACCTCTTCAATTGAAAGTGAGTATCTCGCTTGCTTTGATCAACCAATAATAATAATAATGCTATGAATAATGCTTTTTGATTAAAAAATTCTCCAGTATCAAAAACCAATTTTTTTTTTTTTTTCTTCTTTTTCATCATTTATGTTTTGTACGTATATAATGGATTCCTGTTAGAAACTCCTTCAAAGGCATCTTTTCTGAAGAGGAGAAACAAAAGCAGCCAAATAGTACACAAACAACTAAGAAACATGTATCAGATGACACAGCTTATACTGATCTACACGATCAAAAATTAGAGGATCATCAGAATTGGAGGACATTAACAAAACTTACTAAAAAATATTTAAAACCAGTTTATACAAAAGCATTGTCTAACATAAATTATCATTTTCACCAGTAGTTTCACCTAAAACTTATTGAATTTAAAATTAAATTAGTAGAAATCTTAAAATGATGGGGAAATAGAGTCTCTGTTTTGCAAAAAAATCTCTTCAGTAGCATCATCATTATCATTATAAGGGCACAGCCCCGATCCTCCTAGGCCACACAAGTTGGCCACATGATCAAAAAATAGGTCTGGCCAGAAAAAACAAAGTCCAAATTCTGAGGCTTGGTGCCGGATTCCAATTCTATCTTTGTTCGTATTTATACTTTTCATTATTGTCTCTGTAAAATCTTTCAAATTTGAATAGTTCCTTTTAAAATCTTCCTTAAAATTCTTTTTATATTTCTTTCTTGTACTCCGTGTAAGCTTACATTCATTGGTGAAGTGCCTGGCATCCCCAAACTTGTCACATATTAAGCATTTATCATCATTCTGTAGATGGAACCGATTAAAATAAGCCAGGAAACACTCATGATTAGTCAGTACCTGATTTATATCAACATTGTTTATAATATTCATCTTCTTGTTTAACTTAATATTTATCATTAACTCTTTTTTCTTATTAGACGACTCCCAGCAAAAATTTATTCTGTATAAATCCAATTTTCCATTTCAGCAATGGTCTTATTTTTTTAAACTTAGATATCAAAATTATTGGTCCCATCCCAAAGTGCTGCCATTTTAGCAAGGGTGTCTGTCCTTTCATTTCCGACAATACCACTGTGAGCTTTTCATCCAGTGTAATTTAACACTATGTTTTCTTTCAGCCTTTTTAAATAATTCTTTATTTCATAAATCAGCTGATTTTTATGACCTGGTTGGGCAAGTGCCTGTAGCGCAGATAGGACATTAGTATAAATATTTATAAAACATTGAACTGTTAATTTTTTATCAATTCATTACAAAGCCTCTGTCAGTGTGTATAGTTCTGCTTGATAAACCAAATTCATTGGTTTAAATTTTATTCTCACATTGTCTATCTCTATGAAAATAAATTACCACAACACTACCCACTACCCCATCAATTCCAGAACCATCTGTAAAAACGTCTGTTTTGCTACCAGAAGAAAAATCAAGATCGTAAAATAATTCAAATTGTGTCATTGTGTGAATAGTATCCTCATTCTGTTATTGAAAGGCTTGAGTACTCTAGAGTACTTTTTGTGTAATTTCAATATCTATAATAATTTTATTAGCTAATAGAAACTTTTTATAGTATAATTTGCATAAAATCAAGAGGGGTGGAACATTTGCAAGGACACAGAGAATTTCAGTCGAAATAGTTTTGAAGGCTCTTGTAATGGCAAGCATCGAGCCTCTCTGCAGCGTATCTAAATTTCAATCTAATCATAAGTACCTCCTCTGCTCGGCAGTCCCAAGCTCCAACTTCATATAATATTTTAGCGATGACCACAGTTCTAAATATCTCTCTCAGGGTGGAACTCTTTCTATTCAAAGTATCAGCACTAAAATTGTGCTTATAAAATTTTAAAATGTTATCTATGATTCTATGTATATGCTTAAAATGTTCCGCAAATTCTTATTTGCTGTCAATAATAATTTCTGGATATTTCATATTTTCACCAAATTTGATACAATTACCCTTAAATTTCAGTTGTTGGGGTCTAGTCTTTCTCCCACCCCTAGGGGGAAAAGTCCACAAGTTTTCATTATTAAAATATATTTTCTGTCACTCCATTCTTTAAATCATTTTCTACTTTTTTAAATACTTTGTCCATTTTTTCAAGAGAGTTTCCCTCTACCATAACCAATATATCGTCGGCATAACAGATAATCTTACAATTTGAAATATTAACTTTCTACAGTAAATCATTAACAATGCAGCCCTAGAACAGAGGAGTGTTACGAGAGCCTTGGGGACATCCTTTGTAAATGCCAAAAACCAAGTTCAGATTATCAGATGGACCCTTAAAAACCATCTTTCGTCTTTGAAAGCAACTTTTTATAATTTCATACATATTCTTAGTAATTCCAATATTCTTCAAGTGTCACATCAGGGAGAGCCACCTTACATTGTTGAAGGTACTCCTAGCGTCAAATGAAACCAAAGCCACATGCTTAGTCTTTCTTTTCTCTCTAATGCTAGATGGGACTCTAAAAGAGCCAGTTCGGTTGACCTTCCCTTTCTAAAACCAAATTGCCTTTCAGAAGTAATATTATTCTTATTTAAAATGTATCGCAGTCTATTAACTAAAAGTTTATCACAAATCTTTGCAAATGTTTTCAGTATGCAAATTGGACAAAATCCTCCTTTATCCTTTGGAATCAAAACTAATTTTCCAATTTTTCATACATGTGGAAATATCCCCAACTTCAAGCGTCTATTATATAACACTATGAAAAAGGAAGGACAATCCTCAAACAAAATCTTCAACAATGTGGCCCCGATCTAATCCAACCCAGAAGTAGACCTTATCCATAGTTTCGTCACAATCAAAATTTCATTATAAACAAGGTCTTTCTCCTCTTCATAACAATTTCTTCTTCATTTATATCCTCTTTAAAATCCTTAAAATATAAAATATCTCTGATAATTTGTTTGTAATTGTCCTCATTAGATGCCATTGAGGTTTCACTGTCTTTCTCAATAATCATTTTTGCAGTAGCAATTCTAAAGAATCCATCATAATTCCCATCTGTCATAAACAGATAATTTTTATATTCTTTCCTTGTACGCTTGATAAGCTTTTTATATTTTGCTAGATTTCTTTTATATCTGATTTTTCGTGCAATCTTGATATCATATCTCTTATTTTGTCCAGTTCCGAATTCCACCAGGGAGTTCTTTCCTCCCTCTCTTTCTTCTGCACACTCAGCTTTTTCCACATTTGTGTTATAATATGATTCTCAATATGCGAAACCACTTTATTCAGTTCCTCATCGTTCTTAGATTTAAGTATCTCATTTTCCATTTCTAATAAATCCTTTTTCATATTTTGACTAAATTTCTTAATTCTATTATTATTAGTAGTTATAAATTTCTTATCACTTTCAACTCTAGTTCTGTTTCAATCCATAAATGTTTGTGGTCACTGAGAGAATCCTCATCCAAAATATTCATATTAACTTCCTGAGTATTACGTCTTGGCGAACCCAAGACTAGATCTGTCCAACCTTCTCCCACTGAATAAAATCATTGATTAAAACTTATCTTGCATCTACAACAGTTGCTAAAAAGTTTTGAATTAAAATCACCTTTAACAATAAAGTCATTTTCATTATGGTATATATTTAAAATCTCTTCCAATCTAAGTAAATGTGTGTTCAAGTCCTCAGCAGGCAAGAAATAAACTGAGACAAAACCAAATATTTTTTCTTTCCAAAAATACAGATATTGCCACTATAGTATCCCCAACAGCATCCACTCGAATATCAGATTCGGAATTGCACACTACAATTGCAGCTCTCCCTATTTTATCATTAATTACTCTCCATTCCTTTTTAATATAAACAATTACATCTTTAACATAATAGGGTTTTTGTAGCGCAATAATATCAGGTACCTGACTCTTAATATTTTCAACCGCAGAGAGCCAGCATGCCGCAGCATTACAATGATTTAAGTTAATGTTTAAAATTTTCATTTACAAAATTAAAATCCAATCTATTTTGGCACTAAGAGGCAGAAAAGAATGCACAAATATAAAATGTCCCAGCCGATATGCATATAATAGGCCTTTAAACATATTCAATAAAATTCCTATAAGATCCATATGATCCCTTAAAAAGCGTATTTCCTTGATTAAAACAAGGTTGCCTGGAAAACCAGAAGAAGTCAGGGAATTCGAAAATTGAGCAAAAAATTCAGGGAAAAGTCAGGGAATTAAAATATTTTAGTCAAAATCTGAGTAAGTCAGGGAATTTCATACTGCGATCCCTCCCCCCAAAAAAACGTAAGTTTTGTGCTGAAGTTGGAAGCAGTCACTTTCTTGGCGCGCGAGCGCATCATTCAGGTGGCTGGCATAGAGCCAATTTTCGCAGCTCCAATCAGATTATCTTTTAGAAAGGCAAAGCAAGTTTCTAGGAACATTTGGTTTAATAATCTCGAGAATCGAGAGATTCGTATGCACTGCATGTTGAACTAAAGAAAATACATATTCTTGTATAAAGCAAAATTGGTTAAACCTTCCAGCACGGATGCTCTGCAATTTTACATGAGCAAGCACGCGTCATATTTTTTACGACATCCATTATTTTACCGTTTTCGTCACGAAAAACAACAGAAATGAGTGAATATTGATAATAAATTTATTAAGAAATAAAATACTAACCTTATTATTGTAAAACACAAATGATATCACATTCAAATATAAGTAGATTATTTTTAAGCAAACTTATATATTGATTTACGCATTCCAAAATTTCATCAAGCATATTTATATCAATGATTTTTAAAAATGATTCTATTTCATCCCCTATATCCTTGGCATGGTGTTTTAGGCCTGGTAACACTTTCACAATATTCGTCTTTGAACAGTTTGCATACTTCTGTTTTCGCCACTTAGAAGATTTATCCTTACCAATGTAGACCATATCATGATCATTCCTTTTTTCTATACCGCTATTATCATCATTATCCGAAATATATTGTTCAGATTCACTGCTGATATTATTTATCTCTACATTTTCTTCACTCAAATTGCTATTGTTCTCATTTCTAAAGGTTTCCTTGTCTTTCTTTTCTTCATCAGATAATTCTTGAAGAATGCGAGCAAAATTAGCTAGTTGCACATATTTTTTTTTTTTTTTGCCATGAAAACCAATATAAAAATTTAAGAGCTGAATGGGTACAAATTAAAATAATACAAGGCAATTAATAACCACAAAATTACAAAATATTTGAGAAAAAAACTTATTTTCCCGAGTTTTCACCTATGACCACGTGCCTGTCGTTAACTTTTACGAAAAAGCTGCCACACACACACACAAAAAAAAAAAAAGAAAGAAAGAAGGAAAATTACTTTCTGTTGGCACATTCCATGATGTGGGGAAGGGTAGAAAGGAGGAATAGAAATGACCTTCAGACGTCTGAGCTTCAGTATGCGAAAAATTTGCATTAAAAACTGAATTTGTCGTAAATTTTGCGCAGGCACGAAGGCTGGAAGGTTAATTATGGTATACGATACCAAGGAGGTTAGAATAGTAGCCTCTATGTATTCTGTTCTAACCTCCATGTATTATTATGTCCTAACCTCCAACACATGGGATTTGGTGACAATATGACGTAAACGAGCCATTTTGGTGTTGGCAGCAAAATCGTGCCAAGGCAGTAGCATATAGCAGGATTTTACCGCAAATTCTTTAAAATTTTTCCTTTTAAATAGATGCCATATTTGTCATTTTGCAGTAAAATAAAAAAAAATAGTAATTAGTCGTATTAGGCTAACCATTTAATATTGTAGCACTTCATCGGGCCAACGACAGGCGCCGCAGTCAGCCAGAGGCACAGATCACATGTTCTGATTACGTTACATCTTGTCTCTCGCCTCAAGGCCTCTTTTTGGCGGGTGCCGGTGGAGTGAAAGGGGTGTTATGCAATGCTCCAGGTACGAGTCTCATTCCTGTGTGCGTAATAAAGTATATTTTTATATGAAGTGCTTTTTCATTCAATAATGAAGTCAGATCACCTTTAATGTAACCATCTTGAACATCAACCACTCCTCAATGGTAACTTTAGGATGTGAAATTGTCTACTAATGATAACTTCTGGTTTTGAGTCTTCTCGCTGACGCGTGTTCTATCTGCAAAATGGTTGAATCTGAAACTTCTGCTGTGGTGATTCCACCTTTTATTCAAGTTAATTCATCCCTATGTTTCCACATGTTAGAATCAATGTTTGAATTAGCTACTCCTAAACCAATTACAGAGAAGACAAAATATAACTACATCGTAGCTCATTTACCGGCTAATATTGCCACCGTGGTTCGTGATATCATCATTCAGCAGAATAAAATCAACCCATCTGAGGACCTGAAATCAAAAATTATCGAAAGATGCTCAGAATCAAAGACTCAAGAAATTCGTTGGCTGCTAGCAGGGGAAATAGCGAGTTTCTTCGGAATATGAAACGCCGAGCAGAAAATCATAACATAGACGATTCCCTTTTATTTGAGCTCTTTAATCAAGCGATGCCTGTTCGTGTTCAAACTATATTAGCTTCCATCTCCCCTATTACATCGGATAAAGCTGCAGAAGTAGATGATCGAATTTTAGCTATCAACAACACGAATGTATCTGCCATTGTCTCTCAGAACAAATCTTCAGAAGATGGCAGCTGTTCCTCTTCAGCTCAACTTTGTGAAGAAATCAAAGCTCTTCGGAAACAAGTGTCCGAACTTCAGCGTTCCAGGAGTTTTATCTCATACAAATTTTTCTGGCCGCAATCGTTCGAAATCTTGTGATAAAACTTTGTGCTGGTATCATTGCAAATTCAAAGATAATGCAAAAAAAGTGTATTTCGCCCTGTTCCTACAAAAGAAACTTGAAAAGGGAAGAGTAGAGGCAACCGACTCTTCCCACCCTCATACATTGCGTCGCCTTTTCATTAGTAACCGATCGACAGGTAGGTGTTTTTTAATAGATTCAGGGAGTGATGCCAGTTTAATTGCTGCAAATAAATATGAACTGAAGGCACCAGTACTTCAAACTTTTGGTGCTGCTAATAGATTATCCATTAATGTCTATGGTCAGAAAACAATAACTGTTAATTTTGGTTTAAGATGAAATTTTACTTTCTCTTTTTATATTTGTAATGTAACATGCTCGATCATAGGTGCAGATTTTTTATATTACTTCAGTTTATATCCTGATTTACGTAACAAGCATCTTATTGATTTAACAACCAATTTTAAAGTACCTGCCAAATTAAATACTTGTAATATTTTCTCTGTAAAATCTTCCTGTGTTGATAATGTATTTGGTAAATTATTGTTGCAATATCCTGATATTACTAAATTACCGGATCCCACTTAACTTGTGAAGCACATTACTGTGCATTATATAAGTACTAAAGGTCCTCCAGTTGCTGCTAAACCTAGACGGTTAGCTCCTGACCGCCTCAAAACTGCAAAAGCTGAATTCCAGTGCATGATTCAACTGGATCATATGAGACCTTCCAAAAGCCCCTATTCATCGCCTTTGCACATGGTGCCCAAGAAAGGGTCTGTCGAATGGAGACCTGTTGGCGACTATCGATCTCTTAATGCACAGACTGTCAAAGAGAAATATCCTATTCCTTGCATAGCTGGTTTTACTTCAGAACTATATGGTAAACAAATGTTTAGTCACATTGATTTCGTAAAAGGGTATCGCCAAATTCCCATAAATCCGGATGATGTACATAAAACAGCTGTTTGTATTCCTTTTGGTCTGTTTGAAAATTTAAGAATGCAGTTTGGTCTTTGTAATGCTTCCTCAACCTTTTAATGGTTTATCGATGAGGTCACTAGAGGCTTATGCATTTATTGATTTAGGTTATTAGGTTTATGCATTTATTGATGATTTACTTGTAGCTTCAAATAATGAACAAGAACATTTACAACATTTAAACCTGCTAAACTTCAGGAATATGGTTTATGTATGAATGTAGAGAAGTGCAAATTTGGTCAATCTGCCATACATTTCCTAGGATTTAAGTTATCGAGTGAAGGAATTGAACCCCTTCCTGATCGTGTAAAACGCATCCTAGATTTTCCTCAGCTGCAGACCCTCACACAATTACGCCGATTCTTAGGTTTATTTAAATTTTATACATGTTGTATTCCTAGAGCTGCTCACATTCTAGCACCGTTAGTCAAATTTCTTGAAGGTCATACTAATAAAAAGAGACACCCTCGTTCCAAAGCTTCTGCTAAACAAATACAATGGGACGATGAAGCAACACTCTCCTTCTAAGCGTCTAAAGAAGCTATCGCTAAAGCAACTTTGTTACGGTATCCCATACCTGGTGCACAAATGAGTCTGTGGGTCAATGCGTCTGATGTAGCAATCGGCGGCTGGCTCATGCAACTTGTTAAACAACAATGGGAACCTATAGCCTTCTATTCAGCTAAACTAAGCAAATCTCAAAGGAATTGGTCCACTTATGACCGTGAACTCTATGCTATGTACTCTTCTGTTAAGAAATTTAGGCACATGCTTGAAGGGAGAAATTTTGTCATTTATACTGATCAAAAACCCCTTAAATTTGCATTCCAGCAACACCCTGACAAATGCAGTCTACGCCATTTGGATTTTACCTCCCAGTTTACCTCTCTTATCGAATATACTAAAGGCTCTGATATCATTGTCGCTGATGCACTGTCCCAAATTGAGGTAGACGATATTTCATCTACTGTTATCGATTTTCAAAAATTCGCCGGTGCTCAATCAAGCAACGAAGAACTTAACAACTTTTAGCATCAAATACCTCCTCTTTAAAATTAGAGAAATATTAATTCCCTCTCGAGGATATTCATCTGTATTGTGACATGTCTCAAAAACATCTCTTTCCTTTTGTTCCTCAGTCTATGAGATAACAGTTTTTAAAACCTTGCATTCTCAACAAGCTAAAGTCACCAAACATACCAAATCTCCTATCGGCACATTTGCTGAACGCGATGCTCTTTTTGCACACATACATATAGATTTTATAGGCCCTTTACCTCCATCTGACGGAAAACAGTTTTGCATGACTATTATAGACCGTTTCACAAGATGGCTGGAAGTTATTCCAACAACCGACATGATTGCGGAAACAGCAGCTCGTGCCTTAGTACATGGCTGGATATCTAGAGTTGGATGCCCAGTTACAATTACATCTGACCAGGGTAGAATCTAATCTTTTTAGAGAACTTACTCGCACACTTGGGTGCAACAGGATTCGAACTTCTGCATATCACCCCCAGTCAAATGGAATTATCGATTGCTTCCATCAGCATCTCAAAACAGCTCTTAAAGCACATAATACAGTACAATGGACTGAAACTCTTCCACTTGTCCTCTTAGGCATATGCTCAGCCATTAAGGACGATGTCAAAGCAACTTCTCAACTTGTTTATGGCACAACATTAAGATTACCTTCTGATCTAGTAAACAGTCATGCTGTAAACCGGACCTTAAATTCCGAATATGTAAACAGTTTACTTCAGACAATGAGATCTTTAAATCCTATTTCTACTGCCCTACACGGTAGTCCTAAAATTTTCATCAACCCCTCATTAAAAACTTGTTCTCATATATTTTTAAGATCTGATAAAGTTAATCCTCCATTGGCACCACCTTATACTGGACCTCATTTAATTGTTGACAGAAATGATAATTTTATTATTAATGTAAACGGAAAACGTACTACAGTCTCAATTGATCGCGTAAAACCTGCTTACCAGCTGCCAGATGACATTACTCATATCTCATCTTTACCTATTCCAGCTTCAACTCCATCCCCACGATGCTTTAATCAAACATTTACCACTAAAAGTGGCCGTAAAGTCCGATTTCCAAAGCATTTAGTTACAGACTACATTACTTGAGTAGAAACTTATACTATATATATATTTAATGTTTTATATTATGCATATGTTCCAACTTCATGTATAACCATGAACGTATATTTTTATTATAGTATACTTCATATTCTATATTTCACTATTGTAGCATTATCTCACCATTTTTGTATATATTGTAAATATGTATTATAAATTGTAATTGTGACTTCGTCACTGGGGTCATACTCTGTAGCACTTCATCGTGCGAACGACAGGCGCTGCAATCAGCCAGAGGTGCAGATCACATGTTCTGGTTATGTCACATTTTGTTTCTCACCTCAAGGCCTCTTTTTGGCGGGTGCCGGTGGAGTGAAAGGGTTGTTACGCAATGCTCCCGGTACGAGTCTCATTCCTGTGTGCATAATAAAGTATATTTTTTTTATGAAATGCTTTTTCATTCAATAATGGAGTCAAATTACCTTTAATCTAACCATCTTGAACATCAACCACTCCTGAATATAATTATATTCACCAAAATATCATTCATTATTGTAATTCAGTTTTTAATTATTTTAATGTTATTTATATCATTTAATGTTGCTTCTTCCCTCTAAATTTATTTATTATTAGTAAATAATACTTTCAAATTTCAAAAAATTTTCTCTGGCATAATCCTGAAGCTAATTCTAGCAGTATGATGACATAACATCATGAAATATAACGCACAAATTTTTTGCTTATGTATGCTTCTAAATAAATATAAAATACCTAAATTTATTTAATACTTTCTTTCGTTTAGCTGCAAAATGTCTGAAAAAAAAAAGACATTTTTTTAATCCAGATTGGACAGATTCTAATCTCAATCTTCAGTGGAGAAAACAACTATTATAGTTTAATATAGTAGTGCTTTGAAGATTATATATATTATATATAAGTCATATGTAATTGGCAAATTTGTGTGTTTTCAAGTGGTACCATAATTAATTTACCTCTTAACACAGCCAAAGTGCATTACGCGGATAGGCTGAAATTTTCTTAAAACACATCTGGAAAACCTGGAAAAGTCAGGGAATTTAATTCTCCTGTTTGAGTGGCAATGCTCTTAAAACTAAGCCTTCCTTAGAAAATGCATTTTGATTTTTCGAATAGTTTGTCCCATATTTTTTATTAATTTCTGCACAGTTTATACATTTCTTGGTTTCAGATTTACATTCTAACTTAACATATGCCAAAGAACAAATTCGACAGGCGATGTCATTCTTAACAATATTTTTTAATATATCTGTACCCTAAACACTTTATGCAAACTTCTTTTTTTTTTTACTAAAATTTAAAGTAGCTTAAATGCTTTACTAAAATTGCTCCGTTTATTAAAATTTAAAAAGTTGTGTTAAACAACCAGTTAATATTATTCTTATAGTGTCGAAATGTTTTATTAGAAGTATTACAATTGATTCATGTATTAAAATTGCTTTGAGTATGTGATAATGAATCAAATTTGATAAAGGAAAGTAATATTTATATTTTACGATTTTTTGTACAGTATTTATGCTCAGGTAAGGTTTTAAATAAAAGCTGATAATTGCTGTTTATATTATACAATGTAATTGCAATAAGTTTAATTTTAGAAAGATATGTGCTGACATTAAACATAAAAAATATTTTAAAAACTCGAAATGTTTTTATAACCATTTTAAGACTTTACATTTTTTAAACTGCGTTTTCTCAGTTTCTATTTTTTCAAAAAATCCTCTTACTTAAATTCCTAAAACTTTGACAAATATGCACCAAATTGAATGATATTTCTCCTGAATGGTTATTAGAATTGCGTAACAGAATCAAGGATGGATTTTGCAATATATTGGGAAAAGAAAATATTACGACTAAAAAAGTAATGGAAATCGTAATTTTTTTTTTTTTTTTTTTTT
>KK113505.1:143778-160295 GCA_000611955.2 Stegodyphus mimosarum
TTATAGTATATGAATAGAAGGTATGGCAACAATTAGGTAATTCTTCAGATTATATACATAATTTTTCTGCATTCTGAGTTATAAAATGAATGAGATGTAACGCTGTTAAGTGAACCTAGCACCAGAGTGTCACCATGGTAAATAAATATAATGAATTTTAAAGAGTGCTTCTATTCTATTGTGGTTTATGTACTATCGACAAAGTAGATTCAATTCAATGCAGTAAGTTTAAGTGAAATGCATATAATTTAATATTCCGTGCAAAGAAGTCATGTGGTGTACACATCAGATTTTTTGCACTTATTAAACTGTCATACTGAAATCTTAGAGAAGTTATATACTAAGTAGTGCAATACTCAACTTATATATGAAGGTTGATTGCTAAAATTCAGTGATGTTTTAAATTGTGTTAAAAAACTTAGCAGCACTAGCTTGTATATGATTTTCATTGCATATTCTGTTTAGAAGTTTGTTGAGTTTCTTAATAAAACAGTAGATACTTCTATGGTGATTTTTAGGAAAATTAAGTGATCTTTATAAAGTTAACTTGCAATTTTGAATTACTCCCTGTTAAAACTATATTTGTTTTACATTTCTTTGGGATCACATTATTAAACAATCGAAGTTTACATCCAGTTAAATATAATTACTTTGCATTTCATACTGTACTAAATCATGTATTCTTATTCTTTTTAATTTTCACAAAACTATAATCTGTTCAAATGTATTATTTCAATTAAGTTACATCTTATGCATATAAGCGTGTTACAGAGTCTTTGCTGTTTTTGATTATTATTATTATTCTAATATTTTCATTCTAGAAGCTACTTATTAATATACAATACTACTTATTAATAGCCCATAAGGGCTATTAATTTCACTTTGGCATTTTGTGGCATTTCACTTTTCAAATTGTTACCACCAAATATTATCGCCCAGTATTACATTTAAAGAAATTAAATAGGAAAGAATCTGCATAAATAAATGTATGTATGTTTCTTGCATTTGTGATAAAACAATGGTACCTAGAGCCATCAAATTTTGAAAACTTAATCCTATACCTGAATATGGACATCTGGAAGCCCAAATTTGGAATTTGTTTTATTATCTATTTCATATTTTGTAAAGCATTTGTGAGTTTTTGATTAAGAAACTCGGCGATTTCAAAGCAAGCAATGGCAACACTGTACGGGGGAAAAAATCATTTTTATCTGCAGCGTGCGAGAATGTGTATCGGAAATTCAGAAGATATGCTTTATTTAAATTATTTTGTGATATTGCTGTTGAATTTAATTTTATGGTTAATGTGAAAGAAATGCCCCTTTGAGCATAATATAAAATCTGAAGTTTTTTTTTTTTTTTTTTTTTTTTTTTTTTTTTTTTTTTTTTTTTTTTTTTTCATTTTCTAATTTTTTTTTTTTTTTTTTTTTTTTTTTTTTTTTTTTTTTTTTTATTTTGCTTGACATCTGTCTCAATAAATATTGTGTACACACTTTTCTTTTTAATCCACATTATTAGAGGAAACTATATTAAACACTAAAGCAATACTGAAAGTATTGAAAAATTATCCTAACATTTTCATTAACTTGCACAAATCACCCAGATTCTTCATGTTACTTGACTGACGTTTTCTGTGTAAAAAAGTACTATTCAACATAATTTCTGCTGCAAATGATGCATTTGTGCTGTTGTTGAATCCAGCTGTCAAATCCTATCTAAAAAATTCAGATGTGCACTTGATGGCCTCCCAGTGGATTGTTTGTCTTCAGTCTTAATTTGTTTTCCCTTTTTAATATTTCTGTGCTCGTTGCTCTTATCAATCACTGTCTTTATAAAGAACCTGTGGCCTTTTGTGAATGTTCAATAGATTATTTTCTTCTATTGTCACAACTCAGTGAGGGCATGTTGTTTGTACTTCATATCCATTATTTATTTGCAATGAAGAAAAGGTTACTTACACATTTATATAGAAAAAGGTTCATTTCAGTACTATATGGACTTTGTACAGTATGTGTTGATTAATAGAAAACTTAGATTGACTGTTGCATTATTTGGTACAGCCCTCAGATATAATTCCTCATATATGCATTCATTTATTTTATGGACATGGAACCTGTTCTTTGAATACCAGTGCATCTCAAACTAATTTGACGGAACATAGTCGAGACTATTTGAATTCCCCCCATCAATAATTTGTTTTTATGTGTTTGATTGTGTAATAAAAAGTGGTTGATGCTTCTAAAGAGAATATCACAAAAAAAATTGTTTAACCCAGGAAATTTTTTGTTAGATAAGTACAGTTATAAAAATTTGCTTAAATAATTTTTCATGTTTCTTATATGATTGCAAATCTATAACTTTTGCTTTGCAAGTTCACAAGTACATTTGATGTCCCCTGATACTGGAATTTTAAATACGCTGAAATGCAGTTGTTATTTCTCGAAACATCTGGAATTCTATTTTTCAAAATCATCTGGTAAAATTTGCAACCAGGGTCTTATATTTTTTGCCATTTGTGTGACTTTGTCTAGACAGAGTTCCAAAATTAATTATATTGTAACTCTTAATTTGAGATTGCTGCAATTTCTCTTTGATTTGAAATATTATCATTAGTTATATTTGGCCTCTAACATGCATGCTCATTTAAGTGAATAATTGTTATACCTATTAAGTCATCTAACTAATTCTAATTTTCAAATTCAGTGTTACATGCACTCATCTTTTCTTTCATTTTTCTGTTATATGAAGCCAACAAGCTTTCAGAGCTTTATACCATCAATTGTACCACCTTATTATAATTTGCATTTTACATTTCTAGAACGATATCATTCAATTAATTCTAATAAATGTCATTAATATATTTCTTGCAGATAAACATCATTCAGTTAGGAGCAATTAATTCCCTATTTGCGAATTTACTTTAAAATGCTGAGAAAATTGTTATTAGTTGAGGAATTGTTATTTCAATTTAAATCTGTTCAGGTCTTTGAATTTTATTCTCGCAAAGCATGCATTGGTAGAGTATTAACTGTCTCATTTTAGATAACTTTGACTATTATAAAAGGGAGTTCTAAAAACAATTATCTTTGTAATATTTTTTATAGGGAATTTTGTTAAGCAAAATCTTACTGATCAAGATAGTAATACTTAAAAAGATTTTAAGATTGAGAACAGAAATAAATACAATTCAAAAGTGAAATGCAGTAGAGTGTAATAAAAGAAACTGGCCTAAAAATAGCATACTATCCAGATCAACTTTAAAGGCAAAATATCACCTTTCATAGGATCTGAAATGAAGTCTGTGACTAATAAATAATACAGTAATGCCAATTAAAATATTGTTATATTTTATATCAATCCAAAATAGTTACTTTTGATTTAGATAATTTGGAAATGACTTTTCATGACATGTTTTGCAATGTCCACAAAAGTGTAGCAAGAAAGATAAGTGTCAGTTATCATGATTATTAATTAATGAACTTAAGTATTCAGTTATTTCTAGAACTGGTTCTATTTTTAATTCCTATTGTTATTGCAGCAGTTGTATTTTTATGTACATTTTCAAAATCTTTTGTGATACATTCATTTATTTTCCATTAAAGAAATATTGGAGTGCTTTATTTATATTGCATTCATATTGAACTTTTGTAACATTTTTTTTTCTTTTTATTAGGTATATATTTAAATTCATACGATTTTTAAATGCATTTATGAAAAAATTCAATAATGAGCCATTTTTTAAATTTTATTTTTTTCTCTTAGAATATCTAGATGAACAGAGTCATCAAACACCAAGAACTATTATCAGAAAAGTTCTTGCTTCAAATGCAGTTCCTAAGAGGAAAAAGCAATGAAGAATTAAACATTACCTATAATCTTTTATATGGCATTTCATGATAGATGAGGGTGTGCAAAATGATGAAGGATATGATGTATAGAATTTATTATTACACTATGAATACAATAATTTCTTAACTTCATTAATTTAGTTAATATCAGAAGAAGAGTAATTTGTATTTATTAAAAGAGTTTTTTCTAAATTTTTTACTAAATTTTCTAAAGTTTTGGGCACCATTTTTACAGTTTTGCTAATAAACGTACAGTTTACCACATAATTCTATTGATCATTTTTGTAGAGATATTTAATTTTGAAATCAGGGCTTATTCGCTGCTCACCCTGTAAATACTTACATAAGATGCATTAAGCTAAATAAAATATGCAGTGCTGAGATTCAATATTCAGTTATAAGTTGTATAAATAATTACATAGATTACACCAAAATAGGATATTAAGCTGAATAAAATACACAATGCAGAGATACAATATTAAATTGATGCTCATATTTGCAGTATGCATTGCACACATTACTAATACTTTATCAAGTACATTATACAATACTCTGTGTAAGGTATTGAATCAAATGGAAAACATGATGCATAAATACAGTGTTTAATTATGATGCACTACTTAAGAATTGCATACCACATATTGCATCTACCATGCAATACATGCAGTTGTAAAGCACATAAAATGCACTAAAATGACATTAACAATTAAGTAAATTATGCAATGCATAGATACAATGTTAAAATGATGATACACATAAAAATATGAAGTACAAGAATACCTACATAAAGTATGCTAAATAGAATACACAGTGTGTATGCTATGTAATGCATACAGTTCTTAATACACTAGATTACCTGTTTAAAATACACAAAATGTGACATAAAATTAAGTAAAATACACAGCATATATACAATATTAAATTATGGTGCACATAAGAGTCTACATGCATATATACAACACATTTATCTGTATGAAGTTAGCTAACTTAAGACATTGATTTAAGTCGAATGCTCTATTCATATATAATATTAAGTTATGATGTGCATAAGAATTACATTCCAAACACTACACATGGTATGTGATAAATGCAAATATTAAAATGCGTAATTACCTACATAAAATACACTAAAAAATATATTTATGTAAGTAAAATACACAATGTATTGATACAATGTTAAATTGTGATGCGCATTAAAAAAACAATGTATACTATAAGATGCACACATCACATAATATATACAATTATAAAGATACCTATGTAAATTATGCTAAAGAAAACCTGGATGCAATATAATACATGCTGATTATGATGTACACAAAAATCTATCTGTATATTATACTGTGTCCATGCTACATAATACATACAGTTATAGAGCACATAAATGCCTATATGAAATATGCTAAAATAGACATTGAACTAAATACACATATGCTAAAAAAATAAACAAATGCTAAAAGAAAAGGAGAATTTAAACATACAATTTATATATGAGGTAGAGGTTGCATCGCCGAATTGAAATACACAACCAAAATTACCATAAAAAGCAATCCCGCAGTCACACCACAAAGCCTTAAAAAGGGGACATGCTGGACCTAAGCATCAGTTCGCAGACAGTTCTGTATAATACGAGATAGCGAAAGTAGAAAGCATTAGCCGAAGACACCATTTGCACAACGAAATGCATTGGAGAGATGTTGAAAAGTGGTTCAAGACAATCTGATATTGCAAGAGAGCTGAATGTGTGTCATAGTATCATCAATAGTCTGTGGAGTCATTACCAAAGGGATCAAATCCCCTGTAGATGATGTGGGTCTGGACACTGGAGGATTACCACAGTGGCAGATGATCACTTCCTGTTGCTATGTGCAAGATGCCGTAGATCACTAACAGCTGCTGTTGCATGTCTCTGCTGCCATAGGATGGCCAATATCCACCAAACTGTGTCACGTCAACTGCATGAAGATGGACTGTATGCCTGATGACCCGTGGTTTGTGTTTCTTTGTCCCCATCTCATATGAGAGAGCAATTGTATGCCAAAGCCACGTACTCTTTATGGATGAGTCTCGATATAATATCTAGAATGACTCCCAAAAGTCAGTGATATGGCGAGACCCAGGGACATGCTATCAGGACCAGACACTGTCGAAAGAGATTATTACTGAGGAGGAGGCTTACTTGCAAGGGATGTGATAGCAGTGAATGGCCAGATTCTCAGTCACAGCTGTCCAGTATCGCGACGAAATTCTGCACTATCTTATAGATCTTACATACATCAAAAATAAATATTGTATTTTTGCATTGTGTCCTTATTTAATTAATTTATTTATAAGATTAATATATCAGCTAGCATATTTTGTCATTTATGTGTTTTATAACTGCATTTTATTATGTTATACATTCTTGCTTAAAAAATAAGTAACAAAGACAAAACAGGGAATAAAAGAAGATCTCTTTAGTGAATATGCATGAAATTGATCCAAGAGGTTGGTGTGGCATCCAAGAGGTGACCACATAGCACACAATAAAGCAACAACATACGAAAACGCATATATTATGACCAGCACATTGCGAAAAACCAAATGAGTTGGAAATTTTGCAATGGTAGCATTACATTAATAATGGGCATGATAACTTGTAGCTGAAATGCATGCTTGAAAATAGTGAAGTAAGCTGGTAATAGTATGGATCGCCTATTGTGGCAGTAGTTCCTACTCCTGCAGTCAACTGCATGAAGGTAGACTGTATGCCTGATGACCTGTGGTTTGTGTTTCTTTGTCCTTATGGCATGTGAGAGCGTGGTTGAGTTGGGCCCATGAGCATTGCAGTTGTATGCTAGAGTCATGTACTCTTTATGAATGAGTCTCGATTTAATATCTAGAACGACTCTCAAAAGTCAGTGATATGGTGAGACCCAGGGACATGCTATCAGGACCAAACACCGTCGAAAGAGATCATTACAGAGGAGGAGGCGATAGCAGTGAATAGCCCGATTTAGTCACAGCTGTCCAATATTGCGACAAAATTCTACACCCTGTTGTGCATTCTTTTATTCCTGCAATGGGTACCAATGTGATATTTATGGACGATAATGCCCACAGACATAGAGCTTGAGTGGTGTGGAGTTATCTTGGCATTGAAACCATTCCATATCTGCCATGGCCAGCGAGATCACCGGACCTGAATCCGAAAGAGCATGTGTTGGACATGTTGGGATGATGGATAGCAGGTTGCAGTATACTGCCACGCACTTCCACATGTTCTGACATGCATTACTACAGGAATGGGCACTACTGCCATAACAAGCGATCCACACTATTACAAGCTTACTTCTCTATTGTCAAGCATGCATTTCAGCTACAGGTTATCATATCCATTATTAATGTGATGTTTCCTTTCAAATTTTCCAATCCATTTGCTCTTTTGCAATGTGCTGGTCATAATACATGTGTTTTTGTATGTCTTTGCTTTATTGTGTGCTGTGTGGTCTAGTAATGCCACACCAACCTCATCGATCAATTTCATGCATATCCATTAAATAAATCTTTTTTTTTTCATGTTTTGTCTTTGTTCCTTGTTTTTTAAGCAGGAGTGAATAACATAATAAAAAACAGTTATAAAACACATAAATGACAAAATATGCTAGCTGATATATTAATCTTATTAATAAATTAATTAAATAACTACACAATGCATAAATTGCTTTATAAAATACCCTAAAAAAGACCTAAAAATTACACTAAATAAGACATTGTGAACTGTCTGTCTACGGTAAGAAAACCTCCCGCCACAGTGTCTGGCGGGTGGCGGTCGCTATAGCAACAGGGCTAGTATATTTCAAATAGGGACGAACCAAGGGTTGCTTTATTGTTATTTTGTTTTTGCTGACTGTTGGCTGAAGGGAAAAGAGTTTGTCATTCGTCTTCTCGGTTTCATTCCAGCTGCACGCATCTTTTCTTAGCCTTATATTATTACTATTAGCTATTTTTATTCTCGTTGTTATATCTTTTGTACTGGTATTTGTTCAAATTTGCTTCTGTTTAGCTTGATTTTCGTAGTGCTTTGTTAATCGCCAATTTTTTAAAATGACCTTCCAGTTTAAGAAAGGTCAACCTTTAAAGTCTCAGGCACGTCAAATCGTGTACAATGTCGCAGAATTTTGCGCTTCTGAAGCTTCGGCGAACTCTTCAGTAGTTCCTCTTCCTCAAGTTTTGAAGAGAACATCGCAAGCTACTGGAGTATCAGAATCTACAATTAAAAAAATTAAGCGCGAAGTATCAACAATGGGTGAAGATCAACTTTTAAATACGCCTGGAAAAAATGTTAATGCAACAATGCTCACTGCAGTTATAAAAGCCAAATTTTGTATAATTATATAAATTTCGTGTAATTTTAAATATAAAATAGGTAACTGAATAATTTAAGAGACCTTAATTTTGTTCTGATTTTAACATTTTGTTATGCTACTAGCTATTACAGTGTCTATAAAAAGCAGCATAATGCATAAATGGGCGCTGGTAATTAAGAGGCCCAGCAGCAGCCGATCGGTAAAGTCACTGAACACTTGTAGTTCGGTCCGAGGTTTGAATCCCGTGAACGGGCTGGCTGCATAGGCATTTTCCCCATGTGTAACGTGTATACGAGCCAGTTTTCCTTAGCAAGCCCTCTATGAAGGCATCCCTCCTCTTAGGCATTTAACTCTGGAGGCTTTCCGGTAATCATATAAACCAACCCAAACCACTGGTAATTAAGGAAAAAGCAGTTTTGATTTTAATTTACCTTTGCTTCCTTTCGCCATTAAATTGACCAGTTTTTGGTTTAGTTTGAAGGTATGGGAAAGGAAGAAATGTTTGCAAAAAGTATTTATTGAGAGCATCGGTATGTAAATAAACGCTTTTACTTTCAGATGATTCCATATACATTTAACGATGAAATTTTTAGTCATTATTAAAGCACAAGCAATAAATTAATAGAAAATTTTGAAATAAAAACATAGCAGAACGTCATTTAAAGACTGAAGAAATTGCTTTGAATGTTCACAGTAGATTAGCTAGAGGGGAGAACTATAAAAATTTAATTTATTTTACATTTATGAAGTGATTTCCCCATGTGTAACGTGTATACGAGCCAGTTTTCCTTGGCAAGCCCTCTACGAAGGCATCCTTCCTCTTAGGCATTTAACCCTGAAGGCTTTCCGGTAATGATATAAACCAACCCAAACCACTGGTAATTAAAGAAAAAGCAGTTTTGATTTTAATTTACCTTCACTTCCTTTCGCCATTAAATTGACCAGTTTTTGGTTTAGTTTGAAGGTATGGGAAAGGAAGAAGTGTTTGCAAAAACGGTATCTACAGCCATCCAATTCTGAATAACGTAGTCCTCCACGCGAATATGAGCACGTGGAAGCCCGAATTAGGAATTTAGAATTTATTTTATTGTCTATTTCATATTTTGTAAAATTTGAACTAATTTTGGATAAAAACTCAACCGTTTCAAACCCAGTAGTGTCAACACTCTAGGAAATAAAAAAATATTTTTAGCTGCAGAGCGCGAGATTGTTTATCGTAACTAAAGATATGCTCTTTTTAAACATATTTAACACAAATACTGTCGAGATATATATGTGTCTGTCAATAAAAAATACCCGTCCATTTGGACGTAATAGAAAATCTGAAAGCTTTCAGATTTTTTTTTATATATATATATTAATATATAAATATATATTTACTTATTGTACATCTAGAAGGATGGCAAATTCAGCGACTTGTACCTCAAACGTCAAAATCAAAGACCGTTTCTTGACTGCAAAAACTTATCTACGCCATCGAATTTTCATTTTCGGAAATTGAATGTCCGTGTCGACACAAAGGGTCAACGAGCATTTTACTTGAAACTAAAACAAAATGTAAATATCGCCAAATCATCTTTAAATGCACCAAGGTGGCAAACTGAGAAGTAAATCTTCAAGACACCCCTACAAAAAATGGGTCAGGGCTCGTTTCTACGGCAACAGACAGCCGCAGACAAAATGGCGAGAGCTGTTCTTACCGTAGACAGACAGTACTTAATACAAGCATTATAAAGCACATAAATATCTATACCCAATGTACATATATATATAATATAATAAAACCATAAAGTGCTATGTGAAATCTTACACTGAACAGGCATGTAATATATACATTGTGTGCTATTACTGAAGAAAGGATAAACATCAGTGCAAATAAATTATTATATCGGGAAGACGATTATATAGAGGAGGTTATTGGAAGCATGTATGATGATCATAATATTTGAATTGTGTCATAGCCTATAGTCAGCTATGTATTGGTCAGGGCTTCTGTTCCTATGGCTTTGATCATTTTACAGTTGTTGGCAAAATTCTGGAGTTTTTTTATTAAACAGCACTTGTAGGCATCTCCATTAGTGTCAAGAAGTTAGATGTTACGGAGAACACAGAAAATATATAAAGAAATAGATTCAAAACAGTTCATTCAATTACGTGCTGCCTCTACCCGAGGCTGGGTGCATTATGAATAAAGACAAAAAAATCTTAATAAGCCAGCAGTTCTTTATTTTTATCATAACAGTCTTTTATGCTTCCGAGATCAGTTTTCAGTTCTGTCTACAAGGAAAACATTCAAAATATACAAGCGTCTACGGAGAGAAGGCAACTTTCGGGATCATGATCTGATCCTCGGATGCGCATCTCAGTTTGTGCATATGCTGCCGCGCTCTTCGTGAAATCATTCTGTTTATTTATATGAAGTACCGTATGGTTTGGAAATCTGTGTCATGTGTTGAGAATGATGCATTAATCTGTATTACGTATCTGTATATGATCTGCAGTGAATACAGTTGAATGAATAAATCGGTGTTTGTTAAAAAAATAATTTGTGCTTGGAGATAAAAAAATAAAATTTTTGCTAATGCAATTTTAAGTAGTGTATTTTTTCTTTAAAAAAAAGTTAATTTCTTTTAGATTATGCATTAAATTAATTGTGTACAATAAATAATAATGAAATATTACCCTTACACCATGGCCACTTGTTCATATCACACCAAATAATGCTTTAAAGCTGATACTGCCTTATACCCTGTGATTTATTACTTTGGGAATGTGCTTTAGACAACCTTCATGTGCTCTTACTGCTAGTATAGCTTGTCTGGTGACCATCAGCAGGGAAATTTTACTATGTATATGGGTAGAATTGGGATATTCTGTGGACACGTGTCATGTAACAAGAGGAACATATACTCAACCTTTATAGAACAATGTCAAATTTGATAAACCTTCATTTCATGTACAGCTCATTTTTTTTATTTGTAATGTTATAAAACAAAACTTATGAATCATGGAATATCTGTGTATTTATAAATTTTATTGTAATATATCTAACTGCATGCCTTTCTCTTGAAACTGCTATACTAATTGATTTGATTAAACTACACCAAATCACAAGGCACAAACAAAACTGAAATGTAATATTTGTAATAGACTGGCTGTTCCAATAAAACAGATGATTCATTCATTTAAAATTTTAACTCAACTTATCTAAGAAATGAACTATGCTCTTAAGTTTGTGCATAACGATTTTAATAATTGAATTATTTCAATCCATATCCATTGAATATTTTCAATCCCTGTCCTTTATCTGATTTCACAATATATCATGTATAGATGACTAATCAGAATTTGTCAACAGTTCATTAAAAAATATACATATAATAAAGAGCAATCTTCATATCACACCAAATGAATTTAATGTAGCATTTTGACTAACATCTTATGTGTAGGTACTCATCTGTTTCCAACTCATCAGCTCTTTTCTATGTATCTTTTTTCCAAAAGAGACTAAATACCTCTTTATCATTTATCTGGACATTACCAATCACTGACTACTTTTTGAAAAGAATGAAAGAAAAAAAGAGTACCTGGAAGAAAGCTAAAAACTAACAAAGCAGGGGGGGTATTACATATTTTTACCCAGTTTGAGAATAGTACATAACACTTTAGAAGATATAAATTTTTATTAAGTTTTTAATTTTATTAATCCTTCAAAGATCCATGAAAATAAAGTTGAAAAAAAAAAGATGAGGAAAAAAGGTTAAAATAGAAAGTAGATGTAAAAATGTAAAATTAAGTACAGCAAAACTGACACACGTGATAAGTAATGATGCAACTAAGGCTATATACATTACAAAATATTGTCAGCAGAAGCTATGGTATCATTTCATCGCAAGTACCAACAATTAAAACATCACTATACAAGTAGCTATGTTTTATTAACTGTGCCAAAGCATTCAACTCTCTATAAACTGCCTTTTAATTACACACAGTCAATTTATAAATGTACTTACTACTTGTAATGGACAGAAAATTTATGTAAGGTCTTCTGAAAATGGCCAACACATTTGAAGTTAAATAATAAAACACTAATAGCATGTTTCATGAAATGACCACCTCCATAAAAACAAAACTGTTTAGAGTAATAAGTTATCATGTTTGGGAGGTTAGCTTGCATATTCTTTGAAAAACATATATTGTTTTAAATGTCATCATGTTTGTCCATATCTGTTTTGATAGCATAAACTGAATGATAATATTTGATGACGAGAATAATATAACTAAAACAATTCAGTACAATTTAATTAATTAAATGGATGTATAATAGAAACATAAAACTGCATGCTTTCACAGTACTTTAATTTAGAAATAGGAGCTAAAAAAAAAAATCTATAATTGTTGACTTTACATATTTGTCATGAAAAACTTCATTTATAAACTGTTCATAATCACTGTTCCTCAAAACTGTCTCACCACTCAATGTTCTTAATAAGCAGCAATAAGAAAATTTTCATCATCATTACATTCAAAGCCAATTTTTTCATACGTTGTAATTGGATCTGTTTGAGAAAGTGACTGGTTTTGCCATCAGTAAAATTTATCCTGTTTAAAACAGTTCATTATTATGCTTTCTAAAACATGGTTTCAAGGATATTAGTTTTCTTTATTAATACATTTGCATCCAAATTTTCTTTATCATGAAGAATATTGCTCACCTCGTGAAAATCATATGTTTTCATCACTCTATAATAATCCCTTCATGAGAGAGTTGAAAAGTAGATATGTTTTTGACAAGGAATAAAACTTCAGTACATTTTAGGGAGATATGATGGTACTGTTTTGTTATCAGAACCAGATAAAGAAATGCATGTAGGTATGGATGGATTGTTCACGTATGCATGTATATATGCTAGTATGAATGTATGTGCATATATAGATATAAATATTAAAATTACAAAAGTCAGTAAATATAGTAATATAGTAAATATTTTCTTAAAAGTTCACAAGAACAAAGTTAAAAACTAAAAGATGAAATGCACAATTGCTGCAAGTTTGTAAAATGTGAAAAGATTTTTTTTTAATGAAAAAGGTAAAATTGGAGTTTAAATACATGTTTACAATTTACTGTGAAGGTCCTAACCATTAGGAATCTCAAATAAAGTCACACCCTAAGGTAGTACAAGTAATCATTGGACAAAATGGAAAGCAACTTAAAAATGAAAGATATATATTGATTTCCCAAGTTCAATGTTTTAAACAAAACTTATCAGAGGGTACAAATATATGCACATACACATATGCATACATTTCTGAAGTGATCCCGAAAAGATAACAGTACTGATAT
Organism: Stegodyphus mimosarum; assembly: GCA_000611955.2. Taxonomy (NCBI): domain Eukaryota; kingdom Metazoa; phylum Arthropoda; class Arachnida; order Araneae; family Eresidae; genus Stegodyphus; species Stegodyphus mimosarum. The sequence goes on from KK113505.1 coordinate 157,320, forward strand.
GTTTTACGACATAACATCATTCTGATAGAAGGTAAAATTCAATTATCTTAGAGTTTCTAAACACCTTTATTAAAAACTGCTGTAACCACCTACATCTGACATTACTGTTTCATAATTTCATATTCATTACAGAAAAAATGAAATACATTGCAACATTTTGATCATATTAAATGACACCATGATTAAGCAATTTCCCATTTTTTCATACAGTATCGATGGGACTTTTGACATTTACATAAGCTCAAAAAACTCTCAAAAAATTAAAGTTAGGTTTTAGAGGAAGAGAAAACTTTAAATATTTATCAGATCTTAAGTTCCGTGTCATTCATTTCACAAATGATAGTAAATTATGCGAAAGCACAATTACTAACAAAACTGCGTTTAATTTGTAGCATTAAAACAGAATTTTTAAACCCACAAGTATTTTCAGAATTAAACAGTTTCAGCACTTTTATGAAAAATGAAAGTCAGTTTTACATCTTATTTTAATAGTGTTAAATCAAAATTTTCTCACACTATGCAGAAAATAATATGAAATGCTGTTTCTGAAATATACAAGTATTAAAATTTAAGATCATGTTGTACTTTTATTTATTATTGTTCTAGCAGGAAATAAATGTCATTTCAAGAATACCGAAAATGGAAGTTCTTACATATTTTATCAAACTTTTATCAATGAATTAAACTGAACTATCATCAGAAGATATTTACTAACAAGAAATTACTACGGCAGTATCGTATCCTAACACGAAGTCTTCCATGTTTGTTTTTATCACATGGTTATACATTAACACTTGCCATAAGTCAACACAAAGCGTGAGAAGTAGCCAAATATAGCAACCTAACCTAAAAGTAGTCACGTGACGGTACACTTTTTTGTACACATTTGGCGTTTGTCTGTACATAATTGTGACGGACTAGAAAAAAAAACATTTTTATCTGCAGCACGTGAGACTGTGTGTAGCAAATTTTAAAGATATGCTCAGTTTAAAATTATTTTGCGATATTGTTCTTTAACTGAAATTTATGGTTTAAATGCGAAGAACATGATATTCAATAAATAAAAGTAACATACAAAATGTTTAAAAAACGCCCCTTTGGACGTAATTTAAAACCTGAAACCTTTCAGATTTTTATTTATTTATTTATTTAATTTAAAAATGTATTGCCCAAAAAATTCAAAATATTCCCGTTTCCGATTATCATTCACCCCCTCTCCGGAACAAGCATTTTCTTCTACGAACAAGCATCTGTCTCCGAAAACTTCACTTATTATATGAAAATGTTTCTATCAGGATGTCATGATGAGTATGTCAAAAAGAGTCTGTGCATTTTGCTTAAAGTTTCATTTCGGCATGCACATCGGTGTAATGTTGCTGAAGGGTGGAACTGCTTACGCCCAATTGATTCGGTGATAGAAGTGTTCACCAACTACTTTCGTGCTGGTAAAATAACAATTAATAATATTGTTACGAATTTCACATTTATTTGGCTATTTATTTAGAATTGTAATTAGATTTGCTTCATGTTGCCTTAGCAACGCAGACGATTTTTGAATTATATCGTATGAATTGTTCTACCTAATGAGCAATGTTTTTTATTACTCTTCGTGATATTCAGTACCTCCTATTTCCTACATTGAATTTTATCTAAGATATCGGCATTATTTTAATTGCCCTAGTTAAGAAGCTATGAAATCATATTTTTTGCAACAGCTGAAAGCATATCAGATTGCAATTGTTAAGCACATTAATTCTATAGATAACTGCATCCATTACATTATTAATCATTTTATAATAAGTTAATGGAATATTTAAGCAGTTAATAACGGATAGAACTTTACATTTAGTTAAATTCTAAACACAACCACAGACTTCCCTGACAGTATTATCAGTTAAGTCCAGGAAATCACTGTGACCAAGAGTGCACTTGGTTGTGTCTGTCGTTAGTTTAAACCTTGGGCACATTATAGGTGACACAAAATGAATTTGCCCAGCCCTGTTTCATTTTGAAACAATGACCAGAAAATAGATCCAAAGATCATCTACTTCTCCGAGGACTTTTTGTTCCACGCTATTTAAAGTGCACAGATGCCACAATGTGAAGAAAAATTAAAATGCCACCAATCTGTACCCCTTTAATTCTCATTCTAAATTTTTCAAAATAAATACAGATTTATCATATCAATACGGTGTATCAAAACAAAAATATATAAGGTACTCAATTTTCTTTTTTTTATTCTTCAAAAATCTTTCTTTTGTGACTTCGATCATTTGAAAGAAAAATGAAATTATATCTGAACAAAGGCAAGTTCTGTATTTTTAGTAGAAAGCCCACTGAATGCCTAAATATTAAAAATAAATATTTAGGATTCATAAATGTTTTTAATATTTGGAAATTAATTATTTCTGAATTGTATGACTATAACTAAATCCATATCACATATATCCTTTATGCCACTTTCCTTTTATAAAAGTCTTAAATCTACTCCCAGAAAGAACTAAGGGTTATAAAAGAAAGCATAGATTTTCATTTTTCTAGAATGAAAAAGTAAAATTGTTATTTAGCATTTTTGTTTAATGTAATGACTGCAGAAATGAACAACTTAATGTTAAGAAATCATACTGATCTAAGGCAGTTTTCAAAATGCTTTGATCATGTATGAAAATGAATTTTTGTATATATGGAATATATTATTTTTAATATTTTATGTTAACCTTGACATAATATAAAGTTGAATTGCCAGTGCTATGAGCAAACAGGCATAGAAACCATAGAAACAGTACACACTCAAAACAATAGTAAGATACTGCTAAATGATCCTTGTTCTTCCTTATTCCACATAAGAAAAAACTGCATCTCTTACTATCAGATCTCTGACAACTCAGGATACCAAACACAATCATTACACAACCACCTGTAATTAGAATGCACTTGCTACCCTTTTAAATTTTAAGGGCTAATTAATAATAAAGA
>KK113506.1:0-16868 GCA_000611955.2 Stegodyphus mimosarum
ATAATTACTTCTTACTTTAAGAATTCATAACTGGAAAATTTACTTCAAATAATCAAATCTCTCCAAAAAATTTTAATTTGCCATATTACTTAGGAAACATGTTCACGGAATTTAGGTTCCAAGCTGTACTAAATTTCAGGTGAAATTAACAATCAAAAGGTTGAACTCACTTGAAGGGAAGAATTGAAAACTTAATTAAGCCTTGTTAGTTCATCAGATGGAACAATCTCCAGACGAACAGCCGTTTGAAGTAGAAACCAAGATGCTCTCCTTCGGGCATGATTCCAACCCGCACAGAGATGATGTTAGCAGTCCTGAAGGATGTAGGAAAATGAAATAAGCATAGATGTTCTCAAAAGGAAGATGAAACTGGACCCATAGACCGATGAGAAGAAGGAGGGAACTTGTAATTTACTGAACTAGACCCATTCAGGCGAGTTGATGGTAATACTCGGATCTAAGTGACCGATCCGGAAGAACCCGGATATCTGGATTCAAGTTGCCTCCACTACGGTGTCAGCGCATTAATTCGAAGAGAAAAACCAACATTCTCGACTCCTGCACGGGGATGGTAAAGTGCGGAGGAGTATACGTTTCAATTCAAAATTTTAGATGTACATCTTTAGGACGTAAACATGTCCACTACCGGACCCCCCCCCGGGTCAACATTTGCTCTTCCAGAGGAAGAAAAATGAAGCGTCTTCTTTCAGCTGCAAATCCAAGGCAAAAAAGGCTGAGCATGGCCTTGCATGACGATTTCAATCGTCCAGAATCCAGAATTTTCGAAAATCACCAAATTTGGTGAATTAGTATGCAAATCTCGCCAAACACAAAACAGTGCTGCGAAAACTTAGTTTTTCCTTCTTCACACCAAAAAAAAATTCCACCCTCGCCACCCCCTTCGCCAACAAGGAGGGGTGAGGGAAAGAATGCGACAACCCTACCACGCAACCGGACGCAGTACATGACCTTGACGAAAAAGTGCTCAAAAACGACTCTTATAGCAGAATAAATTTTTAGACACGAAATTCAACAATTTTAGCAATTAAATGGGCATAATTCTCCAACGGGGCAACGTACAGTCATGAAAGTAGGTTCATAAGAAGGGTAAATTTTTTCTCTTTAAGAGGTATAAATTTCATCCATGTGAATAAAAAGGAAGTATTTTTAAATTTCAAATATTACGCAGAAAGCAACCGATTTCCCATTGTCTCCTTTCCCGAAAGCTAATACTGTCGAACGCGTAACGTAAGAATGAGAACTCTGTTTAACTCGCATAAGAATAATTGATTCAATAACATAAGCAATACAATTCGTGAAGAAAAATTTAGAATAAGCATAAATTAATGTATATAATTTACTCACTCAATAATTAATTAACAAATAACTGCAATTAACTACACATTAATCCATAATTCTAAACTAACCAAAAATCACTACATAACAGTAGCGATTCTTCTTGATGTACAGGAAACCTCCATGCTTTTTATTTCACAATATTCATCTCCATCCGAGTCCATTCTTCCTTCATTGACTTTCCTATCAACTACTCTACAGCGCATTAAAATCTCTCTTCAGTTTGTTGTGGGGGATTATAACGCCCATAATACAACTTGGAGTTATGCTTCAACGAATGAAAAAGGCCATTCTTTGGAGGATTTTCTATCAGCACATCATTTAATTCTACATATCTTAATTGATGCCTGTCCAACCTTTGACAGAATTCATTCACGTGGATGGCCGGGTCTAACTATTTGTTCCACTTCTGCGCCTTCTCTTCTCCAGAACTGGACAGTTGAAGATGAAATTAGTATTAGCGACCTTCGCTACATTACATTTACAATAGCTCAGTTTACAACCATTCAAATTATTCGACGCTATAATCTGCCAGGCAAACGGATACGTGCCTTTACAGATCGTGTGAAAGCATTAGTAAATGATCTGGATGGTCAACTTTCTTCAGCCAATACTCGGGCTGATTTGGAGAATTTCACGGTTGCTTTACCAAAGGATCTTCAACAAATCTGTAATGATCTTCTACCGCAACGCCATGCCAAAAAGCTAAATAATATACAATGGTGGAACAGTGAACTTCGTTCCCGGCAGAAGAAATGCCGCGCTTTACGACGGCGAATCAAATATGAGCGACGAATGCATTTACCACCAACTTCGCTCCCTCTATATCAACAGGAGAGAGCAAAATACAAACGTTCAATTTTACAAGCGAAATTGAATTCCTGGCATGGCTTCTGTACCGAATCGCATGATACATATGGGATTCATCATAAGATAATGACAGGCAAATTATTCAAACCTGCTTAATTAGGCTCAACAGCCTCACAAGATTTTACCAAAGATACTCTGACTCATATCTTGGATACTGTTTTTGGACCGTCTGATTTCTATGAGGGTACTTCCCATCACTCATCGATATCTGAAGAAGAGCTCTCATCCACTGCGTCTCCGGACAAAGGAATTAAAATTAATTCTTGCCCATTTGCCGAAACGGAAAGCTCCAGTTCCGGATGGCATTGACTATGCCATCGTCAAAACTGCCATCTTGGACAAACCAGTATTTTTGTTATATTTTTCAACAAGTTATTGGCAAGTGGTACTTTTCCTAGGTCTTTTAAATTAGGCCAGGTTGTCCTGTTTTTAAAGGAGGATAGAAACCCGACTGAGGCTACTTTATTTAGACCCATTTGCCTACTTCCGGTGCTTGGGAAAATTTTTGAAAGGATACTGATGACTCGTCTGCGTTTTCATCTACATCAGCACCAAATTATTAGTTCTCGACAATATGGCTTTCGGCCCGGTTCATCTACATTACATGCACTACATGATATCATACAAGAAATCCTGAATAATAAATCCTCTGGCTACCAAACTGCATTAGTCAGCTTAGATCTTAAAAGCGCATTTGATAGTTTGTGGTGGGTAGGTATTAAGCAAGCTCTGGTAAACTCCAATTGTCCGAGTAATATTTATAAAGTTTTAGACCACTATTTGCAAGACAGACGTCTTATTGCAGTACATCCAGCGGGAATTATCGAAAAAGTACAGACAAGAGGATGCCCGCAAGGTTCTTGCGCGAGTCCTCAACTCTGGAACCTCACTTTTAATAAGATCCTTCAAGCTCCCTGGCCTGATCATGCGCATATATATGCATATGCCGATGATGTGGCTCTTGTTATCCGGAGACACTCTCGCGAAGTTTTACAGCAAAATTTCAATGAGTCTCTTCAACTCTTTCAACGGCATTGTGATGATCTGAAATTGATTATTGCTGAAAACAAATCCAAGGTACTTCTTGTACCTAAGAAAGGAGGTTCCTTGGTCAGGCGACGAAGAATTGTCCTCAATGGCCACAGGTTGCAAATCCTCAGAGAAATCAAATATTTGGGTGTTATCATTGATGATATGTTAACCTGGATCCCACATATTCTCTCCATTAAAAACGGAACGCAGATGATTGCCAAACAGCTTCGTTATCTTCAGGGATATCAGTGGGGATTAAACCACCATATCCAAAAAATTCTTTATACTACTGTCACAGAAAGGATTGTCACTTACCCCGCTGCTGTTTGGGCACTCCCTATGCAGGGGAGAAAAGTCAAACATCTTTCAACCATCCAACGCCCTTTTGCCCTGAGTATAACACGGGCACATATTACAACTTCTTCGGACTCACTAAATGTTCTAGCCGGTCTACTTCCTCTTCATACTAGAACTGAAGAAGAGGCTGTTCGTCAGTTACTTATGCAACTACGCAGGCCTATCACATTTGATGGAGAACGTTATTTGCCTGATGACTATGAAGCAAAATTGACACCTTTTAGTATTCATCCAGCAGACTATGGGGTTGGAGTTAGGCTCCATATTCCACCATCAGTGTTTCGTAATTCTTCAAGCCACGTGATATACACTGATGGCTCAAAGATAGATGATAACGTAGGAAGCGCTTTTGTTGCTTTTCATGATAATCTTCCTCTAGCCCACTGGAAGGGACATTTATCCATGCAGAATAGTGTTTTTGAAGGGGAAGCAGGGGCGATAGCACGCGCTATCCGCTACTTGCTGACTCAGAATAAAACACAAGCGACAATCAATTCTGACAGCCTTTCTGTCATCCACGCCATTGGCAATCCTGAGCATTCCTCTCCAATTATACGAGACATTCAACAGCACTTCCGTGCTTCTCCATCTTTCACTATTCATATTGCTTGGGTTAAAGCGCATATGGGAGACTATGGTAACGAACTTGCAGATGCCTATGCCAAGGAAGCGGCTTCTGGTGATGCTGATGAGAATATATCCATTCCCTGGCCACATGCTTTTCTCAAGCGAACTTTACGTCTTCGAGCAATTAGTAAGTGGCAAGAGGAATGGGACAATAGCTTCACCGGTCGACGTACTTTCTACCATCTTTCATATGTGATCGCTGCTGTGGCAATGCCCATCTTTCTCGTTACATTTCGGGGCATGGACCTTTTCCTGAATTCTTCGCACGCTTTGGCATTAGTGACACCAATGTCTGCAGTTGTGGAGAACTCGGCATCCCGGAGCACTATTTAGCCAGTTGTCCCCAGACAGAAGGCCTACACATACGATTTCCTACTCAAAATCGTCAGGCATTTTGCAAACTCTTAGTTAAGGAAAGACACCTGATCCGCAAACTAAATTGCGTAATGGAGAAAGTCTCCAACATTGGGCTTGACCTATGTCAAGTTTAATCTACACTATATGTCTTATTAGCAATAGGTGGCATATGGACACTCTCTACAGGGTGCTCTTCTTATTATTATACCATTCTAGTTGCGGATAGTGTAAGCACACTCTTTAAAGGGTGTTCGTCTTCTGTTTATACACAATTTTTACACAGCCTTATTCTAGACTGACGTTGCATTTGTACTTAAAGCTATATTTCTGTAGACAATAATACTTTTCAGGAAATGTATTAACCATGTACTATCTGCTTTTTGTAGCTAGACTGTTAATAACAAATGAAATGTAAGTTTGACTGCATTACGTTAGTTTGATTGTATCGAACTCCATCTATCACCTTTTTAGGTTTGTTAGAATTTTTTTTTAATTTGTAATCGATTTTGTATTATTATTATTATTATTATTATTATTAATTTTTTTAAAGCCATGCTTTTACATAGTTCTCATGTTGGTTTGATTGTACTGTACTCGTCTATCGATAGTATGCTTTTCTGTTTAAGTTGATTGTCTATAAGACAATCATTACTTAATCATTGTATCATGCTTACAAGTATCTTTATTCAGTATAATATTATCAGTAAATTATGTTAGTATGTTCTATTGTAATCTATAGTGAGCTTTTGTACTATAACAGAAATTGTAAATGTTTATTTGATGGCAGCATGTTAATCTAATTACACTGAAATCTGTCTCATGTTGGAAGAATCTGTCTACTTTTTATTTAGTACACAATTTCAGTATCATTGTTTCTTGTCTCATGTTAGTTAGTTTCATTCTTAAGTCAGCAAGTATAGCATTATCAGTAAATAATTCTAGTCAGTCTACAAATATCGCATTCAGTCAGTAATATAGTTCTATCGCTACTATAGCTATTGTTGACAATACGGATAGTTTCAGTCAGCAAGTATAGCTTTTTCCGCAAATTCTTCTTTGTTTGTAAGCAACTTTCTGCCTTTGTATATGTTTTTGTTTAACTATTGCATAATTGAGCCTAGTATTTTTACAGATAACTTTTTTGTTTGTTCCGTACTCTCCTTCTGTTCATATGCATTCTTCATTTAGTTACTTGTTTTTCCCTTAATTTTATAATAGCAAGCATTATCATTCAGTCAGCAAGTATAGCATTATCCGTATACTATGTTACTAAGTTCTATTGTACTATATGTTAGGTCAGCTCTTTAACATAACAGAAATTGCAAATGTTAGTTTAGCATCATGTTAGTTAATTGCATTTTATTAATTATTGCTAATTAATATAATTTATTAATTATTGCTGTATGAATCTGTCAACTTTTTAATTAAAAAGTAAATATTATATATATTATATAACATACAGCATTTGTATATGTTCTTGTTTACCTATCGAAATTTTAGCCAAGCATTTATACAGATTTCATGTTGGTTTGTTTGTACTGTACTGTATTTTCTACTGTTCATACGCATTTCTCATTTATCTTCTTGTTTATAAGAAACTAATTGTTGTATGCTTTTCTTTTTATATTATATTAGCATGCATTATCATCCAGTCAACAAATCTAGCATTATCAGTACACTATGTTCTATTGTACTACTCGTATATGTTCAACTGAATTATTTCTGTCAACTCTTTACCATACCAGAAACTGTAAATGTTAGTTTGATGGCATCATGTTAGTTATTTATTTTGAACTTATCTAATGTAGTAAGAATTTGTCACATTAGCCTGCATCGGGCTCCCAAATAGTATTTAGCCAGTTTGTATTGTACAATTTTTTATTGAATGTAAGAACCTTATCCTACTGAGCCGACTACATCCTACTGACTTCCAAAATCTGCAAATTTGAGCTATGTATATGAATTACATAAACAAAATATTTAATTTGCAGACTTTGATCTATAAATTTTGTACTATATAGAATATGGACTATAGACTTTGAACTGTGAATTTTGAATATAGACTTTGAACTATAGACTTTTGTTGGAACTACAAACTACTCTTCATCACTACTATTTCTTTTCGTCGCATATTATGTTCAAAATTCCGCACATATTTTAAAGAGTTATGTCATATGTATTCGTTTCAATTACGTATCCTTCCAAATTTTGTATTCATTTCAAATTATGTATCTGTTTCGCTAATATCAATAAATGGCTGGGATCACGTAGTGGGGAGACGGTGCTAAATCAATTAACCAAATGGTAAAGGTGTGGTGCCCGTCTTCCCCGTTCCTAAATCCTAAAATCTTGCAGCTTCCGCCCCGTGGCCACGAATTAGTTTCCCTCCTTCTTGATAGTCGCGCTCTTAACATCCGTGCCCTGGGGTGTTCTGCAGTTTTTTCGAATATGCCCTTCAGCACCGCAGTTCCAGCACTTAACGGTTGGTTTCTTGTCACCAATATTCCGTGTCTAGTCATTTACTTTTCTGGTTAAACCATCTAGGCGAGCAGTCATTTGATCCACTGGTTCTTGTATGTGAGCAGCTCTGATTGGGTGGCGGTCTCTACGAGTGGCTTGCTGTGCTGCCTCGAATTTCATGGCGTACACTAGAGCGCTTTTCAAGTCCTTGACATCAGCCATTCGCAGTGCTTTCCGCATTTCAGGATCCCGGATGCCGTCGATGAAGTATTGCAGGGACAGGATTTCCCTTGTTTCTCTCGGGCACTCCAAAAAGGCGAGGTGGGACAGTCTTTCAACATCCGTTGCAAGCTCCTGGAGTGTTTCCGTAGGTTTTTGTTGACGGGATGTTAACTGAAGCCTGCTGTAATCTTTTAAACACTTCTCTCCACAACGCAGCTCCAAAGCGCCGGACAGAGCTTCGAAATCTAGCCCTTTGTTTTCGGGAAGAGTCTGAAGGATATCCGCTGCGGCAAGATGGCAGGCCTTAGCTTGGGAATCCCATCCATTTGCTTCCGCAACTATAGAAAATTGAGTCTTATATACTTGCCAGGAGGTCTTTCCATCGTATGTCGATAGCTTCAGAGAGGGACGAGCAGGCATGGGTAAAAATTTAAATCCATCGGTATTGCTCCCTGCCGTGGCTACGAATTTCTTTTAAGTATCGACTTCTTTTACAACCGCAGAAACCTTGTCATCAATTTGTTGTTCGATTTAGTGTTTGACGGCAGAGACTCTTCCTTCGATTCGTTACTCCACAGCAGAAACTGTTCCTTCTATTTGTTCTTTTACAGAAGAAACTCCTTCTTCAATGTGTTCAACTTTATTTTCGACTTCCGTAGCCTCGAATTTATTTTCTATTGCGCTGGCAATTTCTCTTTTCATTTCTTCTTGACCTGCTTCAATCTTTTCTTGAGCAGCCTTCATTTCTTCCTTAACAGATTCCTCCAGCTTTTGAAATTTTTTGAAATTTGAGAATTTGAAAATTTCAATGATTTATGTCATTCACATTATTACTACTCAACGTACTATATTGCATTCTATGTTCAACTCATATTATTTAATTGTGAATTTCAAGTAGTAAGATAATATGCAGGCTCGTTCTCCTCATGCAACTTAATTGTTTTCACGAAATCTTGACTCCCCTTTCCACGGCCGTAGTAGCTTCGCCTTCGGGTGGGTGATTCGCACCTTGGTTTACTTTTTACTTACGCAATTGGCCTAAGACGTATGTAAAACGAAGTGGTTAAAATTCTAATGGGATTATGTACCAGTATAACAGAGACTATTAGGATTGGGAACTGGAAGAACTGGTACTAAATCCTTCTCGATGAATTTAAGTGTTTTTCGATTTAATAAGTATTTAACCAGTGTGTTTTTTTAAGGTTCGTCTTGCATTTTTTAAAAGAATGATTAGTGTAAGTTTTGTAAAAAATTAGCCTAAAACTAATTTTTATTTTCTTATAAAGAAAGAAACCTGAATGAATGCAAATTTGAAAGATTTACTGTATTATTCAGTATCAGACAGCGAATAAAGAGTAAATGAATAAAACAAACTGTTCTAAGCATAATTTTATGTTGAGATAAATGGGTTGTTTTCTTTTGAAGTTGATTCTTTTAATTTATGAAAAGCATAATTCCTTTTGGCTGCTGAAACTCAGTCTAGTGAGGCGTATTTTAATGTTCTTTGAACCAAGAATAGCTTTTGCATATTTATCAGTGATAAGTTAATTAGATAAATCCCTTTGCAATTCGTTAAGAATAGTATTCGCACGAATTGAGTAGAAGTAGCTTAAAAGAATATTCGCTTCAGTGTCTTTATATGGCATCAGTTTTTGCGCTAATAATTTTAATGAATTTGTTATAAGTGTATTCTGACTTTAATTTATAAAAAAGCTCTAAAAGAAAAATCTAGAATAATATCCAGTGTATGTTCCTGAGATACATGAGTAATCATAATTTCTTAGTCGAAAAAGAAAAGAAAAGAAAGTTATAGGGTAAACTGGGAAATGGATGCACTTTTTACTCGGAATAAAAACATCTGCTAAAACCTTTTTCTATTGGGGGGGGGGACTCAACATTTAAAATACCTAAAGATTTCTTAACTACCGTGTTTTGAAAAAGCAAAAGTTGCTGGAATGAATAGATTGTATTAAATTTGCCTTATCTTTAATTGTGAAATTTTATTTGTATTTTTGCCTGTTTACAATCTATTTGAATGTTTCCATATTTGTTTCTTTTGACAGAAACAGATTCATATTATTGGATTTCTTATTAATATTATTGGATAAAAATTTCTGTAATGTTATAATTCTGCGAGAAGTTAGTCAAACACATTAATTCTATGAAATTTTATCTCTAAATGGTTTTGGAATATATAGGCTTACAATTACTTGCTAAGAATACTTATTTTCTATACTTGCTAAAAATTACAAAAATGCAAAGTGGACCTAAAAGGAACAGACAGATTAAATGTTTATAAATCGAAAATCATTTATATTTACCAGTAAGGATTTAGTATCATTTTATACAGAAGTCTTCAAGTTTACGATATCTTCTTTTTGTCATGTTCTTTTGAACATGAACATTATGCATCATTGTCATCTGCATACTCAAAAACGAAATCACCGTATCACTCAAATTTTCTGCTCAGACAACATAGATTTTTCATGAATTTCTTGATACATTGTGAGTAGTGGTAAAATGGGAGTTCTGTGCCAGCGAAACTGTGGAGCTGAGAGGGTGACAGTAACGTTGTAGGTGCAATGTGCAGCGTCGTTCATGACATCAAAATAGAGGGCCTTTCCAATGACGTCACGAGTGCAGGTGAGTTGTCTGAGGCTGCTGGTTAAGTTGTACGTCTTCTACTGCTTAATGAATGTGAATTAAACTGACAACGAATCGAAGGGATTTTTGCTTCATCTTCATTTTGGAGATATGCTCATGCTGACCTCTATTGACGAAAGAGAGAATTTTATATTTTAGAATTTTTTTTAAGTCTGTCGTTAAAACAATTAAATGCGCGTTTTTGAAAACAATGTATGAGAGAAAATAATCTAAAAAGGACTTGCTGCTAATGGAATTCCTCATCTCATGACAATGAAATTTCTTTGTTTTTTACTTCCTTGTACGAAGTAAAAATGAAGTATTGTAATCGCGAAAAATTTCGGGTATCTTATTTCAAAGAAAACATTCATTTCGACAGCTATCGAATGCATTTTAACGATGTTTTTGCGTGATGTCTTAACGTATGGACAGAATAAATGACTCTCTTTCCTCTAAAAAATTATAAAACTGATTTAAAACTGGATTCTGAAGAGATTTTTTTCGTGGCGTCTGTAGCCACGTACATATATATTTATGTATCTCGTATAACTCAAAAACGAGTAGCCCCAGAACGTTGAAATTTTGTATATAGGAATGCTATAACATGCAGATGTGCATCTCCCTTTTTGGTTGTAATAGGCCGCACCAAAAGTATATAAAAAAATCGCAATAAAATCTGAAAGATTTCAGATTTTAAATTACGTCCAAAGGCGCGTTTTTTTAACGTTTCGTGTGCTACCTTTTTTTATTAAATATCATGTACTACGTACTCAAACCATAAAATTCAGTTCAAAATCAATATCGCAAAATCATTTTAAAATGAACATGTCTTTAGAATTTCCGTAAGTCTCGTGCGCTGGAGATAAAAATGTTTTATTCCGCAAAAATTTTTTTTTCCGTATAATGTTGCCATTGCTCGCTTTGAAATCATTTAGTTTGTTAATCAGAAATTCGTTGAAATGTTACAAAACATAAAATCGATAATAAAGCAAATTTCAAATTCAAAATTAGGGCTTCCAGATGCCCATATTCGCAGTAGGATTACGTCATTCAAAATTCGATGGCTCTAGGTTTTATCACAATGCGAGAAACATGCATACATTTATGCAGATTTTTCATTTTTTTAAATTTAATGCAGAGCGATAACATTTAGTGGCAATAATTTGAAAAATGAAACGGGCATTCAGAGTGAATCGACGCAAAATCGCAAAACGAAAGTAATAGTCCTTCGGGACTAAATCCCTTTAGACTAATAAATAAATATATATATACCCACTCTATTACTCGGCTCAGTGAGCTCAGATTTTTTATTCTTATATGCTGGTAAATTGCCCACTTTTGTTTTAAAGATGATTCAATTATGTTGTTCTAATCTACCGATTAAGGCTTTTATGCCTTTAGTAAATCTGCATGCAATATTTGTAGAATTATCAACAATTTAAAAGTTGTTTAAGTGCGGCTAAGCCTAATTATTTTTACGTATAAGGAAGTCATGTGGTGTAAACATCAGATTTTTTTAAGTTTATTATTCTACTTAATTTTATTTAAAATTTTTTATCCTTTCTAGTTTTCCATGAACTTTTAATTTTAAGCTATTTCTTACATTATCTGTTCATAATAGCATATTTGTTTGCTCTAATTTTTTGCATACCTGACGTTTCTAATTTGTAAGATTTTGTTTAATTTTAATAGATTTTTCCAATATCTCACATATTTTTCAACATACCCCGAATATACCATACATAATTTTAAACATACTCTGAATTTTAGCTTATATGTTATATTTTATATTATATTTATATATATATATATACGTTCATATATTATATATATTTGCATATTATTATATTTTTTATGAACGAATTGTTCGCATACGTGTTGTTTATTTGTTATATTATTTAATTTTAGATGCACATTTTTATTTTTAACGTTATAGCTTTCAACAAATTATGAATTCGAACTTGTTTATTATATTTTCCTATCTTATGTACTTGCCATTATGTTGCTCAACATATGTTCTTTCTTTGTTATAACGATTACTATATATAATCGTTATTTATTACATTATTTAATTTTTAATATAATTTTTAATTTTTTCTTGATATTTTTCAGCCTTTCTAGTTTTTTTCTGTACTCTTTAACTAATTCCTAACTAATATTATAAATGCGAATGGGATTTTGTTTGTTTATTTATTTGTTTGTTACGCTTTCACGCCTTAATTACTTAACGGATCGTAATGAAATTTTCAGCAAATATTTTTTATATGTTAGAAAAGGTTATAGGCTATAAAATGTAACTTATCTGTTGAAACTTATGTTTATGTTATTACAGCAGTGCATTCTTACTGAAAAATAAATTTGTGTAAAATGATGAGATATAAAAGGGTACGGTTGTTAATGCTTAAGATTTATTGGCGGCTATGATGAATGATACAATTACAATTCAAGTAATATGTATATGCTATCAATATTCTATTAACCTCCATTTCCGGTTCGTTTCTGTGCAAGTAAGATGGGTATATATATTGCTGCCTGAGTACGGGTTCGTAACAGATTGAATGCACAAGTCTGATGAAAAGTTAATAAAATTTATTCTTATTACAAGAAATAAAACAAAATGCTAAAATTTTCCCTCACAAATATTCGTACGATATCACAATATCACACAGGAGTTATATTTTAAATTACAAAAACGTTAAATAGAACACAATTCAAAGCGCAGAGAAAGCTAGTCCGATCTCAAAACTAGAGCAGAAGTAAACGACGACAACTTAGTAAACAATTGAACTGAGATGTTTTCCTTCGGCTTTTATAAGCTTCTTAATAATTCACGAGAAGCTTCTCGTAATTTCTCGAGGTTTCTGAAAAGCAAAAAAAGTGGAATTACAGTTACAGCTAAGACACAATTGTTTCAATTTAAATATAAATTATTTCAATTTAAATATAAAGGACGAGATACCTATTTATTAAATGCGCGTGCTCCTGTATGTTTATGTTCTCGGCGTAGATTTATTTCTCTTAAAACTCGTCACGCGCTGCATTACACGGAGAAATAAAATAATTTTAATACCAAAAATCGCTAACTAAATACAAAATCCGTAACAATATACATGTTAAATCGTTCTAATACTTATGAGTTTCTCATGTTCTGTTAGGTGTGTCATACTTGTGGCAAGATGTTTGTTCACTTTGAAAACGAATTTAAATCAGCGCCTAAGTATCCATACGGGAGAACTTCCCTTTCAGCGCGTGGAATGTGGAATGTCTTTCTTTAAACATAGTATCTTGTACAAATATATGAGAATCCATACTGAAAAAACTCCTTTACAATGCAGTATGTGTTTCAAGCGATTCACTCTTATTAATAATTCATGGAGCGATTAATCTCCGAAATTTTACGTGTGTGATAAGTTTGAGAGTTTTCCTGAAAACTAGTGATCGGAACAGATACCTGAAATCTCATGAAAGGACTTTCAGATGTAGTGTTTTGAGAAATTTAGTGAAGTTGTTAGTTTGAAATGTCATGCAGATTCTCATCTTAGAAAATGCAGTCAATGTTCGGACATTTTTTCATGTAAAAGGGATTAAAAGAGACGTATGAAAACTCATAAACTTATTTTAAGTGTAAATCATGCTCAAAGATATGCAGTGAACTTGATAACTTAAAATAACATGAAACTTTACATCTTAGACGTTTCGTACTGAATATTCGGATGCAACAGTAAGTTTTTTTCAAGTAAGAGAGATCTGAAGAGACATGTGAAATCTCATGAAATTTTTTTAATTATAGTAGCTGTTCAAAACGATTTACAGCTAATGATGCTTTGAAACAGCATGCAACTTCTCATCTTCGGAACTGTACCCAATGTTCACAAGTATTTAAAAGAAAAAGTGATCTGTTACCGCCACATTCGAAAGGAGCATGGTCTGACACGAACCTTCCAAATACGAAGGAGAGTTGACTCCGTTAATGCATATAATTCTACTAAAATAACAGATCTTATGTTGTCAACTGAAATTTCTTTAACACAGAGAATGATTAAGATTTAGATGTGTTTCTTGAATATATAAAATTGCAACTTGTAGAAAAATTGAGTTATGATGGAGATACATAGCAATGTTTGAAATTTTATTCAGTAGTTACCATTAAAATGAGTCTGAAAATGGAGAAATTGAATGCATTTATCCGCATTTCCGGGGGAATTAATTATTTAAAGGTATCATACAGAAAAAAAAAGCATTCAAAAACTAAAAAAGAGCTTTGATGAAATTAATGAACGTGGTTCAATGTGGGTCTTAGAAAATGTTCTTAAATGTGAGGTAAATATTTTGGGATATGGACCTCTTTCTCGCGATAATTAATTATTTAACTGTCAAAGCAAGACTATTAAATTTTAAATAAAATACATATACACGTGTTAAATGATGATATTATATTCATTAATGTAAATAATTGATGATACATGTATTAACATAGTGAGTACTAACTTTTATAAAGTTCTAAGCATTAGTGCAACTATCATTCATAGCAATTTTTAATTAATTTTATCTGATATATACAAATATAACAATACCTTATAAGGTAAGTTATAACTCCTTCTCATATGCCTAACTGGGTGCACACTCGACGCGTATTCGGGAGGTCCGGAGTTCGAATCCCGGCGGAGGCCTTGCAAATTTTTCAGGTCTCCGGCATCAAAAAACTTTATGACTCTACAATCAATGTAGTTTTTGTCTATTCGAGAATGCACGAATGTTTAAATATTTTTAAAATATAATGTAGATTGGGGTAAAATATCTCTTACTAAGTCTTTCTTCGGCTCAATCAGAAATGTGTGTATGCTGGTAAAGACATGCATATTGGTAATAGTTATAATGTGTCACGTTTTTGACAATCTTTCGTTCATAAGAAAATACATTAGCTAAAATTATAGAAGCATTTGCATTTTCAGAAGTGTATCGAAATTCCTTTTCTTAAAAGGCAGTAGGTGTATCCCGGTTTTTATTTGTGCATTTCGTTAAAACCTGAATTTGTAAAATAAAAATTTAACAGTCTAAAAGTTTAAGTGGCGCTAAGCCTAACGAGGCCGACATTTGTTAACATTTGCAACTCTTAGTAGAATAGTGAATTAAGTCAGTTGGTGCACCAAAATAAGTGTCTTTTTACAGACCAAAAGTTAACTTTCAGTTTTGTGCACCGAAAATTTTGTCTTCCTGCCTATTGGCCGAATTACTTGTGTTTGCTTAGAAGTTCAAATTTTAACTGTAAAAATGAATTCTTAACAGTTTTTAACTGTATTTGGTGTTTCAGGCTTTTCTGTATTTTACAAATTTTACTGAAGATGCTTCGAGTTTTTATGTAGTTTTGCCTTGCCGCGAAAGGAGAACTGAATTAATTGAATGATAAATATGTCTCTAATGAAATTCGAGGAAATATGTTTAAGTGAAATGCAGTAAAACTGTCTATAATTTAATATGCTGCATAAAGAAGTCATGTGGTGTCCACGTCAGATATTGAATTTAATAGCATCAAAATATGATGCATGACAAATTCAAGTGCTCGATGGTTAATTGTTAAACATAATATTGTTCAGTACTTATTTGCTGTATACGCAGTCGTTTCTAAAATTAATTTTTATTCTGCTTCTATGATCACTGAACGGGATTCAATTAAAACTGTTATTCATTGATACCCTGTCATTACATTAAACTACAACCTTCCTAAAAATATTTCGATTAATCATTATTTCGTGATGAAATGCTCTTGCAAAAGAATTAGTACATAGATTTTAGATATTGTGTTGATAGTTATATAAGAAACCACTATACTTCTTCCTGCCACGTGCCAATGATTTACTAGTCAACTTGGATGTGATTAAGTTCTTCTCAGTACTAAGTCTAAATTCCCAGGAAAGGTCAGTAAAGGAGGGTTTTGAGTGGCATTAGCCAATAAAATCAGAAGCAATACCATACTTTTCCGGAATATTTCCTGTGAATAGTTTAGTCTGACGTTTATCTTAGATAAACAAAATATTGACTCTCAAGCTCTGATAGCAATACAAGTTACCGAAAGGAAACTTTAGCCGTCTTGGTTTCTCGAACGAAACGATGCATCAAACAAATAGTCCTCTCCTCCTTTATTGTCCTTAGTATTAAAAACATCTTCAACGGAGTAGTTTCAGATTTTTAGCCCGTTATGATAAGGTACTTTACGCTACCATGCAATTTAATATCCAGGAGACTTGTCAAATGAGTCATGACACGAGATATAAAAACTTTAATATAGCTTTTAAACGGTAATTATATTTTTAATATACTGAGTGAAAAAAGCAGTAAAATTATTTCTTCATAACTTAAATCACTGCCTTATTTTTAGTTTCTTGTACGTAGTAAAGAAAGTATTGTAATCGTGAACGATTTCGGGTATCATATTTCAACAGAAATATTCATTTTTATCGAATCCATTAGGACGAATTTTTTGCGTGACGGTTGTCCGTACGGATAGAATAAAAGACTGTCTTTTCCAAAACGGTGGACCAAAGTGGATTAAAAACGGATTCTTTTTTCTCGACGTCTGTACATACGTACGTACACGTACGTAAGTATCTCACATAACTCAAAAATGATTAGCCATAAAACGTTGAAATTTTGTGTATGGAACTGCTGTAACATTTAATTGTAGACCTCTCTTTTTTATTCCAATCGGCAGAACCAAACATACGTATATACTCATCCCCTTACCAGGCTTAAAACCTCCTTACACAACATTCACTTTTGCAATCGTTGCTAGTAGTCATATACTTTACAGTTAGTTGCAGTTAGTTTACTATACAGTTGCAGAAGTGTTTTAAATAATGACAATATTCATGTTTCGATAATGTCAAATTTTAGAAACAATTTCGACAAATAACGAAATTTAACTCTTAATGCGTCTCCTCTTCCCT
>KK113506.1:16886-60812 GCA_000611955.2 Stegodyphus mimosarum
CCTACACTTTCTCTTCACAGGCAAGTTCACAGGTAAGTTTGATACTAACTAAGAATGAAGTAGAAGAGGTCTCTCGTATTTTACTGAAATCCTGAAATCCATCCTTAAAGTTCTGTGATTAAGTAGTAACCAACTCTGCGTGTTTCTGCTGTTTACATGGTTTTGCGCAAACACAGTCCCAGAATACATTAAGTTAATGTCTTTAATGTGAGATTACTATAATTTCGATTCCATCTTGAATACTATAATTCTTAGAATCATAATTTGATACTAGTTCCTTTGATTCTCAAAGATGCACGTTTAATTCATTTAAATTAGTAATTATGTTTTCTAATAATCATCCAAACAGCTCACATTTTCATGTTCAGTGTAACATGCTTCCATACTTTCGTTCAATTTTCGGTTGTATTATGCCAGCAGTGGTTTGGTCACCAATGACGTACATAATTATGTTTTAAAAATAAGTTTCAAATGCATAATATGCTCCAGGATACTAAAATTGAAAACAATAATTAAGATATAAATATATTAAAATGTTCAATGTGCACTTCTTCGTTAGTTCTACATTTTGCATTGTTTCAAGAAATATTATTTCGAAATAGAAATTTTAAGAATGTGTTTATGCAACATAATAATGAATTCTATCACAATAATGTATTATCTTGTTTTTTCTTTCTTCGTTTTAAGCCCAAAGGAGCAGTAGCTCAGAAGGGGCTATTTGTCTCGATATGGGAATTTGCGTTGAATCACTGTAAAATGCTGAAGAACTTTTTAAATTTTTGTGTTATACTGAAATAAATTAAATAATTAAGAATCTGCATGAATGTAAAGTTTTTTAAATTTTGTAAAGCCATCTTAGTAAAAGAAATGAACATTGATATGGTGAACTGAGACTGCAAAATACAGAAAAAGTTTTGACTACACTTAATGCTACATCAGGAATTCCAAACATGTAATCGAAATTTTTAATTTTGGTGTTAAATTGTATATGGCCTAAGTGCGAGGAAAATCATGCTTAATAATAAAGCTAAAAAGACATGAAAAAAATGGGTTAGTAGGAGTGAGTGTAACAGCAGACTGGTAAACTGCGTGCTCAACGAGAGGGTAAAAAAACCTTAACAAACAGTTTTGGGCGACCGTTAAAATCTGAAAAGTTTTATAATTTTTATTATTTTCATCATTTTTTCTTACTAATTTAAATATTTAAAATATGCAATTACGAAAAAAACGTTTAAGACGATGATGACATAAGATACATATTAAACATAAGGAAGGTATAAATTTTATGATTCAGGGAAAGTTAAGTAAATTGTGTCAAATTACGTTCTTAATCACACAAGATAAAACGCTATTTGTAAATAAAACTCGATGTTAATCGATATTGGATTTAATTTTGTTTATGCATAAAAGTGTTTACACTTACGAAAAAAGTTAGCAATTTGTTAATATTGTTGCTAGGATTGTACAAATGTTATTCAAAAATTAGTAAGCAGTTGCTTTCTTTTATTAGTTTTTACTTCCTTGTACGAAGTAAAAAGGAAGTAGTGTAATTGGGAAAAATTTTGGGTACATTATTTCAACGAAAATATCCATTTTGACCGCTATCGAATGCAATTCAGAGATGTTTTTAAGTGACATCTGTACGTAAGGACAGAATAAAGGACTCTTTTCCCCCAAAAAAATTATAAAACTGATTTAAAATGGATTCTGAAGAGATTTTTTTCGTAACGTCTATGCGTACGTACGTATGTATGTATGTATCTCGCATAATTCAAAGTCGAACAGCCTCAGAACGTTGAAATTTTGTATTTAGGATTGCTATAAAATGTAGATGTGCACCTTCTATTTTTGTTGAATCGGCTGGACCTCGGCTCATTGAGCTCAGTTTCTTTATTCTTATATGTTTGTAAGTTGTGCATTTTTTTTAAAGGTTGAATTATGTTGTTCTTATCTTCCGGTTAGGGTTTTTATGCCTTTAGTTAACCTGCATATTATAGTTGTAGAATTATCAACAATTTAAAAATTCTTTAATTGCCGCTAAGCCTCATTTTTTTTCACAGCAGCCATATTTGTTTATATTTGAGACTTAGCAGATTAGTGGATTTGTTGCCAATCTAGAGAAACTAAGCTTCGTAACAACAAAGGAACGTCTTCTTTTATTATTGCGAATTAAATTACGCTTAATCCATTCTGGAATTATCATTAAAGTTATTAAATAATCTCGTATATTGACTCAGCATAGCGTTCACAACAAAATAAGTCCGTTTAAAATCGTTCTGCTTGCTTATTATAAGTGGTCAATATAAGTTGCTTCTTATTAAAATGTTTTAGAAGACTTTACTGGACCGCATTTAAAGTGAATGGGTTCATTTCGAAAAGTGTTGCTACTTATTTTGCATAAATCGACAATTCTCTATTTTGGAGTTATAAAGATTTCATCTCTTGAGTAATACTGTTTTTTTTACTTTTTAAGAGCTGTTGCTTAGAGAGATTTTGCACATAAGTACGAAATTAGGAACAGTGAATAGGCGTCATGGACGCCGACGAAGATGGTTGAGATGAATTGCGCTCCTCGGAGTTCAGCGATTTAAACACCCATTCTGTGCCTTTATCAAATATTATGGATACTTCTGCTCAGCCGAATGCTCCACTGAACATTGTTACTCCACCTACGGATAACGCTGCCCTACCTCAGCTTTCGTCGATTGATATGGCCACTGTTTCTGTCAAGATTTATAGCCTGAAATCTCAATTTACAGCCGTTCAATTCGAAATCATGCGACTTCAACGCTGTGAACCGCTTGATGAGAAGAAGCTTTCTTCGCTTCATAACGAAGGTGAATTTATTTTACATTCCTCAAATACCTTGTGTAAACGTCTTGGCACCCCACTTTTCGAATTGCCTGCCAGTCATGATGAATACTTGCAAGCTGTTAATGAGCTTAAAAATGCAAAAAATGCTGAAATTGTTAACCTTAATAACCCACAAAATTCAGAAATTAATACCAAACCTATCAGTAACACTAATTCTCAATCTGAAACACAAATTGCTTCAAGTCCGATACCCCCCTCTGATCCCTGCACTAAGCGGATGAGAATTCAAGACTCAGAGGGGTTCATGCAACCTCCAAAGCATTTAGTTAAAAAATCTAGCACCAAAAAAGCTATAATTTCCAGCTCTCAACCAAATCCCACCACTAATAAATTTAATTCTCTACCTGCAAACACTGAGGAAAATGCTGATATCAGTACACAGCAGCCGGCTCAAGTTGCTAAAATAACTCCAATCACTCCACCCCCGGTTTTTATTAAACCCAGGGCAGATTGTTTTTTCATGTTACCACAATTAAGAAGACAAGCTCCTTCAATTAATTCCTATCAGGAAAGAGATTTTTTAAAACTTTTAACTTCCACAGACGAAGATTATCGTGCGCTTGCACGCTTCTTAGTCGCCCAGGAAATAGAATACAAATCCTATAATTTAAAATCTGAACGCCCCTTAAAGTAGTTGTTCGAGGTTTACCCTCTGTTACCCTCCTCTCGGCCGTTAGATCTGCAGTAGAAGTGCTCGGATACAAAGTGCACAGGATCTCGCAGCTGAAAAGACATAAAACTAAAGTCAACTTGCCTCTGTTTTACATCCAGATTTATAACAATCTAAAAGCTGACAACATCTATTCGGAGACTAATCTGCTTGGAACTAATGTCAAATTCTAAGAATTTAGAGGGGAAAAAGCCTATCTCAGTGCTGGAGATGTCAGGGTTTTTTCCATAACTCTGAGGTCTGCAACCTCCCACAGAACTGTGTGAGGTGGGCAGTACCCCATCAAGCAAAGGAATGTTCCAAGCCTTATGACCAGCCGATGATCTGCGCCAACGGCGGGGGCCCCCATGGGGCCAACTGGAGATCCTGCCCCAGGTTTCCTGGCAACAACAAGAAGACTGCCTCAAAACAACCAGCTCAATCTGGCAGTAAACTGCGATCTACTGCCGACGCTACTCCCCACCACAAAAATAGTAATATTACTTCACTTCCTAAATCACAAACAAACACCTTTAAAAATACAACACCGGCTTCTGCACCTTTAAATGCTAGTAGTGTTCGCCTCGGAGTTTCTTACTCCAATATTTTAACCAGGCATCACCAGGCTATCCCCCCACCTATTCAAAATTCGTCGGTTGTGCAAGGAACTAATTCGGCACTAAATTTTACCGACATTCTTTCGACCGTTATTTAAATTTCGTCGCAACCTGGTATTGAGCAGCAAAAATTGCTTTTAGCTTTCCAAGCTGCATTGCTTCAGCTCAGAGTGGCTCCATCTGGTGCTGACGCTGCGTACTATATTTTTGAGAGATATATATCTCTCCAGTTTTCTGATGCACCCATTCAACATTAAATTTCAATTCTTTCAAAGGTTTGAATTACTTAAAAATCTGTTTCTGGAACGCTAACTGCATCATGCCTAAGCTTCACGAACTCAGAGATTATGTGTCTGAGAAAAGCTTTGACATGATTCTTGTCCAAGAGACCAGGCTCCAACCAGCGAGAGTCCCCAAGCTTGCAAACTATAATTTTTATCACAATGACAGACAAGCTGTCGTTTCACGTGGTATTTGTTATGGTGGCACATGTGTCCTTATTAAAAATCATATTCCTCACAGAAGGACTGACACTCCGAGTATGAGCAAACTCGAGGCAACGATTATCGAAATTTTTATTCCAAATTCTCCTCCCTTAATTGTGATCTCTGCATATCTACCTCCACTCTCAGGAAAAGGTGTAAAATTTCCGGAGGCAGATTTTAACAAATTGCTCACAATTTCTAACAATATCATCATTGCTGCTGATTTGAATTGTCACCATCAGTATTGGCGTTGTAAAAATTCAAACCCTACTGGTCGTGACCTTGTAAAATGGGCTCAGAGCTCCCAAATTCAAATTATTTCGCCGGATAACCCCACACGATACGGAGTACAGGGTGCCCCCTCATTCATTGATCTGGCACTTTTTCGAAATATTCCATTTGATTATCACGTGACTGTCAAAAGCTGTCTTTCTTCACATCACAATCCTATACTTCTCGACCTTAATTGTACTAATTTTAATCCAAATTTTCCGGCACTCTCTCTACGAATTGGTACAACTTTCGATTTAATCTTAAAAATAAAGCATTCCCCCCTTCAAATTAAATCCAGCGCTGATATTAAAGCTGCAGTTGATCACCTAACGACTACATTAACAGATACTTTTAAAGAAGTATCCAAACCCACCCTTCGCCCAAATTTTAGTAAATTACCTACTGAGATTAAAAACAAAATTTGTGAAAAGAATAAAGTACGAAGAATTTGACAAAATACTAGAAATCCTGAATTTAAAATTAAACTTCGTGCTCTCCAGAATGAGATCAAGACATCATGTGATCAGTTCTTCCAATCACACTACAAGAATTATCTTCAATCCTTAACAATCACTGATAACAGTCTTTGGCGTGCATCTGCCAGACTACGCAAACAGAAAACAATCATTCCGTCCCTAGCTGTGAACGCAGTGGTGGCTCATACAGACACGGAGAAAGCTGAGCGTTTAGCTGACATCCTCCAAACACAATTTACACCCCATAATGAAGGTATTTTTGCGAATACCTTCCAACAAGATATTAAAACCTTCTTAAACTCTCCTTTTCGGAGAGAACTTCCTTATACTACACTTTCCTAGATTAGTAATTATATTACTACGCTCAAACCCAGTAAAGCACCCGGATTGGACTCTATTTCTAATCGTATGATTAAATATCTCCCTACCAAATTTGTTTTCTCAATAATAATGATTATTAACTTTATGTTATTACATTGCTATTTTCCGGATAGCTGGCAACGTGCACTTGTAGTGTCTATTCCAAAACCCGGCTTATGCCATTCTAGCCCTCAAAATTACAGACCTATCAGCCTCCTATCCTCTTTATCAAAGATATACGAGTTTATATTGCTTGAACGCCTGAATGGTTTTCTCCGGAATCAAAATATCCTTATTGAAGAACAATTTGGTTTCCGTAAAAAGCACTGTACAATGCACCAGCTCCTCCTGACAGTCGAGTACATTCATGAAGGCTTCCGCAATAAAATGCTTACTGGCGCTTTATTCCTTGATATAGCCAAAGCATTTTATAGGACTTGGCATATAGGTATTATGATCAAGCTCATACGACTTGGTTTTCCTGCTCAATTAATTCACATTATTAACTCGTATCTCACTAATCGTTCTTTTCTGTACAAGTTAATACTATCATTTCTAAACCCCGTCCAATCCTTAGTGGCGTAGCACAGGATTATTGTTTAGCTTATTGGCCCTCAAATTTTCAATATCTTTATTAATGGCATCCCAAAATTACCAAGTGTCACTCTCGCTTTTTATGCAGATGACACGGCCATCCTAGCTCAACACAAACGCCTGGATTTTCTGGTTCCAAAAATTCAGAGTTATCTCTCTAGTCTTGAGCTCTGGCTCATTACCTGGAAAATCAAAATTAATGTTGCTAAATGTGCTGCTATAATTTTCCACAAGTCCCAACGCCCATACCCTACCATTAACTTAAAGCTTTTTGACGATTACATTCCCTGGTGTAATTAGTATAAATTACCTTGGTGTTACCTTGGATTCAAAATTAATCTGGCGTCTTCATATTGAGAATGTTCTCAAAAACGTGAAGATACTGTGTTGGCGAATAACTGCACTTGAAAGGGATTTGAAATCCTCTTTTATTAAATCACTATTATTTACACACTTCCCAACTCGGGAGGGATACAGAAAGTAAAAGACCACACTTGGGCCTAACTTAACAATCAAATAAATTTAATACTAAAACTAAAATAGAAATCTAATTAAACTTTGCTCACAGAGCAATTCGCGGAGTTTGGCCTCTAACTAAATGGTGCGTAGCAAGAAATACTAATACTAGCGCACTTCAATTTATTTCAATATGCAATCACGTAGTAAGCACTATGGCTTATAATTTTAGCTGCTAGCTGGTCAGGCGAACGTCGAGCAGAATGACCGTGATCTGAGACTAAAACTCTCTCACACTAAGAGGTTTCTACCTCTGGTTTAAATAGTACTTCGCTGTACTTCAAAATTAGCATAAGCTGAAAACGCGCGATTCTTCTGATGGGAAGTTGAAACAGAGAAGAGATAGAAAGATTTAAATTAAAATAAAGCTTGGTTAGTTTAACTAAAACTTTACAACTAAATGTCACTGAATTTATTGCTGACTCCTTTGTTAAAAAGAATACTGTTGCAAGCTGCTTCCTGGATTTAGAGAAGGCATTTGACAAGGTGGGGCATGAAGGCTTACTCTTCAAGTTACACCTTGTTCGGGTGCCAATTAATTTCATAAAGCTCTTAAAAAGCTACCTCAAAAATCGCACTTTTCAAGTTAAAATCAATAATACCTATTCCACCAAGAAATATATTAGAAATAGAGTTCCACAAGGAATTGTTTTAGGGCCTTGTCTTTTTAATATATATATTAATGATATGCCTTTGCCACTTAATACAAAAATTGTTAAGTATGCGGATGGTACCGCTATTTTTACTAAATCCATCAAACCACAACTTGCAGTAGATACGCTGAAAATTGCAATTGGTCATATATCTCATTATCTTCAAAAATGGAAATTAAATATAAATCCAAGCAAAAGTCAGATTCTCCTTTTCAGAAGACACAGAAGAAACATGCCTGTCAACGTTAACATTCAGATCAATAATACACCAATCCCGGAGGTTACTAGTACTAAATATCTTGGAGTCTATTTTGATGCTCAACTTCTCTTCAAAGAACAAAGTGAACATGCTTTACGTAAAGCTACTGCCGCCAAAATTGCACTTCAGTCGTTAATTAATAAAAAATCTAACCTAAGTATCAAAGTTAAGAAACAAATTTATGTTACCCTCATTCGGTCAATTTTACTTTATGCCATCCCAATTTGGGCCACAGTTTATAAAACTTATAGAAAGGAACTCCAGATATTTCAAAATAAAATTCTCAGAGATATTATTCAAGCACCATGGTACATTAGAAATATACAAATTCATCGTGAACTCAAGATTCGACCTATCCCAGACCAGATTATTAGTACCAGCCACAATTTTTATCAAAAAATTGAAAAATCAAAATACAAGCATATTAGGGATCTCATCAATTATGATCCAACTTTGGAAATTGCTGCAAAGCGTCCAAGAAGCATTTTTCACAATGTGAAGTGATGACTGTATATAGTGCACATATTTGTATATAATCTGATTTCACTTTGGGACTTTGGCTTTGTTTTTCTAAACAAGAACTTTTTGCAAAGCTCAAATGTGACTGTGTTGTGTTTAATGTAACAGTGTTCTTATCATAGAGACTTTGTAAGATCCCACAGATAGGACTTTGGATATGACAAAGCTCAATGAACAATATTTATCATGTTTACTTTATGATCATCACTTCGCTACTGTGAAATCTATAATTTACAAAGTATTCATAATAATTTTCATCATTTATTTGAAACATAACAGTGTATAATGATACATGAACTATTCACCAATGTTAAGGTGAACTTTGTTTACTTGGAGCTTGAACTATGTACATTTTACTGCCTGAACTTCGTCATTTACAACTGATTTTTCCAATTTTGTACTTAATTGTACTATTACTCTCATTTATTTCTTTAACTATTTTCAAATTTTTTCTTGTATTCCACTTTTTTCCTTAAAATCCAAATTATATCTTAAATTTTTCTTTTTCACATTGTATTTTCACACATAATATTTTCATTTTTCAGTCTTTCACTGCTGTGTTACTATTTTTTGCCATCAGCTCAACGGCACTAGATGCTTGTTGATTTTGGAGGCTCATCTTTTATCTTTATTTACAGATGCTGTACATTAGTACTGATCCTAGCTTCGCCGTTTGGCGTGGAGGTTACTCCTTTATAATTCATCTTACCAAGCCCAAGGGCAATTTCCAAGATAGGCAGTGAAAGTCAAAGTTTTGACTATAGGCTGCCAGACTTATGCCAACTGAACTGAACTGAACCCCCGAGCCTTCTGTTCCAGCGACGACGCCGTTCACTCAAATGCTCCAGATATGCCTCACACATGATTATCAATCTGTTTATTTTAAATATCACATCATTTAACGCAGATTTAATCTGCCAAATTGCTGTTCACCGGTAAGCAGTCATTACACTACTAACATATAACTGTATTATAATCCATGTGACCAAGGAGCCTATTAATCGTAAAATCTTTCCTATCTGCTTTATCTTTGGTGTTGTATTCATGTTATAAAAATTATAAAATACCCCCAAAAAATTGTGTATCCTCCCTAGGTCAGTGGTTAGTGAGATCGAGTCTCGCTAATGGCTGCTTAATTTTTCCGAACTTATAATATTTTTATAAGTTCTTCTTTTTGTCTCTGTAATTTTTCTCAAGTTATGTTGACTTCCTTTTTATTTTTCCTTTACGTCTTTCATGTATTTTTTCCTATTTCTGCTCCCTTTTATTAACTATGATGTGGAGGTAGAGGGTTCTTTACCCTAGGCACTCCGTAATAATTAATCCTTGGATCCCTGGAATAAGTCCGTTTCTATGCCTTCAGTGTCTTTTTGTCATGTGAGACCAAAATTAAACTTTCAGTTTTGTGCACCGAAATATCTGCCTTCTAGCCCACCGGCTGAATTGCTAGTTTTTACATCCGCAATTTTAATCGTAAAATAATTTTTTGTAATTGTTTAAACTGTATTTAGTGTTTTATATTTTTCTATATCTTTCAGTTTTTAATATAGATATTTTGAGTTTTTATGTGTTTTTGCTTTGTTGCGAAGTAAGAACTGAATTAATTGAATGAGAAATATGTCTCTAATGAAATTCGAAGAAATGCGTTTAAATGAAATGCAGGAAAAAATGCGTATAATTTAATATTCTGGACAAGGAAGTTCTGTGGTGCATACATTAAATTTTTAATTATAATTTCGTTAAAAATTGACGAATAGATTAATTAATAGGTTTTACAAAAATATAATGAACAACAAGCCCACTGAGCCAACTAATTGCCACTCAATTAAATAGATCAATCGAGAACGCGAAGACTTTATTTGTACAACTGAAACATCATCTAACTAGGAAAGCAACAAAAAGTAATTTCAGTCATCATTATATCGGTACACATTTAATAATGCATTTGTTTTCTCGTATCATTAATACTGTTGCATGCGTACGGGTTCGTAATGATGCATTGAATGCACAAGTCGTTAACAAGTTAATAAAATTTATTCTTTTCACAAGAAATAAAACAAAATACTGAAATATTTCCTCACAGATATTCGTACAATATCACAATATCTCAAACATTAAACAGAATTCAAAACAGAGAATTAATCCAATCTCACAGCGAATTAACGAATTAAAGCGAAATCGCTACAGCATTAAGCAAACAAACAGTTCGCTTAAAATAACTACAACTGAGATGAGGTGTTTTAATTCGGTTTTTTTAAGCTTTTTAATTATTCACTAGAATATTCTGGTAAAACCTATTCTCGATGGCAACAGAAATTTCGAGATATTCCTTTATTAAATATTAAATGCACGCGCTCTTTTATTTTTACTTTTCTGAAGTAGCTTTCTCTTCAAAAATTGTCTGCGTTGCAGGGGGAAAATAAAACAATTTTAATTACAATTCTAAATAGCTAAATAAATACGAAATCCGTAACAATATATAAGTAATAGAATTTAAAGCAAACTATTAATTTCGATAAACTGGCAGAAATTGAATTTATTAAAAAAATTATGATATATGGAAAATATGTTAAGTAATACAATTTTTTCATTATTAATGATACTTAATTCTCCTCCTAGTTCAATACAAAAAATGAAAATTATCGTTTATCTATTCAAATGCTCAATTCGTCCGTTTAGGATTTTTCTGTATCCCGCCTCTTTAATGTCAACTGTACTGATTTATTAATGGATAATCTTTAAAAAAGGTGATAAAATTCATTAATTATGCTGTATAAATACATTCTTAAAATTTGTATTTCGAAATATTTTTCTTGAGACAATGCAAAGTGTAAAACTAACGAAACAGTGCACTCTGAACATTTTAATTTATTTATATCTTAATTATTGTTTCCAATTTTAGTATCTTGGAGTATATTATGCTTTTGAAACTTATTTTTAAATCATAATTACGTAATTCGTCTGTGACCAAGCCCCAGCTCGCATGCTATAACCGAAAAATGAATGAAATTATGAATGCATTTTACGTTGAGCGTGAAAATGCGAACAGTTTTGGATGATTATTAGGAAATATAATTGTTACGACCTCCACTGCCCGCCGAGAGAGGGCGCTGTCTAATCCTTCTAGTTTTCTCTGTATTATATATGTTAGTGAGTAGGAATAAATGTGTTTTCTGGAATGATGGTGTTAATTTTTATTAAGTGTGGAGAACAATTTTTGCCCCCTGTACAAAAGAGGTGAACATAGGTTTTTGGTGTCAGAAAAGTGGAATGAGGTGGTGTATCGTCATATTTTGCGTAAAAACTTCTGTGGTGATTTGGGGATATTTGTTGTGAGAAAATCGAATATGAAGATGATGGTTCCTTTGTTTTAAGTTGTGGTGAGTAATAATTTCGGTTTTCGGAAATAATGTTTTGTGTGAAATCCTGTTTTTAATGTTGTGTACTGAGGTGTTTTTACTTGATAATTTGAGTTGATAGTGTCTGTGTTGAGTCTGATGTATTCTTTTTGTTTTGTGCTCATTGTATTCTAATTGTCAATTCAGGGTTATTATACTTTTCTTTGAATTAAGAT
Source organism: Stegodyphus mimosarum (assembly GCA_000611955.2). Taxonomy (NCBI): domain Eukaryota; kingdom Metazoa; phylum Arthropoda; class Arachnida; order Araneae; family Eresidae; genus Stegodyphus; species Stegodyphus mimosarum. Next base: position 28,736 of record KK113506.1, read on the forward strand.
GACTCTGAAGTCGCTTAAGTCATTGAAAAAAGACGAGTTGATGCTCGTGGCGGAGGAGTTATGATTAGTAATTCCGAGCGGGGCGAAAATAGTTACTTTGAAAACTTTAATAGAATGTTCTGAAGTTTATGCGACTGACGCTGAATTTGCGCAAAATGTTATTGATAATATTCTAGAGAAAAAATACAAAGTGAGAAACAAAAATCAGAAAACGAAATTAGATTAGAGTTAGAGAAAATACAAAGTGAGAAACAAAAATTGGAAAACGAAATTAGATTACAGTTAGAGAAAATAAAACTTTCTCAGTTAGAGGCGGAGTCAGCTTTAGGTAACACTAGGAATGTCTTGCTACAAAATCAAAATGTTGCGACGGAGACCTCAAATAGAAATATGGAAAATCTAATTAAAACATTAACAAAAACATTAACAATTTCGGTACCTACCAAAGCAGAATCATTTACTCTCTTTTTCTAGTCAATTGAACGGGCTTTTAGGACAAAACAAGTACCTCAAGATTTAAAAGCAGAAATCCTATTAAATATTTTGGGAGAGAAGGTCACTAATTTAATGGTATATGTGAAGGAAGAAGATATTAATAATTACGATAAACTAAAGTCTATAATTTTAAAAGAATTCTGCCAATTCCTCAAGAGTGCTTAAATTGTTTTGTACTACGCAAAAATTGTCATCTGAGAACTTTATACAATTCGCATCAAGTTTAAGTGCAAATTTTGAATATTATTGTCAGTTGAATAAGGTATAAGATTTTAAATCGTTATGTGATCTTATGCTTTCGGATAAAATATTCAGTGAACTTGATCGTGAATTAAAGACCCATATAGCAGTTAAACAGGGAGAGACCTAAAACTTTAGGTCGGAATGCGATATTTATTTGTCACCAAAAGGTAAACAAAATCCAGAATCCCTTTTTGCAAAATCATTTTCAGGTAACGATAATAAAAGAGGCGAGGGAAATAATGTTAGTAAATATCGTAATTATAATTACAAAAATATTTCTAATATGTATGTATGGAGCAAAAGATCAAACATGTATTTTGTGTAAAAACTAATCAAAACCACCCGATACAAAATTGTCCTAATTTTAAAAGGGTTTCCGTAAATGAGCCAGTTGAAATTATTAAACAAAATAACCTTTGTTTTAAATGTTTTTCGTCGGGGTGTAATGCAAAAAAGTGTAAAGACAGAAATTGTTTCTGTGGGAAAGCTCATCATCCTATGATTCATTTCCCTAAGCAAAATAAAGTCCTTTAGAAAATAGAGAACGATGACGCCGAACAAACTCAATGCAATTCTTCAGTGTCAAAGTCAAGACCATTACATAAATCATGGGTGCTCTTACTCACTTGCAGTGTATACGTTAGCTCTGTTGATAAAACAAAATTCAGTAAAATAACGCTGTAGTATATCCTTAGAAAATTCAATCAATCAATCATTTAGGAGTTAATTTTTTTTAAAAAAGGCGATTTATTAACACCTCCCAACAACATACAGGAAAACTATCAAACTATATATAGAATAACATAAAATAGCTTTTTTATAGCTTTTTTTTAAGTTCAGAGCGTGAGTTCAATAATCACATCTCACTTCAGCAGCGCGCGTGCGTCGAATTAAGTATTTTTCTCTGTATCGTCGGCAGAACGTGTTGCCGACGATATTTTATTTGTTACAGTCTCCTCCCCCCCCGGCTGCAAAGACATCTCGGTGAGTAGCCAGAGGAAGAGTTGTATGGCTGGTTCCTTTTTGAAGTATTCTTAGAAACGTTCTTTCTTGGTTTTCTTCCTTTTTTCTTAAGCGGATAGACAGGCTCAGTTTCATTAGAGATTTCTTTAAATGGTCGGAGGGCAGACGTATGATACGTTCCAAGAGGCACGTTTGGATCTTTAACGTTTGGACGTTTGGATCTTAATTACTCCTTAGGTATTTCATAGCTCACAGGAGAATATATCTTTAAAATTATGTAGGGACCATCTCGTCGGGGTGCGAATTTTGAGGACCATTTTTTGGTCGTATTGCTAATAGGGTGTGACGTTACCCATACTTTGTCTCCAACTGAGTACTGAATTGCACAACGCCGGTTCTGGTCTCCGTACTTCTTTCTTTGGTCTTGCTTTCGCTCGACGAGATCCTCAATTTCGGTTCAAATATTTGCAAATTTTCTAAGATAAGGCTTAATTTCTTCTACAAAATTGTCATTTTCGATTATTGGTTTGATGTCATGCATTATATCATCTAGAGTTCTGAGTTCCCTTTCAAACTAGAGGAAGGCTGCGCTGTGTCACATTTTCTTGTATTTAACACAAATCGTATTGTCGGTAGTTTCTCAAACCATGTAGTATGATCGTTACCGACAAGAATTTCCAGCTTTTCCTTCAAATCCTTATTCTTGCGTTCTACAGGGTTTGCCTGAGGGCAATAAACAGGTGTTAACACTTGAGCTATGTCGAGTAAACAGCAAACTTGTTGTAAAACAGCACTAATAAATTGCGTGCCATTGTCGCTGATAAGCCGATGTGAAAAACCCACAGCGAAGAAACACCTCTTCTATAAGAGTTATAGCACACTCTTTGGCAGTGGCGTTTTTGGGCGAAAAGTTCCGCCCACTTAGTACTTGTATCTTCAGCAATGAAGTTTCGTTTATGTCCATTCACATTCTTGGGTAGAGGACCAAAAAGATCTATGGCTAGGGTTTAGAATCTTTGGGAATATATAGATGTCCTCAAAAGTCCAGCGGGCTTTTGGTTGCTTGGTTTATACCTGTTATATTCCATACAATTACGAACGTACTTTGAGATGTATTTTCGCATTCCTGGGAAGTAATAGCTAATGCTATTTTGTGATAAGTTCCCTCTGCTTCATAGTGTCCTGCGGTTGATGCTTCGTTGTACTCTTTCAAAACATTTTCTCATTCCTGTATTGGAACGACGAGTTGCGCCTCTTCTGATTCTGTGTCTGGATTGTACCAATAGACTACTCCTTAGGACATAAGATAACCACGGCTTGTCCAGTTTGCGTAGTTTTCATCTTTGGAGCCGCTCTCGAAACTGTCAATGATTTTCTTTAAATCGTTATCCTTTAATTGCTTTGCTCGAATGTTACTTGCTTTTCTGGTGAGCAGATCAACAGTTACCGTGCACAAATCACAAGAGAACTCCTTTGTTCACAGGCAGGGCGAAACAGCATGTCAGCGATAACATTCGACTTTCCTGGTATGTATTGTACCTCTAAGTCGTAAGACTGAATTTGGAGAGCCCAAAGTGCAAGTCTACCGGTCGATGACATTATGCTCAACAACCATTTTAGCGGTTGGTGATCCGTCGCTACAGTTATTCAAGCGCGAAACTTTCCTAATGCCCATACAACTGCAAGGGTTTCACGTTCTGTGGTCGAATAGTTTTTTCGGATGACGTTAACAGCCGACTTGCGTACTCAATTGGCTGTTCTTCTTGTCCTTGGATAAAGACAGCACCGAGTGCGTAATTTGAGGCATCCGTTCTGAGAACGAAAGGTTTAGTCTCATCTACTTGTTTTAATACGGGTGGACAATTCAAGCTTTTTTTAGGAATTCAAATGCAGTTTGTTCTTCCTGTCCCCATTTCCAAGTGGAGTGCGTCTTCGCGAGATAACTCAATGGTCTTGCGGTCTCTGCAAAATTAGGAATGTAGCGTCGATACCAGCTGCAAGTTTGGAAGAAACTCTGTACTTGCTTCACATTCTTTGGTGAGGAAATTTGTTGAATGACTTTTACTTTGGCAGGGTCTACTTCAATTCGAAAAACTGTGATACAATGTCCAAGATATTTCACTTTAGAACAAGCGAAATGACATTTATTTCGATTGGCCTGAAGCTTGAATTTTAATAGTCGATCAAACACTAAGCGCAAGTCTTCGAGATGCTCCTCAAAAGTAAAAGACATCACAATAATATTATTGAGATAACTAAGAGTGTTTACTTTTAATCCATTCCGGAAAATATCCATTAATCTTTGGAAGTTGGCTGGTGCCGTCTTCAATCCAAAAGGCATCCTGGTGAGTCTGTAAACTCCAAATTGGCATACAAAGGCAGTTTTGTCTTTGTCTGGAGGGTACATCTTAACCTGGTGATACTCTGATTTTAAGTTTATGGTAGACATGTATCTAGTTTGCTTTGCATTATGAAGAAGTTCATCCATACGAGGCAGCAGGTAGGGACCAGGCTTAGTCACAGAATTATGCAGTTTCCTGTAGTCAATACATAATCGAAAGTCACCGTTCGGCTTGGGAACTAACACAACAGGTGCTGCATATAGTGAATCGCACTCTTCGATTATGCCTGATGCAAAAAGTGCATCAATTTCTTTCTTCAAAATCTCCTTTCTTGCTGGAGGTAGTCTGTAAGGGATTGTAGCCGTTAAAGGTGAGTCACCTGTATAAATTCAGTGCTCGGTGTAAGAAGTTGGTTCTTTCCCCGGAGACAACGTAGTTTCGTATTTTTCTAATAAGGCATTAAATCGTTTTCGCTGCTCTTCAGTTAGATTTCCACCTTCGTCTGGACGTAGTAGGCACGTCCTACATGTCACAGGAATGGACTTGAACTCTTTCAGCAAATGGAAAGTATTTATTTGGATTGTCACCAAAAAACCACTTTTGCTTTGCTCACGAATACTTAGAACTACTCCAGCTTCTTTTAGGAAGTTTTCTCCAAGCAGTGTTCGATTACCAGTAGCATCAGGGAGAGCTATCAGTGTCAAAGGGAAGGTCCGTCCTTCAAAGCCAAGTTTCACACAAGTTGTATAAATATTTTTCGTTGTTTGACTGCCGTCAGCGAGACAAACAGTGCAAGAGGATTTCTCGAGCTTTACCCCATCTTCTTTTAAGATTTGGTAGAGTTTTTTTCCAGCGATTGAATGACTTGCTTCACTATCCGCACAAGCTGTGCCATATATTCCATTGATGGAGATATTCATCACTGCAGTTGTCTTAGTGTTGCCTAACTTTTGTATACAAATATTATCAAAACGAGCTGAGGCTGAACTCGTGGAGAGCTGACAATCCGGGCATTTTGATTTAGTAAATCCAACCATGCCACAACCGTAGCAAGAGAAGGTTGGTTTATCTCGTACACTGATATATGTCTTCTTCACTGGTGTGGATTTTGGGATACCACCTTCCAAATTGGAAGTTTTCTTTCGAGTTGCTAAGATTTCAACTTTGCTTTGATTATTATGTAAACAATCGTAAGTGTCCAACTTTTCTGCTGATTCTGTAGGCGAGTTTAAGTTCGGCCAAATGTCCAAAAAATGATCCCTTATTTCTTGAGAAACTCTCTTTTCATTTAGTCAGCTATAATGAGTTGCTTCAGATCATCAAATTTTGTAATGTTTAATTATCTAAGCCAATTTTCAAAATAACTGGTCAGTTCAAAAGTAGAAATCACGCTAAGTACTTTCTGGTTTCTTCCGATGTAGAGCGAACAGTTGTTTGAATTTATCAGCGGTGAGCTTATATTTCCTTAGAAGCAATTCCTTCATCTTTTGATAATCTCTTGATTCCTCTTCTGGCTCACGAGCAATCAATTTTCCAATTTCAGTTGATAACAGTCCCACTAAATACGTAACCCAAGTTTCTTCTGCAACCTTTAAAAACTTCAGTTATCTTTCAAAGAGATTTAGGAACAAGGCCATGGCATTATCCTTAGGATCATATTTAGGTAAAATTCTCTCAAGATCCCAACTGGTTTTTTCAACCTCAACAGCAGGACCTGCTGTAGTGGAGAGAGGTGTCTTCTGAACTTCAAGTTGAAGTCTCAAGCGTTCCAATTCATAAGCTCTCTCTTCTTCTTTTTCTTTGGCTAATTTCTCTTCCTTAGCAGCTTCTTCTAGAGCAATACGTACTAATTCAGCTTGTTTCTCGTTCTCAAGTCTTACGTCTATTATATTAATTAACATATTTTTCACTAATTCTTCATGATAATTATCGGATTTCGTTATGAGTTCTTTTAGTTGTACCACTTTTAGATTGTCTGCCGCGACTAAATCCAGTTCAAGGGCAAGAAGTTTCAAATCTTCTTTTCTCCCTCTACCCAAAAAGGATATTTTTTCTTTTGCGAAATTTAATCAGAGTCGTAATGTCTCAGTGAAAGTTCACACTATGGCTGTTAAAGCCTAATATTCTAATTTTATACTTGTTTAAATTTTAAATGTATTTAAATTCGTCCGTCAGTCCTTAAATATCGTTGGTAATTTTAAGGACTTAGGGTCATACAAAAGAAATCAACTTCGCAATAACTGGAAATAAACACTACTGGTTCACAATACTTACAAGTCACAAGTTTGTCAAAACTTAGTATCAATTAAAATTCTAATACCATAAATAATCAAGTATTATTCAATAGTTTTAAGTCAAGATTACTTACCTTAATCAAACACATCGGAGTAGATGTTACCAATGCATCTCTGGGGTAAGAAGATCCATTCCTTTCATTATAAGATAACAAAAATGGCTATCATAACATCTATATGAAGTATCCTGAAACAAAAGTAAATTCAACGCGTTCTGCAACTCTATATTGCTGCCCCACGTTGGGCGCCAATTTCTTTGTAGTATATCCTTAGAAAATTCAGTCAATCAATCATTTAGAAGTTAATTTTTAAAACAAAGGCGATTTATTAACACCTCACAACAACATACAGGAAAACCATCAAACTATATATAGAATAACGTAAAATAGCTTTTTTTAAAAAAGTTCAGAGAGTGAATTCAACAATCACATCTCACTTCTGCAACTCGCGTGCGTTGAACTAAGTTTTTTCTCTATATTGTCAGTAGAGCGCGCTGCCGATGACATTCATTTGTTACAGCGCGCATTTTATGCGATAATGGCTCGGAAAGAAGTTGGTGTACAAAGTCCCTTGCAAATTGTTTAAAATAAAATCAATAAGAAAGGAAAGATTGTCAGTTTTTTCTTTGGCTCAGCAAAGCCTACCGAGAAATTGTCAGTTTTTTCTTTAGCTCAGCAAAGCCTACCGAGAAATTATATGAAGTAGTAGAATTAAAATTATCTAGTAGATATAACCCTAATCAGTCTATTCAAATTGAAGTGTTAGTAGCCGATACTATCAGCGGCATCTCTTCATGTTCCAAATGAAGAAGTACAAAATATTATGCAGTCCCGCGGATTAGTTTTAGCCGACTGTTGTGACAGTAATATAAACATTGGAATATTAATTGGTGCAGATGTGTTTTGGCAGATTATTGAAGCTTGGTCTTTCGAAAAAATAAACCAAGAAATTACTAGCGTGCCAACTATTTTCGGGTTTGCTTTACAGGGAAGTCATGATGTTTACAATCCAAATGTTAAGACTGCATTCAGCGAATTTTTGTGTAACCGCTTCAGGTGTTCAGGTATTGTGGGAACTCGATGCTTTAGGAATTAGAGAAAAGGAAGAGTTAAATATAGTTGACAAAGCGTTGATAGATGAATTTGAGAAAAATTTAAAATTCGCGAATGAGAGATATGAAACTGATTTATTATAGAAATTTAGCTATGACGAATTAGGAAACAATTATGTTTTAGCTAAAAAGCGGTTTGAGGAGTTAGGAAAGAATTTTTCTGAAAATGATTGGATTACTAATGAGTATCGGGAAATAATAAATGACCAAAACCAAAAATGGGGTTATTGAGGAATGTGAGAGAGATGAGCATGAATATCTTATGCCTTATAGAGCAGTTGTTAGGAAAGATAAAGAAACAACCAAAGTTCAGATAGTCTTTAACTGTACTTCAAAATTGAAAGGAAATCTTCCTCTGAACGATTGTTTGGAAACTGGCGCAAATTTAAATCCAAATCTTCTTGATGTAATTCTAAAATTCCGTAATTACAAAATAGCGTTCAGTTTTTAGAAGGCTTTTTTATTGATAAAAATTTCTGAAAGAGATAGAAAAGTTCTTTGGTATTCAGATAACCCTATTGAAGAATATAAAATTACGAGAATGAAAAGACTACCGTTTGTATGTAAAAGTTCCCCTTTCATTTTGAGCGCTACGATAAAGCATCATATAAAAAAATATGAGGGAAATAAACCTAAGTAATTTGAAATATTGAATTCATCATTTTACGTAGACAATTTATATTATGATGGAGACAGTGTGAGAGAGTCATCTGAGTTGTCGTCGGATGCTGTATCAATATTAAACAGTGGTAGATTTAATTTGAGGAAACTGAGGTCGAACAGTAGAGAATTAGAAAAACTGTAAATAGAAAATGGACTTAGCGATAGTGAGATGGTGGGAGTTCAACAGGTGTAAGTCCTAGGGTTGAATTGGAATCCTGATAAAGATGAGTTGTCGTTGAAGGTGAAGGTTTTGGTGGACCTTTAAAGAAACTAACGCTGCCGCGGTTGGAACTGATGGCCATAGTGATAGGTGCTAGAGTGGTAAATTACCTTAAGAGCGTTTTCAAGGATAAAATTGGAAGAATAATGTTTTCGAGTGATTCTTCTATTGCATTGCATTGGGCGAAGGTAACGGGGAAGAGATGGAAACAGTTCGTTGCCAACCGGGTTGTATAAATTCAGGACAGATCGAATCCGAGTGATTGGTACTATTGCCCGTCTGAAGATAATCCCGCGGATTTGCTTACTAGAGGAATCTCGGCTGAGAAGTTGGTACTTCATGAAAAATGGTGGTCAGGTCCAATTTGGTTAAGTTTTGAGAGATGGCCTAACCAATGGGTTAAAGGATTACCGAATGTGGACAATGCGGAAATACTAATAGAGCGAAGAAAAAATTCGGTGAAATGTTTTGTAGTGCAGATGGAATTAGTTGAGCAACTTTGGAACAAATTTTCAGTTTGGAGCAAGTTGCAGAGAATTGTCGCTTGGTGTTTAAGGTTTATAAGAAATATGATGGGGGATAGGATTTTGACTTCTTAGAAACAAGTGAACTAAAAGAAGCGCATGATATTATAATCAAACTATTCTAAAGAACTGACTATAAAAGCGAAATACCTACTTTAGAGAAAGCGACAGTGTTAAAGAAAGGTTCTTTAATTTCTCTAAATCCGTTTTTGGACAATAGTGGTTTGCTATGTGTAGGAGGACTTTTAAGAAATGCCAGCTTACCAGAGTCTGTGAAACATCCAATAATATTACCTAAGAATCCTCCTGTTACAAAATTGTTAGTGAAATTTTATCACCTTAATTACATGCATGGAGGAGTACAATTAGTTAACTCTGCGATGAAAAAAAATATTGGATTATAGAAGCAAAGGCTGCAATACGCAGAGAAATAAAAAGGTGCGTTATCTGTGCCATATTTTGCTCTGAGCTTTCGAAACGAATGATGGCTGACTTACCTTCTGCGAGAGTGAATCCTGGAAGACCATTTCTTAGATCCGGTACTGATTTTTCAGGACCATTTTTTATCAGCCCTAGACGTGGTTGAGTCGTTAAACCACTGAAAATGTACGCGTATGTGTTTGTGTGATTCGCAACGAAAGGCGTGCATTTAGAATTGTTAGTGATCTTAGTGCTTAGACATGTATTGCAGCTCTGAAACGATTCATCGGACGACGTGGAAAGCCAGCTCAAATATTCAGTGATTGTGGAACAAATTTTGTCGTTGCAAAGAATTATTTAAAAGCATGTACGATAGAAGCCCTTGGTACGTATTTGACCAATGAAGGCGTTAAATGGACAATGAATGTTCCATCAGCCCCTCATTTTGGAGGCCTTTGGGAGGCTGCGTTAAATCCATGAAGTTTCACATGAGACGTGTTATAGGATCGCAGATCTTCTCACAAGAAGAATTTTCAACGTGTCTGTTGGAGATTGAAGGCATACTTAACTCCCGTCCTTTGGTGGCTGCTTCTGAGGACTCAAATGATTTTTCTGCCATTACACCGGATCACTTCATTATCGGTTCCGAGTTAAAAAGTGTTCCTGAACCTGATGTTACAAATGAGAAAATTCCCATTCGTGAGCGGTGGAAATTAGTCACACAGATTTCCCAATCGTTTTGGAAATCGTGGTCAAAAGACTATTTCACTCAGTTGCAAGTGCGCAATGCATTTTTCATTTTCATTGCAAAAAATTTTTCGCGTTTTACCGTGGCCAGAAGACTGCACGGTGGTGCTCTGTTTGCACGACGCCCTGTACGGTGTGTACCTCTAACGCCTGCCCATCGGAGAAGGCGTTCTCTGTGGTGCCGGAAACACCGGAATTGGAGAGACAATGAATGGGGACGAGTACTCTTTACAGATGAGAGCAGATTTAGTCTGAGTTGCAATTCTAGACACATACACATCTGGACAGAGCGGGGAACACGCAATAAACATCATCAAAAGGGACTGTTTTGGAGGTCGCGGAGTACTCGTTCGAGCAGACATAATGCTTGGTAGCCGGGCCAACCTTCATATCTCCCAAGGAGGTTCGTCACCTGGGACTGCTATTGTAACGAGATTCGTCTTCCTTATATGCGTCTTTTCACAAGGGCTATGGGTCCTCAGTTCCTCTTCATGGACAACAACGCTCCACCTCATCCCACAGTTACTGTCGAAGAGCTGTTGGAGAGTGAAGATATTGAACACATGGATTGGTCGGCAAGGTCTCTGGATCTAAATCCCGTCAAGCATGTACGGAACTTACTAGGGAGATACGTGGCAGCACGTAATTTATCGCCAGTAACGATTCCGAAACTGCGATTGGTGCTACAAGAGGAACGAGCAGCAGTGTCTCAACAACTCATTAACAACCACGTATCCAGCACGCACAAATGATGTGAAACCTGCCTAGCAGTCATGGAAGATTATATCCCTATTAAAGACCGCATGTTTCTTGCTGGACACCCATCACAGGGATGTTTCGGCCTTCAGTCGCATTGCGCTCCATGCTACTTTTTCAATAAAGCTTCTTTTTATCCCTCTGATTTCTCTTTTAGTAAGCTTTGCTTACATTACTCATGTCCTTACGTATTGGGGATCTTACGGTATTAAATGTGTTGATTTGGAAAGCTTTTGTACAAAGTTATATTGAAAAAACCGTCTCGTCCTTAATTTTTGCACATCAGTGTATAGTAAGGGGCTGGAAAACTTACGTCCTTTTTGCTATACCTCTTGTTAATTTTTAATTTTGTCTTTTTTGTCTTTCCTACGCCAACGCATTTTATACTTCATGTACGGTAGAAGACGTATTTTAAGATAAGTTTTATACATCATTTTTCTTGTGTGAAACAACCTGCAACCATAACCACTACTAAACAAATCTTTTAACATACAAGGATGATTGATGAATAGACTACAAAGAAATAATGAGGTATTCTAATTGACTAAAATAAAACGTTTGCGTTTTGACAAACATGGTTTCACTCTAAAGTGCTTTTTATAGCACCTAATTAATGTCTTCAGTGTACCTGTTAACCTACTCCGGAAATAATTTTTTTTCTCTATAGATAAATATTTTGAAATTTCTATTTGATACAAAATGTACAATAATAATGATATTGTGAAATGTGAAAAGGGGCTGTTAAATATCTACATCTATATCAAGACGCACACCGAATAGTTTTTTTCTTTTTTTATTTTAGAACCGCATATTATTTTATAATAATATTTGCATAAATCGCATAATAAAAGTGTATATGACACAATAATGGTTTTGCAAATGTTATGATGAATATAAAATTTCCATAATCTCCTAGGATGAGAATGGAAAATATAAGCCAATGATCTAAGAATATATATATAGATATACATTTAAGTTGAAAATTATAAACGGCGAATCACTTTTCAAATTTTTGCCTCCAAATATTATCGCCCTATATTATATTTAAAGAAATTAAATAATGAAGAATCTGCATAAATGCATGTATGTTTCTCGCACTGTGATAAAACAACGGTGCCTAGAGCCATCAAAGTTTAATATTGAACGTTTCCACCCAAATTAGAAGCCCAAATTTGAAATTTTGAATTTCTTTTATTATTGATTTCATATTTTGTAAAACTTTAAGAAATTTCTGATTAACAAACTCAAGGATTTCAAAGCAAGCAATGACAACGTTGTACAGAAAAAACATTTTTATCTCCAGCGCGTGAGATTGGCTATCGGAAATTCTGAAGATATGCTCACTTTAAAATTATTTTGCGATATTGCTCTTGAACTAAATTTTATCGTTAAAGTGCGAAGAACATGATATTTAATAAATAAAGGTAACGCACAAAATGTTAAAAAACGCCCCTTCGTACGTAATTTAAAATCTGAAACCTTTCAGATTTTTAGTGGAAAGGGGCTTTGTCCTTGAATGTCTAACGTTTTCGTTTTGCGATTTTGCGTTGGAAACATTAAAAGTCTGAATCACTTTTCAAACTTTTGCCACCAAATATTGCAGCTCTGCATTATATTTAAAGAAATTAAATAATGAAGAACCTGCATAAATGTATATTTCTCCAAATGTGATAAAGCAACAGTACCTAGAGCCATTCAATTTTGAATAACGTACGTTTCCACCCGAATATGTGCATCTGGAAGCCCAAATATGGAATTTGGAATTTGTTTTATTATCTGTTTCATATTTTGTAAAACTTTAACGAATTTTTGATGAGCAAACTCAAGCGATTTAAAAGCGACCAATAGCAATACTCTACGGGGGGGATAACGTTTTATCTCCAGCGCGCGGAACTGTGTATCGGAAATTCTAAAGATAGACTCATTTTAAAATTATTTTGCGATATTGCTCTTGAAATGAATTTTATGGTTTACGTGCGAAGAACGTAATTTTAACAAATAAAGGTAACACACAAAACGTTAAAAAAGCGCCAATTTGGGCATAATTTAAAATCTGAAACCTTTGAGATTTTTTCTTTATTTTTTAGTTTTTTCTTTTTTTCCCCTAATAAGTCCATAATCGGTTACACGTTTAATTTAATTCTAGTAACTATCATCTTTGTTAACAAATTAAATGCTTTTAGTTATATTCTTTCAAACAGAAAGAATATGTTTGTTTGTCCTCTAATAACTCAATCGCTACTATAGCAATTGTCACCAAATTTTCTACAGTTCTTTTCTAGGTACTGGAAAAGATCGTCGTCCACCTTTTTCCAAAACAAAGCAGCTAAAATCAGAGATATTAATTAAAAACTCGGAAAAACGATAATTTTCGCCCTCATTTTTCCGAGTGGCAACAGTCTCGCAAGCTGGAGATGAAAATCTGCTTTATTTCGAAAGTTGTTGCCACTGCTCACTTTCAAATCCTAGAGTTTGCTAATAAAAAATTTCTAAAGTTTTAAGCTGAAATAGCAATACTACTGCCAACCATTAAATACATTATTCCCGATTCCAAAAATTCGTGGGAAGCCATTTCGGCTATTCCCATATTCGTGCGACTTTATTCAGCCGAAATATTAATTAAAAACTCTGAAAGAGCTGATTTTCGCCCTCATTTTTCCGAGTGGCAACAGTGTCGAGTATCGGAGATAAAAATGCTTTATTTTGAAAAGTGTTGCTACTGCTCGCTTTCAAATTCTAGAGTTTGTAAATCAAAAATTTGCACGTTTTACAAAATCTATACATATAAAGAAGAATGTCTGTTTGTGTTTTCGCGTTATTGATTTCTGATCAATGATGATCAATTTTTTGCCACATTTAATCGACTAAATTTGAATACAGGTGAAATATTGTATGGAACTTGAGTGTTTACGACCATTTGATTAGAAAGACGAAAATCATTAAAAACTGCGTGCCATTGTTGCTGATATAATGAGAGATAATTAGCTTATTTCTCTATCGAAAATTTTTATGTGGGTTCCGTATCGACATTAGTCCTAAATTATCACTCCGCTAATTACCTCTAATCGTAATTAATGCTAAAACAAATGTGCAAGAAATTTCTCAAAGTTTAGAGTAGGTAAAAATTAGGGGAGAATATCAAAATATAAAAAATTAAATAAAAACTTATTGAACTAAATATTAACAAAGTACTAGATAAGAACCAAACAAAAAGAACAGTCTTTTACGTGTTCTAAATAGAAACGATTGTATCATTCAAATTAACATTTAAAAAATGTATTTCCAGAGACTCAGATTTGAAAAAGAAAGACAGAAATGGAAAATTTAAAAAATATTACAGGTATTTCAACGAAATCATGCAGTTAACTAGATTTAATAATATATGCTGAAATGACTCCTCCTGAGCATAAATGGCAGGAACATTTACTATACTTATGCCACTAACCGAAATATACATATTCTTCCATGCGCCTTTGTGTTGCCATTCCGTAAAGCGTGAGATATTTAATGCTTCTCTCAAATCTGTTATTAATTAACAAACTCAACGTTTTAAAAGCAACAAACGCAGTTTTTCATTTCTATTATTATTAATTATTTGCTGAACTTCTGAAATTACGAACATGAGGACATTAAAATCTTTGTTCATTTGTTTTTTTACAGTAATTATTTTAAGCGATTAATCTCTAATACAAAGATAGACTTCCAGCTGTATTTTCCTTAGAAGAAATGGTAGTAGACTCATGCGCACATATAGTAGAAAATAAAGAACTGCAGGTAAAAATTAAGGCGAATTCCAGTAACCATTTATTTTTTAACAGAAGTCATCAGTTTTTGCTCAATGAATGGGGGAAAATGAAGCTATACATTTGTTACAACAATGAAAAAGATATTACTGAACCCATACAGATATTTGCTTGCACCGAACACCATTGTAAGGTGTAAATTATTCTCAGCGATTTCGTAGCCATTGATCGATTTTCAACGGCTTCTGTTACGGATCTTTTTGACAACCTTCAATGACGCACGATTCCTGGAAATAAACATTTCTCTTCTTTAACCGGTCTTCAAACCTGCCCTATATGAGACGATTCAGTGGGAGATGTTTATATGTTTTGAGATGTTTGTGCTTCTAGTGACTTTGTGAAACAGCGCGTGACGTATTCGTAATAAGGTCAGGTTTCTGACGTGAAAAGATACTTTTATATGGATTCCTTTCATAAGGTTTAGAAGGAAAAGAATTCCGTTGCTCAAGCAAACACCAACTAATGTATTGTCCGATACGAAGTTATTTTGGACTAGCGGGAAAATATTCGACATTTCGTGACATTTCAATGTTCTTTTGAAGCTAAAAATACTTAATCTTGAATACGTATTCACAACATTCTTAAAGTGCAAATGCGTTTGAATTCGCATTGTATTCAAAGATAATTTAAGACTGGCTATTCATTTTGAGTTAGAAAGACTTCCGAAAGCACGTACTTTGAAAAGAATAATTTCACAGCTATGTAATGCGCAATAATTTGGTTATTATTTCTAATCGTGATGTTGCAGACAGGAAATTGTATGAACAGACAAAAAAAAGTATGGACAGGCCTATAAATGGATGAGAAAAACAGCCCTATTAATCGATATATAACAGCTATTAGTTTTACATATGAAAAAACTCCATATGCATAAAAGTTTTATATATGCATTCTACGCTTTTTGAAAGTAACTGTTGTAGACAAGAATTCTCCCTGAATAAGAAAAATTAAAATCTGCGAGATTTTTTAAAAAAAAATTACTGTTTTTACTTTTAAGAGAAAAAACACATTAACCTAATGAACAATATTAAACTTCAAATTTTAAAACAAAAGAAAAATACTGCGGGTGTAAATTATCATGGATTTGTAATTTTGGTTGCAATAAACTTGTCGTCTACAATACCTGATTGAGGTCAAAATGTAGTTTTATCCCTTACTCTGCAACTGCTTTCTGAATTTAGGTAGCATTTGTTTTTATACAAAGATTCAGTAAATTTCAGTTATTAACTGGATCAAACATAACCTTCATTTTCCTTATGAAACCTTCAAATCAATTTTATGATATTTGAATACCTTTTTCCATTTTGTTATTAATTTTATGTATAGTTTGTATCAGATATATGAACATATTACTCATAAAATTGAGTCTTGCTGTTGCTACTATTGCATGCGAAAGATTCGACGCGAAATCATTCCGCGACTCACAGCTGTTAGCTTACTGAGACCCCAGTAGGCCTTATTGAGGATTACTAAGTCTGTGCTATATAGATACAGGTAATATATACAGAGAGATAGATAGACAAATAGACATGCAGATAGGTAAAATAATAAGAAATTTAGAACCATAACCATAAAGACATGAAAGAAAGAAATTTGAAACCAGTAAAATCCCTAAATCTCCCAATAAAAGAAACCATCACCTCAGTATTTTAAAACAAGAAGAAATCCCTAAAATAAATAAATATACAAATAAAAAGAAAATGAATTTCAATTAAAATCTGATTCAACGTTATCAAGAGAAGGTAGATCATATTCAGTTGAACCCCTCCTCCTAGAAAAACCACTGCGTTTCTCTTCACCCAAAATTACCTAATGAACCATTTTAAATTATTTAATTTTAATAGGTTATCCGAAAACTCTGAATGCCTCCTCCACACAGTCGCTCTCCTTTCATGTGAAATAAAAATACACAAAAGCAAATTTAAATGAAATAAATTCAATCCCTAGTAAAGCAAATGTATAATACATAAATCTTACTCATATTAAAATTCAAATTAAAACGTAATAATTTAAAAACATATTAACTCAGAAGAAACATAACATAAACATATTTGCAAAACATTAACTATAACATATTAACTGAAAACAAAATTTTTTTACCTAATCAATTATAGAAGAACTTACTATGTGAAGGACAAAAAAAAACAAAAGACAGTAATTCAAAAGGAAAGAGTAACGCTATTGGTTGCCTGTTTGTCACTATTGATGATACTAATTCGCAATGGAAAGTTAGAAATCTCCCAAAAGGAGAATTTGTAGTAAGATATTTTTTAATTTTAAATTTCTAAAGCATGAAAGTAATGCAACTAAAAAAAAAGTTAGAAAAAAATAAAAGGTGCTTTTACGTTTCGCTGGCGCAAATCTCGCCAAGCAGACTTTATTGGCGGCAACACCCAGTATACATATAAAAAAGGTGTTAATAATGCTACAAATCTCGCCAAGTGGATTTTATTGACGATGACACACAGTATACACATAAAAAAATGTTAACAAATGTTAATTCTAAGAATTTTTTACTTTGAAAGAACAAACATTTTAATATCGTTTAAACTTTTTTCAAATGGGTCTTTCGTTTCTCTTCTCTACATAAATTCCGTAAGATAACTTTCCAGATGATGACGTGTCGTTCTTATTTCGCCACTTAGCGCTACCCCACAGTCCCTATTTTTTGCGTGTGCATTCCAGTCTCCGATCTACAAAATTGTATTTATGGTTCTCTCTGAAATGTTTAAAACTTTCCTCTTCCAGTTTTTCAGTGCAATATGATTTCCATGTATCGGAATATATTTATAGCTCCTTTTTTATATTTTGTTTAATTGCTTCTAATATAATACTCATGGATCGGTTTGCCACCTTCACAAGGAAACATTCGTTTGTTTCATGACAAACTCCAACAAAGATCCTCTGTTGGTAGAATCCGTCCCGCATTGACATACTTTTATCCACTTTTGACGATCATACCAGGTCCTCCTATTTTCTGTTGTTGACGTTTAAGCAAAGAATCCACACAAACTTCGCGCATGTAGTTATTCCAGTCCACAAGTGTTCCATGACTAATTTCCAACTGTTTTCACACCATGTAACTGAAGTTAATTCTTCGCTCCAACCATGAATAAACCTCGCACAATCAAGAAACTCAATTTGTATGACTCAAACCATGTGCCTTTCCGTATACGTCTTTTTACAGCGACAAGTTGAAAAGTTGCAGCACCACTGAATTTCGTCTCCGAAATACAATTTCATTTCATGATTATTATCGCTGGAAAGAATCCGACAGATTCTTCTTCTGTTCTGAGCAAATTCCATTGGTTTTTCATCCATTTTTGACGTATTAGAAAAAAGAAGTGAATTTACGAATTCGCTATCCTTTCATTGTAGAACATCCTGATTCGCGGTTCATACCACGAGATCCCTAGTGATCTCATTTCATGTAAACTACACTACAAAAATCTAATTCTCTCAGTAACTATCTACTATATTCATTTCAAGTTAAATCTTATTTTGGAATACGGGTTTAAATGCAAAAATTGTTTCAATTCGCACGAAATGCTTATTCAGAAATTATGTAAAACTACAGTGCTTTACTTCGCTAGTGCATTCTCATTAGAATTGATGAGCTTACACTTGACTTTGCCTTTTCTATATTTTCGCCTTCGGGTGAGCGGTGTGATTGCACTCTACTTGACTTAATAGAGCATAAAATTGAACTATCTGGTAAAATTTCTATGTAATTGTATGCCAGTAGTAAAACAAACGATCAATGATCAATCTGATAAGAAACAGCCGCGACTGGTTTTGAAAATGTGGCGTAAAAGATTACCAGCGATGATATTTCGTTTGGTTTCGGTTGTATTATTTTTGGCGATTTTAATCGCTTGCGCCGGCGAAATGGAAAAGTACCGAATAAACTTTTCAGGCCTCATGTGCTTATCATGACGACTTAGAAAAGAGTAGGCCCTTAGTTAATAAAATTATTGTTAAGAAATATTCTACAGTAATTGCATATATACAAATTTCACTAGAAATCCTTCTAAAACATCCTTCTTTATCCTTCTCTTAGAGGTTTCAGACAAAAAAATTCATTACCTTAAAAAAATTTATACGGTTAATTTTACACCAGCTTTTTTTAAATAGACTGTTAATGAAGTTAATTGGAATTTCATTTTGTAAAATTTTAGTAAGAAAAAGGATATCTTGCTGTTGTTGCTCAAATTCGATGCATACTTTTTTATTTCTGGTAATTAATTGTATTTGCAATAACTTTTTAGGTATGTTGGTATTCCAACTTATAAATTTAATTCTGGACAAATTGAGGTTCTCTCCTTTTATCAAAAGGTCTTAAGGCTTAAATATAGAACCTTCTGCTTCAGTTGTAGAACTGTGATGAGGAAAGAAAAGCCTGTTCTCGGTAGACACTAATGAGAGGAAGGAAGTCAAGCTATTTGCGCCATCTATTAATGTATTAAATATTAACAAAACACGATATAAGAACCAAACAGAAAGAATGGTCTTTCCCAAGTTCTGAATTTTGTAATTATACCTGTAAGATAAAAACAAAAAAAAAATCATTTCCAGATATTCGAATCTGAGAAAGAAAGAAAGTGAAATTTTGCAAAAGATTAAAGATATTTCAAAGAAATTCCGCAGTTCCTTAGATTTATTAATACCATTGTATACAATAAAATGAAACTATTGTGTTTTTCAAGCAAACAACCAATTCGTAAATAAATTTTTTGTTGCCAAATTAACGTTTTCAGAGTTTTTAATTACTGTCTCGCAACAATAAAAAATTAATATCCCGTGCAACCTATAACAAGCAATTCGTAAATTAATATTTTGTTGCCAAATTAGCGTTTTCAAAGTTTTTAATATCTCGCAATAACCCGCAGCAATCAATAATTAATATCTCGCGCAACAGCCAATTCGTAAATAAATTTTCTGATTCTAATATAACGTTTTCAGAGTTAGTACCTCGGCTGATTAAATTCGTAGAAAGATGAGAATGGTCTAAATGGCTTCTCATGAATTTTTGCAATCCAGGGGCACCTCTCTCAAAATTCAACTCCCGCCGTTCCTGAGGAGATGATGTTACAAACAAACAGACAGATGCGCACAGATATCAGTACTATAGATTAGCAGGCATGCAAGCAAATAACCAATTTGAAAATAAATTTTTGTTGCCAAATTAGCGTTTCCAGAATTTTTAATTAATATCTCGCAGCAATAAAAATGAATATCTCTCGCAACCCACAACGACCAATGCGTAAATAAATTTTTTGTTGCCAAATTAACGTGTTCAGAGTTCTTAATATCTCGCAAGAAGTCGCAGCAATCAATTAATAACATCTCGCGCAACTCCAAACAAACAATTCACAATTTTTTGGGGGTAGTTGCCAATGTAGCGTTTTCAGAGTTTTAATTAATATCTCGACTGATTAAAGTTGCACCGAGGATGAGAATGGTCGAAATGGCTTTCAAGAATCTTTTGAATCCGGCGGTATACTGCATAAAGAAAAAAGGGGGGACAGTTCTATATCTCCCGTTATACTGGGCAGATTGACGAAATTCAAATTGCATTTTCCATGTCTAGAAAGCGCGACTTATGATATATATTAGATTTATGCATAGCAATTGTTCTAACATAGGTATTTTGACACAAAATCGGACTTTTTCTGAGATAACATACCAATTTTTTCTACATTTCGATTCTACGTCTGAAATTATGCCAATCTGCCAAGTTTTGTAAAAATCGCACAAGTAGTTTTTAAAACATTAGCTGTAAAAGTTTTAGCTCCTCTATGTTAATTGAATTCGTATATATTTATTAGTATCTCTTTTTTATTAAACTTATTTGATTCTTCCTTTCACATTTCAAAACTTTGCTCAGTTCAAATAAAATTCACCCATTTTTTATGATTTATTCTTAAAATTTGTATTTTTAAATAAATTTTATAAATTTTTCGAAAAACATTTTGACTTATAATCTATAAAATTTGTACTATCATCTTAAAGTAGATGTATTTCTAAGCATATCTGCAAAAAGAATTAGAGTTTTTTATTCAAAATTCACAGAGATATAAGTGAATTTACGTATTAGAGCATTTCGAAATTTGGCATATTTGTTAAAAGAGATAATAACGTCAAATGTGCTTTACGCACTTTATTAAAATTATTTGAAAGTATGAAAGATGGACTTTTCCCCCGCTCGTGCACAACGAAAAATGGCAAACGAAACAGGTTGCTATAAATTAACAAATTCGCCAACTGAATTATTCTTGGCGCAAACTGGAACAAAAATGCGCCAGGATAAATTTTTGAAACCAAATTTTACAAAATTTAATATTTAGGCATAATTTGAGTCGTAGAATCGAAATATGGAAAACAATTGGCATGTCATTTCAGAAAAAGTCCGATTTCGTGTCAGAATGCCTGTGTTAAGAAAATGCTCTATATATAAATAATATATATGCTAAGTCGTGCTTTCAAGACATGAAAAACGCAATTTGAATTTCATCAATCGGCCGAGTAGAAAAAAACATATAATTTTTTTTTTTTTCCCGCGGTGTACTTTTTTCGAAAGTCAACTCCCCGCCGTTATGGTGGAGATGATGTTACAAACAAACAGAAAACAGACTTGCGCAAATTTTAATAGCATAGATTATGACTTTTTGGCTCCTAAATAGCGGAAATTTTTTTTGAAACAATTAGCTTCAAAATCACTCGAAAATAGTAATTTGTAGAATGTTAGCAGAGCAATTATTTATTACTTATCCAAAATTTGAAAATAGCACTTTCTGAAAATTATTCTGAGGTGGCAAACATTTCAAAATAAAATGTACAAAAGTAACTCAGTAAACTGAAAACGAAAGATTTATTTAAAAATTAGGATGATATATTTGTAAATTTTATGTTAATTATCCAATTATTATAAATTTAACTTTTACTATAGCTTCTTTTCTTCCTTAGTCCTCATCAGAATGCAAATCAGTTCTGTGAGTATTCAAGCTAAGGTTTTTGAATGTTTTAACAGTTTAGCCGATGTTAATAGCTCGCCGTTGTTATTTGAACCTGCTTAAGTTAGATCATTTTGTGCCATCTTCGACTATAATGCAGAGCCCACCAACGGCCTAGCGGCGTTTTACCATGATTAAATAAACCGACTACGATACTTGAATTTCCAACTTATCTTGTTTTAAATATACCCGCATACTTACTTATGTTTAAATGTAACAACTACAGTGTTTCGTAGAAGAAAGAGCATACAGTCGTTTCAAATCTTTCGATCAAAAATTTTAAAACTTTACTTCACTATGATTTAGCGCCATATGCCAATGAGCCTTATAATTTGTAAAATCTTTCCTAGCTACTTTTTGCTATAATGTTGTATGTATGTGTCAAAAAAATTTTTAAAAATTCCAAAAAAACTATAAAATTAAAAATGCAAAAAAGTATAAAACCTTAAAACTGCCAAAAAATTCAAAACATGATTTACTTGATTTTTCTATCCCTAAGCTTTCTCGAGCCAACATGGCTCCCTCTAGTGTGCATCATTACAACCACTTTTGCAATTTTCCTATTTCTGCTCACTAATTAGATATTTTTCTGATGTGAAGATACATGGTTTCGAACCATAAGTACTCCGTAACACATAATCATTCGCATTGGCATTTTACCAGACCCTCGATCTTTTTGGAGTAGCTACACGCTCTCGGTTTAAAGCAACAACTTAATAACCCTAACTATCTATCACAATTAAACCTCACGCGACATTATACGGGTGTCAATCTCTAGCCGGTTAGCCTATTGGGGTAATACCTGTTCGATTCTGTAGTAAAGTGTCTAGTGTCACATGCTCTTTTACTTGTTTGCCTGTTTAAATACCCGTAAGTGGCAGAGATTTGTTTCATAAGTGGCATCTTCTGTTAAATTTGAAGAGTCGATAAAAAGGTATTTTAATCTTCGCATGATTTTGTCATCTTCAAAATGGAGCGATAATTCGCTTGTCAGTCTAATGGGGTCTGAAGCACATTGTTTTAAACTTCTACATAGTTAGAGTCCTACACATTCTTCTCTAGTTGTTAGAAGATCAAAACGTAGAAATGTAGAAACCCTTTTTAGTTTAAACAATTTTCTTAATTTTTATTTAAGAGTTTGTTTAGGAATTTAAAATAATAAATTTCGGAAATTATTCTTGCTAAGCTTTACAATTAAACTGAAAGCGATGTACTTATACAATTGATTTCAGCACCTGCGATTTATTTATATTAGAGAAATTAATCAAATGTGTACGCAGTTTTGACAGGAAAGTGTTGAGATTTAGACAGCCGTCCTCTTAGATATTCATTCGAGAATACCAAGTGAAATATTATACCTTAGATATGCAGTGTTTAATATTTGGCTTAAGGAATTTCATTTCATTGTTCAGTAGTAATAAATGGCATACATTTTCCCTTTTGAAATGTCATGGTGGTATACTTTGTATGGAACTCGTAAAAAGTCTCATATTGTTAATTCAATTTCCTCTGGTAATGCAGGTATAGTATTTCAGGAAGCATAACTACATTGAGAAAGGTTTCCAAGTCATTCTGCATTCGAAATATGTGTTCAATTTTTAAAGGTTGTCGTCCTGTTTCTCTGGAGTAAGTAAAGAAATATTTCCTGTTTGAAGTAACAAGAAGAATGCTGAGAAAATTAAGAAATTCGAATATGGAGTTGTTAGTTTGACGTATAACTTATAAGAAAAGATTAATTTAGAAATGCAGAAGTATAGATTTAATTGTGACAAAAGGGCACGCCGAAGAATTAAATGCTAAGAAAGCAATAATTAGTAACAAGTTTTTGGAGTTTTAGTAAATATACTTGCAATATTATAGTTTCGGAGGTAAAACAGAACCTTCTTCTTCAACTCCTTTTTCAATTATTCATCAAGTTTATCATATTACATATTATGAATAAAGTTTACTCATATTACTTCTTTACCTATAAATTTGTAATTATTTTAGAGCTATGTTAGAGAATGTTCTTTAAAACGACCCGACAATATCAAAATACCATCGATTGAGGTATAACCAATTTCATTGTACTGAATAAGCAAGTTATATTTTTACATCATGTTGGTTTTTGTATCTTATGTGGTTATACCATAGAAATCATTACGCTTCTTACGGAGCCATAAGACGTACGTGATTATATATCTACTTGCAAGCTCTAATAACTATTCATAAACTCATCAATTCGGAAACAAATGGAAAGAAATAAAAATATTTTCTGTTTATAAAAAGACTAAAAAAAATGAATTCTAAAATTTCTAAAAACATGAATTCAGAAACAAATGGAAAGAAATAAAAAATTAAAGCATTATAACGCAGTTAATGAAATACTGATAGACTGAAAAATGAAACTATCTATTTATAATGAAAGATCTAAACTGAAGCCTACAAACTACAAAAAAATATTTTCTGAATATTAACATTTTATCTATAATTTTAAAAATTTCAGACAAGATGGTATAAAAGTATTGAAATTAATAATTTAAATGGAATTAAGTATTGAACTAATTGCAGGCTTTTGATTTCGGAAGACACGTGGTTAAATATTAACTACTTTATTTTGGAAACAGAAGTGGAAGAAATAGTAAGTTAAGCCGGGACTCCCAAAATTTGGAAAGAAGAAAAGTGATATAAATTCTGTTTTTGAAGCAATGAGAATATAGTGAAAGAAGAAACGACTGTCGCATACCATTCTTTGCAATTTATTTTAGCCCAGATATTACAAAGCGCTAACATTAGAAGTTATGGAAACTGCTAATTTATTTCAATATTGATCGAAGTTACTTATTCTCACTACACAAATATACAAGAACAGCTTCAAGAAAATGCCTTTTAGATTATTGATTCTTACGGTAGCATAATCCTCAGGGCCCTTTCTAATTAACAATGAAATCACAATTAATCCCGTCTTAAAAATAATTGTGATGGAAATTTCGAAGTAAAATGCAAATATTTTAATAAAATAGAGAGGAAAGCGTCCAAAAGTGATAAATGCAAGGCTCAGCCATCCTAGGTTTATATAGTTGAAAAGAAAAGGATTTTAGTTTAGCGTTATATTCTAGAATATCTTTCAAAAGATTCAAATTTTTGGAACAAAATTTGATCCTTTTGAAATGCATTTTTGATGGAAGTTATTCCGAGAAGCATTTAGTTTTACTCCGTCATCAATCTTCTCTTTCTCTCTTTCTCAGAAGAGGAGAAATTGCCAAGATGTGTATTTTCATTACTTGGAATGCAAGTTTATTTTGAAGTTCATTGCACTACATTATAACACTATGCTTGATTTGAGTGTACCTTTTGGAAATTGCAAACTATTGAAGTATATAGCAAAAGCAAATATAAAGATAAATCTATGTTTCAGAATTATGACAGAAAAAGTCATTCAGAAAGCCCTGCTTATAAAGAAAAATAAGTTAAATGCATTTTTCCTAGTGAAAGAGAATAAATATAAGTAAATTCGGGGCTGTTTATATTTGCCAAAAAGAAATCATGTTCTTTATCAAATGTAGGAAAATAATGAAGGATATTTTAAAAGAAAGGAAATATTAAATTTATTAATTCTGTTTATTTGACGTAAATCGGGTAAACAAAGAAATAAAAAAACAGAAATAAAACATTTGTTTCCAACTTATTATGTCGAATGCTTTCGTATTCAATTTTTCAGTTTGCGTTCACATTTTACGATGTTATGTATTACCCAAACCAATTCATTCAATTACGTTCATCAGTTTCTACGACATCAAAGCCAATCGGAGAAGTCAAAGCAGGGACGTGATTTGTATCCAATAGGAGACATTCATCAGTCTCACAATAAACACTAAGTTTTGAAAATTACTTTGAAAATTGAAAATTTTGAAAATTGTTTACTAAGTTTTGAAATTTTTCGTTTAACGCATAAAGCATCAGTGTTCTCTTGAACAGTTTTCTGTTCAGTCAGATATTTATCAAAATCTCTCTCAACAATTATTTCAAATATTTTATTAAAAATATTTGAACATTCATCGCTAGATTTGGTACCTTTATTTTCGAAAACCTCTAGCTGAAATGCGTCATAAGTATTCTTTCCTAAGTTAGGTGTAGCTTTAGTTATATTAGATTTCAAAGTTCTTTTCTTAATAAACAAACGCATCAATTTTTAAAATTAATTAATAATACAGTAAAGTATTTCAGAAGAATCACCTACCTCTTTCTGAGGTAATCCAAATCTAGATAAAAAACGAAAGTGGCAAGTTCAATCCAATTACAGTTTTTCTAAACGTCATACAGAATTCGAAATAACATGTCACACTTTATTGCAATTTATTAACACTTCACATTTAGCAGTTTATCCATAGGTGCTACTGTCTCGTCGCACCATTATGTTCAATTATCACAATTTTATCGTACTAAAACCAAAATCATGAAATTCACACTTAAAAACAGAAGTAAAAACGTTCAAACACAAATTCTATAGGAATGTATAATTTTTAATGTATTCTGCCCACAATAAGAACTTAATGTTCTCCAACAGGAGGAACTCTCTAAGTCATACGGACTAAAGTCCATATTGGATAATTAGCATAACCGCCTTAGAATTACACAATCCGAACACACCAAGTTAATGGCGGCCAGCTTACCTCCTATTCTTTTTCTACGTTCAGCTGCCAGATCCAATAAATTAAAACAATACAAAAACATTATATTGGCTTCACTCCATTTCGGCAATAACACGGCCTATCCACTCAACCCATCGAAGTAAAATTTTAGATACTGGCATTTGAAGGTACGCGCTCAAGATTGTGACATTTTAAAGCAATTGAACAGAGCACGAAAAATCCTAAATGGTGTTGGAACGACAACGAAATTGTAAGCGTAAAACATTTGCAAAGAAGAGCATTATAAGAGACCAATGGTGATTCAAAAGAGGAGAGGGGGGGAACCTTTCATTGGAATTACAAATTTTCAAAGCACACAACGTTTCAAGATAGAGTCATCTTTCGTAAGTACGCAGTTTCGTGGGCAGCGCGAACCCCCGATCTCATGTGATAGATTTCTGTTTCTGAGATTATCTGAAATCTAAGGTGCACACATCAAATCCAAGAGATTTGTCAGACTTAAAAGATGCCTTAAAAGTGCAGTTACACAGATTTTTCCTGCGATATTATGTTCGTCACTGTTGTCAACAATCTTCTTTATGCAACGCGTTGTCGTCTGCGAAGGTGGGCACGTTGAAAACTTGATATCCCAATAAAGTCTTTCCCCCTCTCCTCTTTTGTGTTGTCATTGATCCTTTACAATGCTTTTCTTTGCAAATATTTGACGTCAACAATTTTCGCCATACGTCTATCGTTCCAAGGCCATTTATTTTTTGCATTGCAGGATTGATTTGCACAGGAAAAAAGTGGGTGTTGTCATTCAGAAATTTCGAAATGTTTTCACTGTCGCCGCAAATGTGAGATTTTTATTGTTTTAAATCATCAAAATCTCGAGTGCATACCTTCAAGTACCAATATCTCAAACTTCATTTCGATTGGTTGAGGAGATAGGCAGCTAGAGGTTCATATACACTGCTGGCCACACCCTGAAGAAAGCATGCAAATAACATGAAATTTACAACATGCATTAGTGAGATATGCAAGTGATTAGAATTTCAGCGCAGACGCACATCACGCGCCTGTGGCGCCCTTTCAAAGCGCCATTTAAGGCTTGGAGTTTTCGACGATTTCAAGTTCGGCAATTGTGTTTTTGTTGTGGTTTTTTTTTTTCAAAAAAACGATCACTTATGCCTCGTAGTAAACAGCGATCATCGTTTGATCAAGTATCCGAGTTCGACAGAGAAAAGATAGTGGCCTACCGAGAGTGTGGATTATCTTTCAGGAAAATCGGTAGTTTGTACGAAACCAAACAACTGTAATGCGGATATGTGACCGTTGGATGCAGGAGGATACGACGTGTTAGATCGCATCCACCTCAGTGCACCACTTCACGTGATGACAGAAACACTGTGCGCATGGCAGTGACGGATCGCTCAGTCACATCACGAATCATAGCACAGCACATTCAGTCTGTAACGCATCATCCAGTGTCTGGGCGTACAATTCGACACCGTTTACAGCAGTGTGGTCTGTCCGCAAGACGTCCATTGCTTCGTCTACCCTTGACGCAGAACCACAGGCGTCTCCGCCGCCACTGGTGCGGTGAAAGAAGGATGTAGACGGCAGAATGGAATGAAATTGTCTTTACTGACGAGTCACGCTTCTGTCTGCAACACCACGATGGTCGGATTCGTGTCTGGAGACACCGTGGAGAGAGGATGCTGAATAGCTGCGTTATGGACCGCCACACTGGTCCTGCACCGGGTATTATGGTATGGGGCGGTATTGGATATCACTCTCGCACTCCTCTAGTACGCATTGCCGATACTTTAAACAGCCAGCGCTACATCTCCGAGATGTTGGAACCAGTTGTCCTTGCTTACCTTCAGGACTTGCCCACAGCCGTATTTCAACAGGATAATGCGCGACTACACGTGGCACGCATTGTCCAAGGGTTCTTCGTCAATCGCCATATTGAATTGCTTCCCTGGCCGGCTCGCTCTCCAGATCTTTCGCCAATATAAAACGTGTGGTCCATGGTTGCTGAACGATTGACCCAGATTACATCCCAAGCTGCCACACCAGATCAACTTTGGCAACATGGGGAAGCTACTTGGTCTGCTGTACCCCAAGAACACATCCAAAGTCTCTTTGAATCAATGCCGAAGCGTGTGGCAACGGATCTCCAACAATGGCGGCTACTCTGGCTACTGATTCTGGAAGGAACCACACTTCACAGAAGTCTATGAATTTAATCATTTGATACTTGGTCAACATATTATCTACTAAATAAATTTTGTTGTGACATCGCTTGTCTTTCTTGTCGTTGCAATTTGGATGGCCAGAAGTGTACCATGGAAGTCTTTTTTAATGACCACCATGTATATATATAACCTTTCGTTTACATAAAAAATTACGCAATATGCATTATGCTTTAACGTACTTATGATAATTAGATTTATGGTAGGGAACATTCTTTTTAATACTTTAAAAAGGAAAAAGAAATGTTATCACTTTATAAATAGTGTAAAAATCTATTAATTTTATTTTTGTAATTAATGTCAAATAATGTGAATAATTTATTAATTGATTCAAAAATTGTTATAATTTACACATAACAAAGTAATGAACATTATTATTTGTTACATAATTTTTTTTATAATTTTTATATTAACAGAATCCCACGTAGGTTAATCACAGAAACAATATTTTTTTTCGTATAATAGAATCAGGAAACAGCTCACCTACATTCGAACTGACAACGTGATGGACTCCGCAAAACTTAGCATTTCACAAATGCTTCAAGACATCAAGCTACCTAGACCTAATTTAAAAGCTTTAAAAAAAAAAAAAAAAGTACATAAAATCGTTTAACACGAAACTGAGGGGACTGAAATATTTTTTTGTGTTAAAAGAATTTCGCGTTAAAGGCTATTGAAAAAGAAAAAAAGCATATATTCAATAAAATTAAGTTTATTGGAATACACTTTATTTACATAGTTACGTATATATGCATGCATTTAATAAAAATCAATGAAACAAAATCTTCCACAAGAACTTGGTGAAATTTAATACAAAATTTTCAACTTTTTTGAAAAACAAAACACTTAATCAGTTTTTGGAAAATAATCTATTTTTCTCTGCATTGTCTTTTTTAGCATCAAATTGTTCAATGTCGTCTAATTCATTTCAACATTGGAATGTGCGTCTAAAATAACTGCGCATACTTTTCATGATATTCCTCATTTCGGATGACGTGGGAACAGGACCCGCATTATTCATTTCATTTTCGTCATCGGAATCTGCCTCAGCGATATTGTTTTAGCTTTAGACAAACTCCAAAATGTCTTTGTCTGCCATAATTGGAGCTGTACAAACATTATCCTCATCTACTGCAACGAATTTTTTCCATGATACAGTAGGAGAGTCCAATAATAAAGAAACTTTCTCAAACATTTCATTAACTATCGTCTCAGTTTCAATATCCTCCTTCTCCATTTCTTTTGCTGCCAAAGAATCCTTTTGAGAATCCTGCATAACGAAAACAATTTTCAACCGTCCTTGGAATTACTGTGAAATCAATTTGCTGTCATGGTTGGTAAAATTTGATTAACTTCACCGCAAACATGTTTAGTACTATGCTATTTCTTTTCTTGAAACGTTCCAATTACCCTGGATTTGCAGAAAATGTAATACCCATTTGTTCAGCGAGTTCATTGCTTCTTTCTAGCATTAACGATCCTGATATGGGAGCATTCTGAAATATCACCTGTTTGAACCGAACAAGTAAAAGCCGTCTTTAAATCCTCGTGCTTGTTCCTTCTCATCCGTTTTTGCTCTGGCTCAAACTTACTCCATCCAAACATTTCCGTAATTTGCTCTCTGTTTTTGAATTATTGTTGAGATAGCAATATCAAGAGCATCATAGCAATATCAGAGTTAGCAATATCAAAATCCTTACATATTTCCGTTTTCGTCTTCTGTTTCTGATCAACAGCCTTGAAGAACTCTTATCTTCATTTTAAAAGAAATAGCAATTTGCTTTCCCCCTGAGCTATTTGCCATTACGCTCGTAAAAAGATCTTTCTAAAAAAAACCGGGAACCAAACTCGCTGATTTTTACTCACACTGCGGTGTACTCATGACCGAATTCCAAAGCCAATTGATGAGAGATGAGATGTTATATGTGGCGTTTGTAGGGGTGGAAGGTGAAAGTAGCTTAGATAAACAAAATTGGCTTTTGTCGTAGTCTATTCCGAGGGTATTTCAAAGCCAAGTTTCTACGAAACATGTGAAACCGCCTTTCTTTCATTTCAAACCCCTCTTAAATCTCGCTTGCGAGGCTGGTGCTTTCCGTATTTTGTTCATTCCCAGAAGGTAAATCTTTTCGTGTTAAGCGATTTTCGTTTCGTGTTAAGAGAAAAAATATGCAGAAAAATAAATACTAGTTTGTTGGGACCATTAGTATTATTTCGTGTTAGCTGATATTTCGGCTTAAGCGTTTTCGCGTTAAACTTATTTCATTGCAATATGAAATAGAAATTAGGATCGAATGCAAACAAACGACAAATTAGGCTCTTCCTTTTTATCAGACTTCTCAAAATGTAAAAATATAATAATACCCTTAAAGAGGAAAAAATTTTCTAGCAGATTTAGTTAAAGCTACCAAATGAGAGGAAAACATACATTGCTGTATAGCTTGCAGAAACAAACGAAGCATTAAAAAGAAAAAATATTCTATCATTTATAAAGAAATTAATCTTAAATTATGATATCAAATAAATCTCGTATCATAAATTAAATTTCTTAAAAAATAACAAAATCTTCAGACAATTCGCCACATATGTCATTTAGAAAGCAAAACTCTGATTCATGAGGCTCTTTTGTTTTTCGCATACGTGATTTCTAAACGCAGTTTTATTGACTATGGCTAATAAATCTCTAGCAGCATTGTATTCTAGTCAAAGATCACAACTCTGGCACAGGCGCCCGAGGCATATAAGCATTTTGTACCGCACCGCAGGCAATGGAAAAATCCGTAATCATCGCTGGATATCGATAATATCATTTTCTCTATGCTTGGAAAACTTCTTGCTTTTTTTTTTACATTTTGATTGCAATATTGAATAAAATGCGTTATATTTGTAGAACTATTAGATTACATTTCTTGCGATACTGTTGTGTGGTGAATTTAATATAAAATATGCAGTGTTTGCGTAGAGATGCATTATTGTTAATGCAGTGAGCTATATTATTTGCGTTACCAAGAGATTACATTTCTTACGCACTGTTGCGTGGAAAATTTAATATAAAAGATGCGGTGTTTTATTTATTTTGTTGTTGTTGTTGTTTTAATAGAGATTAATTATAATTTCTTCCATTATGCTAATTCTGTACTCTGTAAATGTGTATTAATGTTGGGTGCAGAGATTTTAATTAAACTATTTTTTGAGGATTTAAAAGCTTCCTACTAAAAATGTTGCCATTATTACCTCATTATTTCACGTTTATTATACACTCGTGTTCGAAAATAAGCAACAAACGCTAAAAGGAAAAGGTACGAATGCAAAAGAGGGAATTAAAAAGTAGAATTTACATATGAAGTAGAGGTTGCATCGCCGAATTCAAATAGACAACAAAAATTAGTATAAAACGCAATTCTGCAGTCACATTAAAACGCCATAAAAAGGGGGTATGCCGGACGTATGCATCAGTTCGGAAGCTGCGATAGTTCCGTGCAGTAGATACCTAAAGCGGAAAGCATAAGCCGAAGATACGCGATTATCGAGCTCCAGACATCGCCGAAAGAGACCATTACAGAGTAGGAGGCTTACTTGTATAGTCTGAGATAGTAACGAATGGCCGCACTGATT
>KK113506.1:63007-99129 GCA_000611955.2 Stegodyphus mimosarum
AGTGTCTACGTCACGATGTAAAAATGAAATGTATAGAGTGAAATCTCGCTTTACTGTAGCCCATTATGTCTCAAAATGACGCGATTTGGTCACAAAACATAAAATAAAAAAAATTCGAATTCGAATTTCGAAAAAATCGCTTCGAGGTGCACTGGCTCTTGTGCAGATACACCTATGTACCAAATTCCGTGGCCCTGGCTCTATTAGCTTACTCGCAACACGAACGGAAGACACACACACAGAGACTCTTTGTTTTATTATATGTAGAGATCTGTGCTATTTGTTTTAGTTGTTTTTTTATTTAAGATTGGTATGTACGTTCCACACGTTACTCGTAAACGCGCTGAAACATAAATGGAATCGGGTACTTTTCTACGTAATAACCTTAATTTTATATTACTTAAGTTTACCCATTCTTAGTTTATACCACTAAAAGCGAAAAATTATCTCTTTAATTTAAGATCACTTTCAAGAATCTAGCCTTAACAGATTTTAAGATAGAGTAAATTATTTAACTGAATTTTCCATTTTTCTTTGTGACGAGAATGAGGGGGAGGAAGTGGGAAAAAACGCAGCGTTTAGCGAAATTCTAACACTCTTGGCTACGCTGTTATGGGATTTCCAGTGGGGTGAGCTTTAGGTTTCCAGCTCGGCCTTCATGGTTGTTCCAGTTTTGGTGATGTTTAAATTTGTGTTTAGTTCAAAGCCTCGGAAAAAGGAGATATTTTACAGGAGTGTAAGGCGGGGTTTGACGAAATGGATTTTTCACCGTTTTAACGGGTTTTGGAGTTTTATGGGATCCTTTCTTAACAAAAAGGTGTTGCAGATGTTACTCGTGCTCTTTTGGCCTCTCTTTTTGTGCTCTTTGCATCGCCCTTTTTGTGTGCCTTTGTGCACGGTTTCCCTTTCAGCTCTAAGGGAAGTTCATCGAATTGAAGGGGGCTTATGGCTATATTTTACGGAAGTATGGGATATCCTTAAATTCTAAAATTTACTTGCCTCTTCTAAGGTAGTTCTTCATCGCTATGAATTTCAAAATTTACGAGTTTCTACTAGCAAAGACTGCCCCCATCCATTCAACGGTAAAATGATTCTACGTAATTCTTCGGATGATGTCTTCCTCGATACAAGGGGCCTCCGAGAGCACCTACGGCTTCTAGCTGCCTGTTGCTCCTCCCGTCCAACTGGATGACGATCTTGATGATTGCCTTGGACTTTTACAAATAATTTCCATCTTGCCCTGAGTTCAGTTTCTATCTTGCTGTTCACCGATGACGTTTGTGCCGGATGTTCGATTCTTCCTGGGCCTCAGACATCAACATGTCTCAGACAAGTATTCTTTCCAATATCGTGGCGTTCCAGTTAACCGGCGGCTTATCATTCCTTTTCTACAAAAGGGACGGCTGTCAGAATATTCTCAGATAAGATTTTTTCCTGTACTTGATTAGCTCTTAATTTAAGAAAAAAAAATGGGTTACTAAAATTTACCAGTTTATAATTAACTACAAAAATAGCAAAGAGGAGTTTTCACTTATTTCAAAATGTAATTATGGTTTAATTTTAAAATGTGTGCATTTTAAGGATTCTGAGAACTTGAGGAATTTAAATTTTAGTTTTATTTGATGAGCATACTGTCATTGCTGAGGTTAAAGTAAATTGCTAACTGTAATAGAATTGCTCCCGTTTTAATGCTCTTAACTTTCCTAAAAGGGTGGTTTTGTTGTAACTCAGTTAATTGAATCTGAATGTTAGAAGTCTCTGTGCAAATTCTCTGTGCAATAATAAGATGTAAAATTTAAGATTGTTCTAAATAGTAGTATTCTTTTATTTTTTGTGCAATAATAAGATGAGAGAACCTAAATGATGTTAAAAGAAATAGTTTGTTATGAATATTATAAATTTTACTTAAATGAAATAGTTATGCTTTTACTTAATTAGTAGTTAGCTTTTATGTTGTTCATTTTGAAATTATTGGATTGTTAAAAACAAGCAATTCGCTGTTAAAGTTATAATTTTCTCAGGTTATTTTTCACACCCTGGGGTTGAATGTTTTTATTATCTAATTGATATTAACATAATTTGATCTATTTGAAAAATAAACACTAAAGGTTTTTCTTAAAATTTAATAATGATTACTGTGTTTTTTGTTAAGTTACATATTTTGAAGTATATGGTTTATCGTAAGTTCACGAGCATCAAGATTCATGGGTTGTTTTAGGTTATAAGTCACAACGCGATGTCAAGTTAGGATAGTTAATTTTGAGGCAAATCGTTAATTTCGTTCAGTAGTATTCCTCCCAACAGGCACCACTACAGTAAAACAGCAGTAATGCCACACCAACTTCTTGGATCAGTTTCCCGCATGTCCATTAAGTAGGTCTTATTTTGTTCCGTGTTTTGACTTTGTTGTTTATTTTTTGAACATAAGTGCACATCCATTTTGTGCAGATACAAAACGTGTGAGACAAATCAGTTTTCGCCACTAGCTAAAAGGTAGGAGCTAATATTATTCATTTTAAATTCACGGTACTTGTAATCAGTCTGAAAAAGTCAAATTCGTTCTTGAAGGTGGAAAATTGTATATTTGAAAAAGATAAATAAATATACATATGTTTGATTTGTTTAACACATTGCCCATTTTCTAGTGTGTAACATGTTTCGTATCTTTGTATAAAAATATGCTTAGCGGAAGAGAAATTTCTTATCTTATACACGTGTATCATATTCGGGGAGATGTATTGTTATGATGATAAATGCGGGACTCGTGCCTCAACGATGCACCAGATGGCGCTATCTATTTCTACGGTAGGAACCTTCCAGGTAAAACACATCTTCACTTGGTTCGAGAAGTCCGACAGAAGCGGTCTTTAACAGAACGCTCGCGAAGGAGGTACAAGAAGACGCTTACTAGTCGCGCGTAAGCGATCAGACTTGGACTTATCTGAAGTGACTGCACGTAGGTGACCAGCTGTATCTTTTACCTTTCCATACTGGAACCAGTGTTGTGATTCCTCTCCTAAACATACTCATCCCGTTTATATTTTCTTCTGTGAATCAGGAATAAAAACCTGATACTTTGCACAGTGGCTGTGATCTATGTTTAATAAGATGTCACCCCCACGTAAATCTAAATAAATTTTTTTTCTTTCACTGAAGATAACAGAATATTAGAAATGTGAAATAACACTTTATTGTGAATTTGTTTTAAAATATTCTGATATTTGTTGACATAATTTAAGAATCTATATATGAAAAAAGCTCTTCAAACAAGTATGAGCGCATGCACGTATTTGCAAATATGTATAAAAAAATTTATATAGAGTATATTAACTTTTGGAAACTTTATGTTACCAATGCAGGGTAAAAATTCTTTTCTGGCTAACAGTCGCTCACCAGTGCTCCAGTGGACAAGACACTTTAATGCTGCCAAATTGAGAAAATTGGCTGATTCTTTTTCTAAGCGTTGAATAAGGGTGGATTTCGATGAAAAGTTATCCTTGAAAGCATTCCTACTGTACTTTTGTACAATCAATAACCAAACAAATTTACGGTCAATATTCGTATATTGAATTTTTTTATATATAATTTCTTTGCAAAGTTACAATAAAATGTAATGTAATGTCTCGATACATAACATAGATTTTTTTTTCTGGGGCTAGCATATTTCTCGGAAATATTCTGTCAGCTTACATTAATTTTCTTTCTTTTTATAATGTATTTCTATATTGAAAAAGTGATTAAAAAACTACGGTAAACTGAGGCTTCGGATAATCAGAAAAGTCAGTTTCTGACAATACGCACCCCAATTTCAATATGCCGAATTATCGTATTTTTTGGCATACTTAGGAGTATGTCTACTAGAATAGAAAACCCACTCAAGCATATCAATCTACATGTTTGAATACGCGTAGTACATTTAACCATCACACAGCAGGTACGGTGTAGTTAAAATATCTACCAGCTATAAAAATGTAAATATCAGCCATATAAAGTTTTATTTTTTTAAGTTTCTTATTTTTTATAAAATGCTCGTCTATTATTTATGAACAGAACAGCACATATGACCCGTGAAGTTAGCCAAGCAAATGTTCTTTGCAAAGTCACAAATGAGTTCTCGACTTCTCATGGAGAGGAAGTATAGTCAAAAAGTACCATAAAAGCAAGTGCTTAATATTGAATTGAATTTACCTAATGAAATTGGGGCATATTTTAACGTCTAGTTATACGTTTCTGTTTAAGAATATACACGTAATAAACTTTTGCAAAAGTTTATTCTGTTTGACTGTTGTATGTTGAAATAACTGCTTGATTTAACTTAGAAATTCGAAAATTTTGAGACGCTATTGTTTTATGCAATTTCATTTCTTCCTAAGCATATGCATCACATTATTTATTTTTTAGTGGAAATCCCTTATGTCGTTATTTAAGCAAAAATGTCTGATAAAAGTGGTACCACGAGATAAATTTTTCCAATAGTCATTGCCAAATATTAATTGTATCACATAAAAGCATCGTATTGTTTAATAGTTAAAGCTTGAAAATTAAATTTAATAGCATTGAAAATTGAATATACCTTCAATTGTTTTCTATTCCCATCGAAGAAATTAATAGTATGAAATAATAATCATATTGTTACGTGCGTATGGGTTCATAATGGCTTGAATGCACACAGAACAGAAAACCTCGGTGAAATTTACTTTCCCAAAAAGAAACATTTTACGGTTTTGGAACTTTTCGCCCGAACGTAGTCGTGCATCTCTTCTCCGTACTACAGAGGGCAATTAGTTGTTACTACTTCAAATTGCTAAGAACGTTAAACACAAGACAATTCCAAAGAAAAAGTGAATATTCTGCCTTCTATAGTCTCGAATATGTTTTCTATTATGGTAGTAATTTATCTTTTCTCTTTCCAAAAATTCCCTTGATTTATTTCAATCTTTTACTGGGTAACTATCATTTTTTCTTTAAATGAAACAAAGACTGTCACTAGTTGTCTTAATGGCTCTCATCATCGGCATTTAACCCCACTTCTGACAATAAAAACTGTTATGTGGGATGATAGTTCGGTGAAATTTATTCCCAAAAGAAATATTTTACTGTTCTGGAATTTTTCATACAAAAGTTCTCGTACGGCTGTTCTCAGTATGACAGAGCTCAATTAGTCGTTGCCACTTAAAATTACTAAGAACGTTAAACACAAGGCTATGCAAAGCGGAAGATCGCACGGTGATCTCTAAATACTCCGAATTCATCATTCTGGACTAAAACTGAAAACTGATGCTCCGTCCAGTCATATAGTTTTCCCACATCTGCGGAGAAATTTCCAGTACCTTCGATTTCTCAAAATTGCTGAAAGGCATATATAGTTACAGTTACGTACCGCTGGATGCAGTTACAGATACGTAGGGATTGAACCAGCTATCTACACTTACACAGTGATCGGACCAAAGTATAGCCAAAAAATTATCCAATTTTCCAATATCCTGCTTAATCCATTTTCGGTATGAAATTTGTCATTGAACTAGACATAGTCTACAAGTTTTCATCTCGTTGTATTCATATTTCAGAACTCCACAGGCGTTTTTATTTCGTTATTCCTGGAATAGCTTCAGTTATAGCTAGATGAGTTAAGCAAATTAGTACCTCATTTTTATTTTTGTGAAGACTGGGAAAAAAATCAAGTAAGGCATGATTGTCCTTTTCTAAGCCTTCTATTGCTTTGAATGCAATAATAAAATAAATTTCCTGATAACAAAGAAATAAAAAAAAGGTTTAAAAAATTTTTAATTTTGTGGTGGAAGAATTAAAACAAACTTTTCCTGCTAACCTTACGTTAACAGTTATTAAAGACTACGAAAATACTGATTTTTACCAATACTAATGATACTGCAAAAACTGTCCTTAACCAAAAAATATCGGCAATAATGGTAGTATTTGTTTTGAAAGAATAGTAATGTTTTATTAATAATTTTTATAAAATAAAATTAATTAAAAAATGTCGGTAGTACTCGATAATGAGTAAAACTTTTAGGAAACAAAACTGTAATCAAAGTACTTATTTCTGTTATTTATCTAGTGTTATTTGTTGGCTACATGGGAGTTTTCCTGATATTTTCCATCTGTAACATGAATATGAAAGAGTTTCCCACAAAAAGTTATCCACGAAGGTAGCCCTCTCGTCAGGTAGATAGACAGTCTGATAAATAAATTATATCCATAATCTGAAAAATAAATTAACTTTATATGCAACGTCAATTTCTAGGTTCAAGCATACGAACAATAATATTATTTTATTTTTCTCCGTTAGAAGATACTGGACAAATAGAAGATCTAAACATAATTCTACAAACATTCAAGAATGGCCATTACTTGAATGGAGGTGATTTAAGCCCTTATAATACAGTTTGGGTAAAACAAGCAAATGACCGCAGATGGGAAATTTCGGAAGACTTCATCTCTCGAAAAACCTATTGATCCGTAATAACACAATGACCCATCCAGTTTATGAAATTATTCATCGTCGAGACTGATCAGATTCTCTTTTCGAATAACATAAATGATTGGATAGTTCATGATTATGAATCAATTTCAAACCACAAACTAATTTCATCCTTCCTAAATTACGATAATGAAACAATAACCACATTGAGCTTATATCATCATAAATTCTGCACAAGTTTCTTAAAATTCATCAAAAAACACCTTGAAAATATTCATAAAGACATAGTCTGCACCTCTAACAAAAATGAGAGAAATAAAATAACAGAAAAATTAATAAATGTAATCCAACACCATAGCAGGAATCCTCTGAAATTAAAAGAACCTAATAAAAAACTTAATAATACACTAAAGTTGGTAGACTTGAGAACTGAGAGCGAAGTGGAATAAAACAAGAGCATTATATAGAAAGATGAAGAAATCCCATGTCCAAGAAGCAAGAAATACAACTTATATTAATTATTCGAAGAAAAAGAAATTTACGAGAGAAAAGTCTAATAGCGAAAAAATGCTGGTCAAAATTCTACACAAAAAATAAAGATACGTATGGAACCATTTACAAAATCTGTATGAACAAAACATTTAAACCAATGGAATTAAGACTCTTCAAAAACACTATATCAAGATCTTAGTAACAATGTTTCTTCAATAACATCAATACATTAATATCCTTTTCCAATGCAAATAATTATAAAAATTATCAAATGACTATCCGAAAAAAAGCTCCAGATCCTCAAGACATTAGTATTATACTTATTAAAATTATTCACAACTCAGAAAAATTTTCACCGAGTTATGTAACAGATGCTGCTGCTGAAACTTTTTCCAATAGCTTCAAGATAGAATACGTGATTATAATTCAGTAAACAACTTCAAGGTCCGAGAACCCGAAATCATACCAACCAATAAGCATGCTCCCGGTCATAGAAAAAGTCCTGGAAAGTACCACTGCGGGCCGCCTGCGTCACATATATCATCAGCGCAAATCAGTAATTGCTGCAGAACGCACCATTCAAGAACTTTAACATGTTTTCTCCCGCACATCTTCGGACGTAGAACGAACCAGTCTGGCACAGCATAAAATTGAAACGAGGGATCATTCGCTAATCAAGTAACACACAAGACGTCTGCCGATTGCTAAACAGGAACAGGTACGAAAACTCCCAAAGGACATGCAAGAAAGTGATATTATCGAGATATCAGCAAGTCCTTGGGCGTCTCCCATCGTCCTGCTCAGAAAGGGAGATCGTTCAACTATAGTTTGCATTGACTACCGCCGGCTGAACATCATGACGAAAGACAGCTACTATTTTCATACACTGGTTATCATAAATTAAGGAAAAATCACAATTACTGAAAAAGTTACAAATAGAATTTTATGAAACTTACTCACACTATACAGCACATAGTAAGGTATCATATAACATAAAAACAAATTACCAGACAATTATGGTAGTATAGAAATTAGCCCATGTATAAAATGAACAAATCGAAGGTGTCGGCTTGCTATAGGAAAAGTACCTTCAATATGGAATATGATCGCCTCTGGAAGCAATACAGCACATACCTCTGGAAGCAATACAGCACATGCCTCTGGAAGCAATACAGCACATGCGCGACGCTTTCAATTATGCGGTCTGTCAGTTCCATACGAAGAGAGAGGCATTGCTCTTGCAAAGCAGTTGCAAGCGCGGTATAGGTCTCAGGGGGCGACTTGAGAGCAGCTAGACGTCTCCCTAAAGCATCCCAAACGTGCTCGATAGGATTCAAGTCCGGGGATCGAGCTGGCCACTCCATGCGCATAATTGTTTCCTGTTGAAGATAATCATCTACGAGGCGAGCCCTGTGTGGTCTTGCGTTGTCGTCCTGTAACAGGAAAGCATCACCTATTGCCCCGGCATATGGGCGCACATAAGCATCAAGGATGTCATCGCTATAAACCTGAATGTGATATCTCCCCTATCTGCTGTCCTCCCGCCTCATACAGAAAGTGACTCCACCTTCTTGTATTTTAAACATTTATTGCACTCACAAAACTAAATACTAAAACTACATTACTAATACTAAAATATGTACATTAATTAATATTAGTCAGATTCGTTTTACTAACGGCCCCATAAGCCTTTCCTTTTTCATGACCTGCCAGAAGGTCTCCCTCTTTGAAACTAAAACTTTGGCGCCTCTCCGATTGAGAGTTAGCTCCCCCTATGCACCTTGTTGATTGGCGTCACCCATACATCACACTGAGTATTCACAGTTCCCCTTGGAAAGACGTGGAGATCTCTGCGTGCAGCCAAAGAGATGCCACCTCAAACACAGACACTCCCTTTTCCGTATGCATCTCTTTCACGGATGTTTGACCGATGATAACGGGTTCTAGGTTCTCTCCATATCAAATAACGCCTACTATCGCTTTCTACACTAAACTTGGACTCATCCATAAAGAGAACAGCCCTCCATTGATCGGGCGTCTAGTGGACATGTTGTCGTGCCCACTGTAAACGGTCCCTCCTATGGCGTGACGTGAGCGGCACGCAAATGGCTGGTCGCCTCGCATACAGACCACCTTCGTGAAGTCTTCTACGCACAGTTGACGTTGACAGCAACCAACCTATCCGGTGGCTGCAGCAAGGGAGGATCTAAGAAGAGTCGGAGTAGCAGTTCTATTCCTGGGTATACATAATGTAAAATATCGGTCATCGGCGCTCATCGTAGCAGTTGGCCGTCCTTGGCTGAACCTCCTAGATGCCGGATCTCTGGTTTAAAATTGCCTCCAAAATCTATGAACCACAGAAGGACTCGCATTTAGCCATCTGGCCACCTCTGTTTGACTTTGTCCTGCCTCTAGTCTTCCAGTAGCTCTCGATCGTATTTCTGCAGGCAAATGATGCCTGGAGGTTATTGTTACGAATTGGTTATCTTAGATTTCTGATGTCACTATCACAGTGAAATATGTGGGCTTGCTCTCAAACTTGGACTTTTATGCTCCTCGCAGATGACGTATTCCGAGTGCAGCGCCATTAATTTGCATATTGCAGTTTTACTCAGCTACTCTTACTTGGAAACATATTCAAATTTTACACAATTTGGTTTATTTTTGAGGGAGTTATCGCTATTTTTCCTTAATTTATGATAACCAGAGTAGAACTGACGACATTCTTTCTGAAAGTAGTCATTTTCAAAAATGGATTAAAAGAGTGAATACTGGCAGGTAGAGATACATCCTGATGATCAAGAAAAAAATGGCATTTACTACCGGGCAAGGACAACAGTTCAAGGTGATGCCTTTTGCATTAGTAATACGCCGGCAACATTCGAAAATTTCATGAAGACCGTGCTGAGGTCTTTCCTACGAAGCCCTTTTGAGATACATGGATGACATTATCATCGACGGGAAAAGCTTCGAAGAGCATGTAGAAAATATTATAAAGGTGCTTCAGAAATAGAATTAAGCGAATTTGAAATCCTGCCAAATGTAATTTGTTCAGACAGGAAATAACTCGGACACGCCATCTCTACCGAAGCTGTGTGTACGGATCCAGAAAAAATGTCGGCAGTTAAAGACCGAAGACTTCTCGAAAATGTCTATCAGTTGAGAAGTTTCCTGAGGTTTTCATCTACTATAGAAGATATGTAAAGAACTTTTCTTCAATCGCAAAACCACTTCACAAATGACAGAAAGCAAGCAAAAGTTCTTGTGTACAAAATGTGAGGATGCATTTTACAAACTGAATAAGGCTTTAGAATCTGCGACAGTCGTGACGTTCCTAAGCTGGACAAAATATTTATTCTTGACGCGGATGCGAGTGTCGGTGCTGTTTTGTCTGAAGAAATAAACGGGAAGTGCGTCTCGCAGCATAATGGAGCAGATTTTAGGACTGTCTATCTAAACCGGAGAGGAATTACTGTGTAACCAGCAAAGAGTTGCTCGCCGTAGTTAAACCCGTAGAACATTTTCACCATTACCTCTACGACAGAAAATTCCTGCTCCGCACAGATCATGCATCATTAACCTAGCTCTCAAATATCAAGAATTCCGATGGCCAAAAGGATTGTCACACGGAAATGCAGAGGCACTGTCTGAAAGGCCCTGCCTAGGAAGCTGCCGATATTGCTCCAGGGTCGAAGCGAAATACGAACTGATTAATCCGGGGGTATGTCAACTTACAACTTCAACATCGTCTGACCCAAACCAATTGAGTGACGAAGAAATCAGGAAAGACCAATCGGAAGACGTAGACATAAAATTAGAAACTGACTTAATCTATCTTCAGATAAGAAAACTACCTGGCAGGATATTTCGATCTATAGTCCTCAACAAAACAACACTGAACTCTCTGGAACTCACCCCATATTAGAAGCGGTATCTTATAGCGGATGATCGAATTGGATGATAGAAAGGCATTCCGATGGCAGCTGATACTCCCAAGATATCAGACGTCCTTAAAGAATTACATAGCAGTCCGACAGGAGGCTACTTCGGTATTATGAAGACATTGCACAGAGTTCGAGAGCGCTTTTACTGGAATAAAGCAAGTGCTGCCGAGCAAAATGATGCCAAGCGAAAAGGTAAATCAGTTTACAAGGGTAACATTGAGATAAATGGCTACATCGCCTAGTTGGCGATCGTTCTGGCGAAAAGAAGTAATTAAACTTAGCGATATTCCTGTGTAAGGCTTTACGAATCTGTAACTGTGTAAAGCTTTCAGAAATGTCGAGAAATCTAAAGTACGTGAACGTTCTGGACGGTCGGAGCAAAACTTTGGCC
This sequence comes from Stegodyphus mimosarum, assembly GCA_000611955.2. Lineage (NCBI taxonomy): Eukaryota > Metazoa > Arthropoda > Arachnida > Araneae > Eresidae > Stegodyphus > Stegodyphus mimosarum. Next base: position 74,274 of record KK113506.1, read on the forward strand.
GAAAAGTGTATCCCTTAAGCAGTCGCTCGATGGCAGGAGAGACGATGCTAAAGAAGAGGGCTGCAACCTCAGAATAATGCTGAAATATATACATGATAGGTAAAAATGAAGTGGCAGAATAAATATGAGAGGGAAGGAGCATCATTTCTCAGTTAGTTCAGGCTCAAAGTATTGAGAGATCGTTGTGCGAGCTCATGCATTCAAGGTTTTAACACTATGTCGTGTGTAACGCTCGTAATAATATGAAGTGGTAACCACTGATTGTGCTCTGTCGTACTGAGAAGACCTGTACGAGTACTTTTGCGAAAATAAATTTTATTAACCTATCATTGATCGGTTCTGTGCGCATTCAAACCAGTATGAAACTGTACTCACGAAGCAATATTTTGCATATGATAATTTATATCCTTTACAGAGTGCAACGAAATGTTTATTTTAATTGCTAATAATTCATTAATAATTAATATTTTCATTTCTTCACGAATGGATGTTTTTCTTTAGGCGTTCATCCGAGGTCTCATCTAATAAGACATACTAACCCTGTTGCCAGTAGAAGAGAATTTTTGCTTCTTAATTTTGTTACATTGTCTACATCAGATATATTATTCAGGTGACATTTTTAAAAATCAAGTTTCCAATTATCTGTTCATTTTTTTCATCTAACAAAATCATTATTTCCAAGTCTATCACGACAGTAAATACAAATAATTCCATTTTCTTCGACGTACAAAAATACTTCCCACAATGGAGTTCGTAATTTATTTTTAGTATTTGGTGCTTCTATTTCAACTACCGTCTTTTTCTGAAAATAAGACATCCTCCGAAAATAAGCCCTATCGTGATTTTCGGAACTTTTTATAAAATAAGACATCCTTCGAAAATAAGCCCTATCGTGATTTTCGGAACTTTTTGTAAAATAAGACATCCCCCGAAAATAATCCCTAGTTAAAATAATGTGACAAAAAGAATTCTTTAAAAAATGCTGTTGATTTATTAAGTAATAATATGTTTAGCTTCCCTAATACTCGTATTTCAGAGAAATGTTTGAAACAAAATATTCCATGAAATTGTTTACCTCTACAGTTCGTTTCAAATTAATTCTTGGAATTTATCTTAAAAATACAACATAAGGCATCAGTCTACATTGAGCGACAGTGCAGTTCATTCATTTCAGTCTTGTAAGTCTGATTATTTCCTCATACGTAATTTTATTTAAAAATAAAGTGAATAATTTTTAACCCCAGTTAAAACGAGTACAAAACGAAAAAGCTATTCCGTCGAGTATAAAAAGGGAATCGTGGAAGACTCCACGGGTGTAAATCTTGTAGCATTCTGTAAAGAGAAGATGCTGGATTTCCGTATGGTTCGTAAATGGCGCGCAGACTACGATTACCTGTGTCAACTGGTTGACCAAGGAAATGAGAAAAAACGCAGAGTTGGATCAGGTCGGCAGCCGTTATTTTCTGAGTTGGAAGATTGCATCTGGGAATGGATTGCAGGCAGGAGAGCAATGGCTTTGGTTGTGCGCAGGGCTGATATTCAAAAATTTGCCCTTGAAACAGCAATTGAATTTGATATATCCACAGAAGAATTTAAAGCATCGTCACACTGGTTGGACAACTTCCTTAAACGATATGAACTGTCTCTAAGGAGATCAACAACATTGTTTAAGCTGGAAGACAATGAAGTTGTTAAGCGTGCACTTGCGTTTAAGCTTTTTGTTGATGGCATCGATTTTTCGAAATACCAACTCTCCAACATGATTGCTATGGATGAGACCGCGGTATTCCTAGGCCAAGGAGCTCAAACGACAGTTCACCACAAGGCTTCTTCGTCAATTTACGTTCCTTCTACCGGTTACGATAGTGCACGTGTTACCTGTATTTTGGCGATTCGTCTAGATGGCAAGAAAGTATCGCCATTTTTAATCACTAAAGGTAAAAATGACCAGATTCAACGTGTTTCAGGAATTTATGTCATTGAAAGTGAAAAAGCCTGGTGCACCCAAGCAGTTATAAGAAAGTGGGTTGATTTTATGCTGCCACCACTGTTGAGGGGTCAGAATAGAGGTTTACTAGTTTGGGATTCAGCCAGTACTCACCGCGCTAAAGACATGAAAAACTTTCTTGCTGAGAGGAAGATTGATCAAATAATGATTCCGGCAGGAATGACTGGTTACCTCCAGACACTTGACATTGCAATAAACAAGCCACTCAAGGATCATTTGCGGATGGAAATCAATGAATGTATTGAAAACAGAATGGAGAGAAAGCATCGAGGTAATTTTGTAAAACCAGGCTTACAAGAAGTTGTGAACTGGGTAAAAAATTCATGGGACAAAATAACTGATAGTGATGTTTTCAATGCACTACGAACAGGCTACTTAGACAAGAAGTATTCATTTAACGATAGCTATATCGCAAGACATGAGAGATTCGGACCAATGATTCAACAGGAAATGGATTTGAAGAAAATCAGAATTTTATTTATGACGATGTTCCAGAAGAAGATGACATGACTGTAATTGAATAAATTTAAATTTCTGTATTCTGTGTAAAATAAATATTTAATAAAAATATATAAATATATACTTTTATTTTTGCCCTCCGCCCAAAAATAAGCCCTAGCACGTATTTTGGATCAAAAAAGAAAGTAAGACAGTGTCTTATTTTCGGAAAAAGACGGTATGCCATTAGCCACTCGATTTTAAAATCATTTGCTCTCTTTTTTTCTTTTCACAAAGATTCAGTGCAGTGTATAAACACATATATTCTTAGCTACGCTTGCAGGCAACGTACCATGTGCTAGTCGCTGTTTAAAGAGCCATCCTCACTGGGGTTTATCTGAGCTAACGGAGTCAGTTCTACTAAACCCTTAATAATGAAAACTTCACTTACTTTAGGAGACAGCACCAGTTCAGTTCCACTTCAATACAGTTCAGTACCACTTCACTACAGTCCAGTGACGCTTTTTAAAACTACCGATTAATATGTAACAAACATACTGAATATGATTCATTTGAAAAATAATGTAAAAACGTAATTATTATTATTAGTATTATTTTAATAAATTATATATTTATGTGTGTGCTAAAATTGTAAAGCCGTGAGTGAGAATACATCCACAACTTAGAAGAAAGCATGCTGCATGAGCCTCACAAACCTAAATCTTATAAAAAATTACATTCTGAATTATTTCTTGATTTAGAAACGCACATACAAAAAATAATAAATGGTACTGCAAAAGTCTCTCATTTAAAAAAAAAAAATCACTTCAAGATGGGCAAAAATAATAATTCTCTTCCTTTCTCTCTTAAGAATTAGTTAAAGACAAATCTGAGTAAAATTATAAAGACGAGACCAGGTATCAACAAATTAAGTAAATTTTAACCAATTTTCTAACTAGCATTTTTACCACATAAGAGTATAAAAAATTACACGATTTCTTTTAAAAAGGCTGCCTTTTAACAAGCTACATTTCTTTATATGCATGACTTATAGAAAACTTTTGCAGATCAACTCAGAACTAAGTGGTTATATACAATCAGAGTTCTAAGAAACAAATACTATTTATCACAAAATGTCACATAAATAAAATTTATTCATTAAATAAAACATACATATAGTAAGCTCAAAACAATCAAACAACAATAACAAAATAGACAACTGTACATATTTAAAAACCAGCATATATTTACAGTCATATATTTCAAATGCCAATCTGAAATTTCATATCCGGTATTGTGCAATAACTTGTAATGTACAAGCCTTGATTATTTTTATATATCAAGATGAAACATAAACAAATTATTAGTTATTAATATATACAAACAAAGCCGTCAAATATAACACATATTTATCAAAAAATAAATACCTAATTATAGGCGAAATATAAAAAAATGTAAAAGTGGAATGCAATCACTACTTTTCACCATTCAAATGGAGGGCACTGTGGAATTTTTGAGATATGTGGAGATAAAAGTGGCAGAAAAAATTTAACACTTAGATGAACTATTTTCGCCTAGAAGACAATTTTCTATTGGCCAGCTGCAAGTAGTTTAACGTAGAATAAATTTTCGGCAAAAGGAAAAATAAAGTTAATGCGAGAACATCATCGTACTATGTATTTCTGTAATTTTAAAGTGGGATTACATCAAGAAGAATGTGTTCAATATCTATAGTTAGCATTTGGAAATGCAGGTCCATCTCATGCTACTGTATTCAGGTGATTTACAGAATTTCACAGATGTTGTAACTCTCTTCCAGATGAAGAACATACAGGAAGGGCGGTGTCAGCAGTAATCACAGATAATATGGCTGCCATTTGGAAAATGTTGATCGATGATAATCGATGCACCTACCAAATGATACAGAAGGAATTTAACATTGGTTTCACCACCATACATAAAATTATTCACGAAGAACCTGCATATGAGAAAACTAGTCTGCCATTCAGATCCCCATTAATTTAACTCAGGTCCAATGAAACGTATATACCATTTTTTGACATTCCAACACGTCAAGAAAATTTTGAAAATGATCCCACTCCCAGAACAGTGAAAAGACATCATGGCATGAAAAAAGTAATGTATGGGAGTTTTCTTCAGATGTACAGGACTGGTCAAAGCCATTAAGTTGGAAGGACAGAAGACAGTTACAGCTAACTGGTACACCGCTAAATGTCTTCCAGATATTCTTCAAGAAGTGAATGTTAGAGAACTCATGTTCCAGCATGATAACACAACTTCTCATTCAGCAAGCTTGAGAGTTGAGAAACACAACTTCTCATTCAGCAAGCTTGAGAGTTGAGAAACACAACATCCACGCAATTAACCCAATCTAGCTATGCGTGACTTTTGGCTATTTTTCAATCTAAAAAATAAACTATGTGGACATTATTTTCATTTTGAAGATGAGACTGATGAGGCTGCAAATGCACCTTTTTCATCGATTCCAAGAAACGAACGGTTTGAGGCATTTAATCTTACCAATTTAATTCGCCAACAGAAGTGCATTGACGCTAGAAGAGACTATTTTAAACACTCTTAAAATTTCATAAATTTAACTTTAAAAATCTATGTGTACCTCAAAAATTTCAGAGTGACCCTCGTATACTAGTATTTGCTAGCAAAAGTTCATCAGATCGCAAATAAGTAAATGTTATGAGAGCTGAAAGACATTCCTTCCCATCCAGCATTATGGATTTATCTATGACATCTTATGTAATAAAATAACTTCATTGTTATCACAAGTGGAACAAAATGAAGTATATCTATATACACAATATGCTTTTTGTTTTTAATGAAGAAAATATATCCTCCATAAAAATCTAGGGAGAGTACCTAGCATCTGATAATGTTTCTAAGAAGTGGTTTAAACGGTTTAGAAGTAGTAAGATGTCAAACTATGTTCAGGAAGAATGAAAGAATTTGATAGCGAAGAACTGGAAGAATTTCTTAAATACAATCCAGCTGAAATATTGGAGGACTTAGAAAGTGAGATTATACAATTTGCAATAATTAATTAAATTAATATCCTTGAAACATTCAAAGATTTTTTCTCAAGAATATAATAATAATAATAATCTAACAAGCTATTATATTTAGTTTACTTCATTCAAATATGATTTACGCAGATTTTATTTTTATCTAACAAGCTTTTATATTTAGTTCATCATTTAAATATGATTTACAGATTTTATTTTTAAGTACATGAAATCATATGCAGCATCCACAATGTTTTTGTAATTTATATTTAACAGAAATCTCTGGAAACGTTAGTCTCAAATATAACTTAATACTAGAAATACAAATTATGCTTTATATATAAAAATTTAAATGCTATGAATGAAAACAAAATATAATTAAGAAAAACTGCATAAAGGGCAAAAACTGCACTATTATACAGGAAGAGAGATCAATTTTTAAAACTCCACGTTTGAGAAAAGCTACACAGAAATTAAAAGAACATTCAGATTCAAACAATTAGAATCTCAATCTGATAATACTTAAAAATATTCTAATTATAATTACTTTTTTCAACCACATATGCAAAAACAAAAATTAATAATTTGCCAAATTCTGCATTTGTAGTTTATCAATGAGAAAGCTCCATATATAATAACAAAGACTAATGCTCTAACTCTTAAAATGCATTGAATGCTTTACTTAAGGGCAAATTACAATAAATTAATAGTTATTTAAATCTCAAGAAATAACTTAATAGTTATGATACTACTTAAAAGATATCCAGCCATTGGTCACAGACCTATGGTTTCAATTTAAGAAATGTGGTAAATCTTTCATACTATGAAAACACTTTTACCCCATGGGATAAGAAAAAATCAATTTTTTGAGTTTTAAGCATTAAATAAAATATGTCAAGTGTTATCCATAGGTCCTTCAGAAATGCCTTGTACAAATAAAATTCTGAGTGGATTTTAATTGTATGTAGAAGCAAGAATTGAAATATCACCAGAAAAAAGATAATCTCTAACACCCAAATGAGTTTCTTATTTAAAATTTAATATTTAAATTGATTTTTATAAATTGGAACAGATAATTTTTAAACATTTTAATAAAACAATTGTTACAATTACTTTCTTGAATTATTTATTACATCAAGCCAAATGAAGCCAATTAAAGTCAGCAGAAGTACAAAATGGTCTAAGTGTAAGAAGTGATCATCCACAATATACAATTTTGAATTTATTTCTTCGTTAGAGGTAATATAGTAGGTATAAAATCCTTTAACTGAATAAATCCTTACAGATTTTAAGAACATGTATTTATACAATCTCAGACAAAAATATGTCTTCACCTACAAACATATACAGCAGAACAGTAATGTTAACACCAAAGTTTTGATATTCTACTAAAGGATAACCGAATACATAAAGGAATAAAGAAGAATTGAAAACATAATAAAGAAGAACTGAAAACATAAGGAATATTGCTATTATAAGAGAAATGATTTAATATCATTCAAGATTCATCAGGGAAAAAATTTCATATCTACCATTCAATTTTCATGTGTTGCATTAATACATTTAGATGTTAAGGAAATAAAAATAATTAAATGCAACAAATAAGAATTAATGATAAGAAAGCAGTATAAACTAATATAAACAAATATATTCAGATTTCTTAATTTCACAAATCACTTACTGTTACTTTTGTGGATGAAATAAAAAATAATACAAATAATGAAATAAAAATAAGAAATAAAACAAGAAAAAAAATCTCAAGTGGTGAAATTTGCTTTCTTATTTTGTCACCCAAAATCATTTTCTGACTATTTGTCAAAAACTCCTTGGAATTTATTATACTTTATTTTCCCACAAAACTGGCAATATTCCATAAAAATTAAGCATCTCAATGAAGCATTTCTAAAATTAATAAAAATTATTAACATTCTGCGAAAGTTCTCTATAATATTTAACTCAAAATAAAATTTCCTTATTTGTTTCTAAAAAAAATTCAGCATACATATTTCATCTGTTATACAGTATAACCACAGAGTTGAATATCCAATGTAAAACCCTATAATACATGTGGCTCAGCAAACAAGTCATATTTATGAAATAATATAAGTTTTCTTTCAAGATATTGTCTGAACAGCAATTAAAAGCGCCAATTTTTTAAAAAAGTATAATGACTGTTTCTAACAAAGCTCAAATCACTTCTTTTCAGGTCTCAGAACTGATAGGAAAAAAAAAAAAAAAAGCATGAAAGTTCATACTTTAGGTAAGTCACTTACTTGGCATGCATAAGAAAAAATTGTCACAAAAATGCCAGAAAATGAAGCAACAATGAAAATAGCAAGCTTCCTCCATTAATTTAACAACATGCTTGGAATCAAAATGAAAATATAGGAAGTTCAAAACTAATATGTGATTTGAGTTTAATTAAGAAGTATAACATCGTCTAACCTAAAAATAGGGTATTTTGCATTGCTAACCTTTTTAAAAATTCATTTAAAATAAATTTTTGTTATCAACTGTTTTGATTAGAATATATATATTTAAAGCTTTCAGCCAAGGTAAAGTACAAATGAATATCTGAAACTTTTGAGTTACATTTGCAATAGAAGATAAACATGTCTATGTCTATGCAGACATATACTGGTGCACTAAAAAAAATACTGTTGCAAAATAGGTTATGAAAAATCAGCAATATATGCTAACATTTGAATACATTAAGATTTACCTAAAATAAATTGAATGTTATAGATTCCAAAGTCTAAGCACAACAATAAATCTACAAAGAATCTTGCACCTTCAGTGATATACTATACAGATTTTCACATTTTATTTATGCATACCATCTTGCTAATATACTAAAACACTATACAGAAAGACCATTTTATGACCCTGAAGTAAAATTAATCAGCATTATTAATTTTTAAAGAATTTCCTAAATCAGCATTATTAATTTTTAAAGAATTTCCTAAATCAGCATATTATTTTGCAATTGAAAAATTTTACATTTAAAAGATTAAAAGAATTTAAAACTTAGTCATTGTTTTGAAAGTAATGAATAAAAATAAATATGTGTGTGGGACGACACTAGTAGATTTGGAATTTCTTAAGACAGTCTCTAGTGCTTGCTATGAGAAACCTAAACTTGGATTTATTTATAACAAATAAAGCCTTTTTGAAATCAAACTGAAAGTATAAGAATCACTTGCACTCTTTTAGATTAATATCTAATTCATAATAATAATCTAATTCACATTATTTGCTTTTTGCAGTCCACTGCAAATACACTTTCCATTACCAAATATAGTAAATGAAAAAAAATTTCAGATATCCTGAACTTACAGATTTTTTTTAAACATATTATTATAGGGGAATTATTCATAAGGACAAACTATGAAAACAAGCATTTTTTTATTGCACAATATTATGATTCTTTTTCTTCACCTGACAATTGATGGACCCTTACCACCAAGTCGAAAAACCTTGTAGTCGATAGGCTACAGGTAGATATATTCTACTATATATATTAATGCTTTAACAAAATATATAACAGTATATAAGACATAGATATTATTACATCAATAACACTTACTAAACAAAATAAAATATCCGCATTCATGAATTATAATTAAAAAATGGAAATTTAGAAACAAATTATTGAGAGAACAACATAATAAAAAAAATCATACCCAGTGACATTAAATAATTTCAAGATAATAAATTAAGATTTCCATTCACTGAAATGGTTGATATTTTTAGTGTTAAAAATGTTAAAATTAAAATGTTAGAATAAAAATATAATCAATGTTTAACACAACTAAGTAATGAAGAAACAATATCAACAATTTGAAATATGATAACAATGTAATTCCAACAAATTAAACTTTCAGAACTATCATTTATTAGATCCTTTCTTTTATATATATTACACAAGGAATAATAATCAATATACAATTATTTGATGCAGATAAAGTTTCTAGATTTTTTATACGTTCATTTAAAAAAGAAAGGTTAATAAAGGCATTGAATTATTATTTACCTATTAGTTTTGGATGCAGAAAACAAAATCTGAAAGGCTACAACAGGTATTCAGACATTATGACAAAGTTACATTACAAAAAGACCTAGAAATATTTTCTACTAATTTTTTTTCCTTTTTTTAATCTTAAGTGGTTTCAATAAAAATCAACAAAATGACAATTTATATATGTACAAGTCATTAACACTGAAAATTAAAAAAAAAAAAAGTTCCTTATACATATTATATATATTGATATTAACATAACAGCATATATTATACATATTTATATACTGATATTAACCCAATAGCGTACACTACACATATTTATATCAATACACTTCCAAATATTTTAATGATAATTAACAGATTTTTTAATTGATATTAATATGGTTTTTTTACCTATTCTTGTACTGAAATTAAAAATTCTTAGCACATAAACAAACATGAATTATATAATATAATCCAGAATATATATATTTTTATAGAATTTGGAAAAAGAGTGAAATAATAATTAGTCATGGTAAAAACAATGGCATTAAAAGGTAGAAAAGATTATGATTATGCAGACTTTTGTACATGAAAACTAAACATATTTCAACTATTCTATGTAAATGGAATATCAACTATGATATATTAATGGAAATCTATTGCTAATTATATCTCAAAAATACATCTGAAGAATAAAAGCACTTTCTAGCTAAAACATAACAACATTTACAGAAACTGTTTAAGAACATTTATATAAGGTATAGTTTAAAAAGGACTAACCAAAAAAACAGCACTTTTTCCTTAGAAATTCTTCTAATGGACGTTATTTTGAAAAAACATCAGAAACAGGCAGGATACTTTTGGCAAATAGTTTCATGAGAATATAGAAATGTTCAGCAATCTGAACATTGTTAACATTTCATTGCAGAGGTAATTTACTCTGTCATTACACAGAAAATTTAATGTTGTTTATTATTTTAAAAATCTGATTCTTATAATTTATGATGAAAATTCTTATAAAATTTATATGCAAGAATATTCAGTTTTACATTTTAGAATACCTTTCTTTTTGTCATTAATATACTCTACAACATAACTTAAAAAAGATACACTGTTTAGAAGCTGAATACTGAACTTCACTTGTATTTTAGGCTATATTTACAAACTACTCTATGAAAACGCATGTTTCACATTGGGAAAAGAAATATGCATATATCTATATATATAGCTATCTCTCTCAATGCATATATTTATTTATTACATTATTTTCCTTTAAACTGTAGATAAAATATATTTCACTAATGCACTTACATATTTTTTTACTTTATAAATTTATATTTTTCTTTGATAAGAAATAAAGATGGAAAAAAAATAAATAAATGCTGAAGTCAAATATCAAAAGAACATAAAATATATTGCATTTAAGGAAAGCCACAAATTTTTACCACATGCCATTTTTTTTAAATGCAGTAATCCCTCATTACTTTTTGGGGGGGGAGTTAAATTTATTTATTTATAATAAAAAAAAACTCAAGTAAACTATGTAAACTAGTACCAAAATCTTGCATTGTTTGTTTTATTTTTGCATTTTAATTGTTTGCACATGCCTTTGTTGAATTTCTGTTCTTCAGACTTTTTTACTGTTTTAGAATAAGTGACAGATACTCAAGATACTTTAACCCTCAAGTTAAGAAAATTCATCTATTTGCAGGATACCAATGGCAGATTTTCCTCTAATTAATGGAAATATATTGGCTTGCTAGTTAATGCGAAAAGATCTAAATAACATCATTTTTCTCTCTACTACATGAATTGAATGTTCCGCCTATGGGTTCCCCTCTCATAAACAAAAAGTAGGTGCACTCATTTACTCTACGCCAGTCTTAGAAGAATATCACAGGCTCATTGTTTACAGTCTTCTTGTTTCAAAGAAGTTGCGAATAAAAAATGTTAACACTACCAGAAATAGCATACCAAAAATAGTTATGAACATCATGTTAATATTACCAAAAATAACATATTATATAAGCTATGAAAAAGCAAAAGTGTCAGTTGCTAAAAGTTTTAGAATGAATATGTCCAATATTTTTTGGATAAAAAAGGTATAAAGGGAAAGGGGAACCTTACAATATTGCTGAAACTGCTCTGATTGCTACAAAAATGTGCTTTATGACATGAGATGTTAGACTGGAGAAGAACAAAAAGTCCTTAAGTGTACAGATTGAAGACTTGATTTGAAAAACACAATAGTAATTATCATTGTGGTAATAGTAACAACAGCATTCTATTTCTCCTATTAAGAGCTGGTTGGCAAAGTTTAAAAATCACTTTTGCTTTTATAACTTAAAGCTTGTTAGAGAATCTGTCTCAGCTAACCACAAAGCACATGAAACTTACTTATGCAGCTAAAAGACTAAGTCTTTAATATGGGTAAGAATTTTTTTTTAATAAAGCCATAGAGATTCTTCTTACCTAAAACTAAAATGTTGCATCTACATCCTAGATTTAAAGCTGCCAAAGATAGATTTACCTTGCTGTTTTGCATAAATATGAGATGAATTTTTGCTTGTTTATAAGCCACTAAATTAAGAACATTGAAGAGTAAAGATAAGAACAGCTTGATAGTATTTTGGTTGGCTAACAAATAAACACGGGTCACAGAAGAAATTTTGGTGATTGGTTAATTATTGTTCCGGAAGTGCAGGCTGATTTATAACATACCTTTCAATGTCCTCATGTTGGTTGAAAATGCTCCAGTCCACCCTGAATGTTTGAAGCTATATTTTTGTCATCAAAAACTAACTCATTTTACAGCCATTAGATCAAGGAGTAATCAAAGTTTTTAAGACTTAGCCTTAAAAACTTTGATTACTCCTTGATTTAATGGCTGTAAAATGAGTTAGGCTTTAAGACTTAGTCTTAAAAACTAACTCATTTAAAGTTTTATAGATTAAGTCTTAAAAACTTTGATTACTTACATGTTTAATGGCTTATATGTGAAGAATTTTTAAACGTTCTCTGAAAATCATTGCGGATCAATCAGACAGTCACACAAGCATAAAAAATATAATATCATGGATTATCTCATTAAACTAAACCTTCCATAACAAATACTTGTTGGCGCAAATTATTGGCAAAAGATGGTGAGAGCATTCTACATTATTCATGTAATAACTACAGCATAAACTGCAGAAGGTTTTGAAGCAGTAAGTGAAACAGATATAGATGAGAGAATCTTGTGTTATGAGCATCAGGAACTGAAATTAGAGGAGATAGAGGAGTTTATTATGATAAATAGTATTGAACTGATAAATACTGAAACAGAATTGGAAGCTGTTAAGCAAGTTTTTCAATAAAAACTTTAGATGAAGTTTTTCTTTGGCAGTACAGTTAACCGATCATGTTCTCCAAATGTATCCTCTTATGAAAAGAAAACTGAAGTTTAAAAGTTGTATTAAAATTTACTGCATCCCAAAAAAGAATTACACAAAGACTTTAGAAGAGAAAAGAGGAAACAAAATTCTATCCCACTGTTTTCAGTTTGTTAATGGCCAATTGTTAACGATTAATAATTTTACTGCATTAATTTTCATTGTTATCCCCTATTATTATTCATAAATAAACATACTCTTTTAATATGTACTGTTATAATTTCAATTAAATTAAGTTCTGTATGAAGAGCTAATATTGTACTAAATTCACTATTCCATATGCACTATTCAATTATCTGAGGTTTTGTTATTCAGGAAACAAAAGGAAAACCTAATCGCATAGCTAATCAGGATTCGTACACATTTTTGCACATGGAAATTAAGTACTTTTAAGGGCCATTAATGAAAAAAATTAAGGACCCATCAACAAATGGGAACTAAATAAATCCAATCAAAGATACTAGCTATACTTGAACTTCACTTTTGTGATACCATCCTAAGAATAAAATAAATCCACAAGTAGAATGCATTATTATTAAACGTAGTTTAATAAACATAATTATAAAACAAATTTGAGAATAAAATCAACTTTATAAAATTTATCAGGTAGCATTAAATATTTTTTCCTTACAATAGTTGGATATGTTTAAAAGAAGAATTAGTGACATTTTATTTACATTTTACCTGCAGTTAGCTTTATGTTGATTTTTTTTTTTAATATTTCATTTTGTCACATATTTGCTCAGTTTAGAGGTTTAGTAAATAACAGGTAGATTTTATGTCAAACGGCATAGGTTAAAATGAGAAGTAAAATCAGCATGACTCATTACAGAAGACTGGCTGTTGCCACCGCTTCTACTTGCCTAGAGACATGCTGATCAGAACAAACCTGAAAGCCTGATGTAAGCACAGTTAGCAAGTTTGGAAAGTTAGTTGTGCTCTGTCTGTCTGATGCAGTTAGTGTCATAACTTAGGGTTATAACTCAGTTAATACAGTTTAAATTTCCAATTAGTCACTAAAGCACAAGAGGTGAAACATTGTTTTGTATTATTTTAAATTTCACTAAATGCAAAGATTTTAGTTTTACATTAATTTTTAAATTTTTGTGCTATATCTTGTGATCGTGGTAAAGATTAATGACAGGCAATAAATCACTTTAATACACAGATAACTTTTAAAGGTGACCAGTTAGTTATAAATAATTAAATTAGCTAGTTAGATATCCTTAGTCATTATAGATTTACATGGCCACTATTAAATTTATCTTTTAAAAATATTTCTTAAAAAAGCACACTTAAAATCACAATCTATGAACATGTCACAGTTTAAAGTAATTTATGACATTAATTCTTAAACGATATTAACATAACTACACATTAAAACTTTTGTAGCAACAATACTCAAGAAAATAATTGCGTATCTTTTTAATTTGAAGCTTTTCCAGGCATTCTGTCTAATTTATATCAATTTCCTTCTCTTTAAACATCTTTTCTAACAATAAGAAATTTGTTTCAATAAGCAAACCAATATTTCCACTATTTTCTGCTTGTTTTATCTGCTAACTTGTCAATCCCTCGACTATGTATCTATGAGGTTTTACTTCATCTGATAAAAATTACATAGTGCAAAACCCCTGACAGAAGTCAAACAAATTATCGCTATGTCTGAAAGTAACTATTAAGTCAGATAAAAGTTTTATTTAAAAAGGCCTTAGAACATAAAAACATGTTCTTATTTTAACTAAATCAACTACAGCTTATGGTGATCCAATTAAACAGGAACATTCAAATTCAAACTAAAAATGTGGACTAGTAGTCAAAGACTACACAATTTAATTTTAATCTACGTTCGTGTGATTTCATTCTGGTGAGGAAACAGAAAGAGAAAATGAGCAACAGCTAAAATTATAATCAACTGCTTAATTTAAATAATAATAACTATACATATCTTTAAAGAATAATTTTTTTTTTCTCTTTGTGTATTCGGTTTCTTTCTTCAATAACATTTCTTCTTGATTTTAGAATTTTGGGACTTAATTTAAGATTTCTGTTATTCTAAAACCCTCAATGCATTTAGAATGTATAGAAAAAGATGCTAATTTTATTTTAATAATATGAACAGTCAGAATAAATATGAAATGATATATGGTAAGGGCTGGTTACAGATCCGGTGTAGCAGAATTTTTAGAATTTAGTTACACACCGAGCAAAATAATCTAGAATTAGCAAAATTTTAGAATTTAGGAAGGCACTAGGCAGCAGAATTTAGGATTGCATCAGGTGAGAAAATGCGTAGTTAGTCCTGTGTAGTTAGTAACTAGGGTTTTCAGCGTTCGGGCACAACTGAAGATTTTGCGCCCCCATTTGTATGCCAAGAATCAAAATCATTTCATTCTAAAATTTTGTAACATCAATTTGGCACCCCATGGATGCTGTCCCCTTACCCTCCTAGCTACGCCACTGATGATGCATTGAACATATAAGATCAATCTTTAAACTCTTAGTTTCCAATTTCTTTATTAATAGAGAAATTCCTTTCTATAAATGCCTGTCCATGTGATAAGTTTAGAAGCATTTTTGATAGCTTCCATGACTGTATTTAGTGAAAATTAGGGAAAATAAAGGGAAGATAAACATGTTAAAAAAAAGATTCTAGTGTCAGAAGTAAAGCATTCAAATATTATGTTTTCACTGTTCTTCCAAAAATCTTCCAGAAAGTAAAATTTCATCAGAAACTTTCTGTAAAATACATTCATTACGTGTTAGTACCATGAAGACATTTTTCTAGAATTTTCTAGATTAGTGAGTGGGTCTATAAATCTTGCCTTCAAAGCCTCGTAAACTTTCCAAGTTGCAGTGTCTGAAATCCCAAAGAAAAATTACCCCTACCAATTCTATAATAGCACAAAACCAGAAATATGTTGAAAACAAATCAGAGGAAAAATGTAACGTTAGTTTTATACAGAAAACATGATGCCTGTTGAGGCAATTAAAAAAAAAAAAAAAAACTCTTACCATGAAAAAAAATTAAAACGAATGCATTTTTAATTAATTACATAGCTATTTTTCTTTTGCTAAGAATTGTGCTAAGGTTCAATTCAAGCACTTATTACCTTGTTTATTTTTCAGATTCAAAATACTGCATAATAGGTCGCCAAAATGGAAAGTAATGTCACTTTATAATATGATAGCAAAAAATAAAAATGCTTCATTTTCATGTTACTTCTTTAATACAGTTTCAATATATTAGCATTATTTTAATGAAATTGATCAATGTTGTAATTCTTAAAAAAAATGTCGTCGGAAAATTCCCAGATTTCCGAATTAAAAGTTTTCTACAGAAACTGATCTTAAAATCACCAAAATGTTGATAACTCACCAAATTTGAAACGATTTAATAAAGAATTCACAATCCCAAAAGCGGAAAGTTGTTAGCTCTTCATTAGTATAAATGAAAGAATTTTGAAATGCTTATGTTTCATCTTTTGCTCATAAATTTGAGTATTCCACCGTTTACATTAGAAATACGAACAAATTATAATCCATGAACCTATTCACCCACTCAAAAGATATTTGTCAATGAATCGCTAAAATATTTGTCCAAAATGCTAACTCGCATTCAAAATGGCAGTGGTAAAAACAGACAGAAATTTCAGATGATTAAAATTAAGGACCTCCTGTCAAATTTGGTCGAAATTAAGGACGTTTAAGGACCAAAAATCGGTTCCAAAAAACCTAAGGACTTTTAAGGACCATACAAACCCTGCTAATGAGGGATTACTATATTTAATTTTCTTTTACATGTCTCAAAAATAATTTTCCCAATAATTGTGAATGTAAATTTGATAAAATATGATATTTTACTCCTATGTTCAACACAAAAATTGCACATTAAATTCTGTGATAACACATAAACAATCATAGTTTTATTTTACCTAAATCATCTTGCTCAGTTAAAAAAGAAAACATTTTCCTATGAATTTTTTATGCTACAGAGATAGAAACATTCCATTCATAACATCTTTAAAAATGCATAGCAAGTTTTCTCTTTAGAAATTTATTTATTCTTACTGTACCTAATTACCTAAGAATAATATCTGCAAAAGAGAATGAAACCACTTACTTAATTTAGAGCTTATCATGTAATTCACTATTAAAAAAAATGTACAGAATTCAGGTCTACCAGCAACAATCAAATTTCTTCTTCTTCCTTAGAGACAAACACAAATCTAACACTTTTTATACAAGATTCAATAATTGAATATTTACAAGCATGCAGCACATGCACACAATGTTCAAAACAAGAAAACACACACACTTGCATCCAAGCACAAAATATACACTGCAAATCAACATTAACATCAACTAATTGAAAAGTTATTGCTAAGAGAAATAACTGATAATGTAAATCAAATGTAAGAATTCATGCATATTTATTCATCAGAATGCAAATTTATTATCAGAATAAATATATTTCCATGAACTCTTTTCAAAATGTTAAAAATTCAAAAACCTCTCTGATCACTTGATGCAGAATTTAACATTTTAAATATCCTACTTTAGAATTTAATAATATATTATCACAATATATGCAGAATTCAATAATCATAATAATATATGAATATGTAAAACAATTTAATTCAGTTTATTGTACAACTTCAGAAATTTAAGAGCATATATGCTGTAATTTATCTGTAATACAGTTTAACCTGCATAGTGTGTATTTTTATAAATCATATGCATAAAATCCATAATTAAATTGAATAAACATGCAATGGAAGTTGCATAAAAAATTTAGTAGCCAGTAAATCAGTTTGACTACTATTTTCATAAACTGAAGCCTTTTAAATGATACCTAGGTTGGAAAAAATTGCATTCTGTAAACTTAGTCATCAATAATTAAAATTTAAATAACAGTTTTACATGCTGCAACGGTAAAAAAAGCAAAAACCACAAAGGTTTTAAAGGTCACATTCTGAAGCTCATATGTAACATTTTTTTTTTAACTTACAGATTGCTGTAGTGAACCAAGTAGTAATTTTTCTAACTCTTTGGGAGAAGAAACAGGAAGCGAACATGAATTTTTCTGGCACACAAATGCAACAGAATCTGATAACTCAGATTCATTTAGCTGTTCTAATGCCTTAAGTCTTTCAGATAATAAAACTCTTGAATCATTATTAGCAAGTAAAAGCACTTTAAATGGAAGAAAATGCTGGTGAACTTGTTTCAGTAAATTCTGTGTATCTTCACAATCTGTATTTCCAGTTACAATAACCTAAAAATGTATTATTTATTTATTATTCTAAAAATTAAGCACAGATAAACATTCTTACAATAACCAAACAATCTTAATAATTAGCTTTACAGCATTTTGTCCAATTATAAGTAAAGTGGACTATATTTTTAACAAATATGATGCAAAATTAACCAAAAAAAATTAAAGAAAAATGCAGTTCCTTTGAACTCAAGATCAGAAATAAAAACTAATACATATAAATTATAATTTCATTTTTTAAATATATATTTCCCATCAGTTCATCAGGCAAGTGAGCTTTTATGCTTGAATGACATGAGAGCTTAATTTTATACTGTGGGGGAAAAAAAAGTACATAAATTTAAAAATATAAATAGTTTTGCTACATTAGAAATATTTTAACAAAAAAATTTCACCAAAAAAAAAAGTAATTCTTTGATGTTAATTATCTACTGTAAAAGTGCTGATACATAACAAATTAATGTACTAAAATACATGTGGTGACAAATTAAAGACAGAAATTAGCAACTACAGTAATCTGTCAAATCAGACACACACTAGAATTTTATAACCAAAAAATGGGGGGGGGGAGAGAAGAAAGAAAAAATCTAAAATCATTTAGCATGTATAATATATAGCTTATTTTTTTAATCTAATAAAAATATTTAACTCTCTCATATAAAGAATAAAAAAAAGCAAATTGAACAATGAAAATTTATACTTAAAACTGCATTATTTTACACATAGTTAGTTCTATTACAACTTTCATGGATGGCCTATTTTTAGCCAGTGGAACTTCAATATTCTACTTACTCTTCTCTTTGCTTCTATCCTCCTTCCTCTATGGTTACAAATTGCAGATGAATCCAACACAACAAAGTAAAGACAGCAGACATTAGGAGGGAAGGAGGAAGGCAAAATCGAACAATATTTAAGTTCCAACTAACAAAGTGAGCAGGTTATCAACAAAAGCTGACTACATAAACTAATGTAGTCTGATGTGATTTTAATATAGTATGTAAGTATACAATAAAAATTTTCATTTTTGTTTCACAATTTTACAGAATAATTCACAAGTCAACCACAGCTTAATTTCTAAAATTAGAAGAGCTGAAGTCCTATGGAAAACCATTGGTAAAAAGGAAAAAATAAACAAATAAAGCAATAAAATCCGATATATTTACACACTTTTCGTTACACTTAATGAGTACTGATTTTTAAATATTCGATCTTATAGCCTTTTTTCTAGACTAAAAGTCTACATTGTTATTTCTCTTTTAGAAGAGCTTTTAATACTATTTCCTGGGATACTTATGTCTATTCTTCTTCCACTACTTTCCAAAGCCCATCAACCTGGTGGGTTTGCACTTAGAAAGAGCTCTTTTCAAGAGACCAAAGGCCCAATAGTCTGCACGTGAAATGTCACACTCTTTGCAGGAATAAATTGAAAAGGTAGACACGCAATATCTGTATTTGTCTTCATTGTTTCAAGAAATGCAGTAGTACTTTTTCAAGTATGACTTGCTGCTTTGCTTTGATGAAGTTTCACTCTTTGAAAGTTATTGACCTAAAAACACAGAATTTTTTCTGTAAATATCAAATGTACAACTTTTTCTTGTAATGTACTGAGTTGATTTTAATATTTTTTCCCACTCTTCTAACTTTTAATTTTCTACTGTAAGAGAATCCTGTGACAACCATAAAGCCCTTCTTGAAATGGTTTTAGTATTAATGGAACCAGATTTTTTCCTCATTATTTTCAATAGTAAACACACCTTTTCTTGTTGCAGTCATTTAGGTAAACCCATGCTTCATCAAGGATCCCAATGTATTTCATTTATCCCTTGCTATGTAGTTTTCACATAGAGTTATACAAAATATTCTGTGTTCAGCCACATGCTCTGACCAAAGCAGTGAACATTATGTTTTTTAGCTTCTTATAGTTGTAAAGTTAGGTTTATTATTTTATTTATTGTTGCTACAGATATATTTAAAGATTCTGCAATTGGTTTCTACATCAGTGGATTTCTTCTTGTTACCAAAGATTTAACTTTAGAAACATTAGAAATACATACCTTTTCCAGGTATTTGTTTGAAATCTTCTTTCCATTTAGAAGTATGATTGACAGTTTTTCCTTTTCTGATTAATAACATTGCTTATTTTACCTTTAGAAATTTCAATACCATGCATTTGACACTGTTTTTGAATTATAGAATAAGAATATTTCACTTTGGAAAATGCAGAAATATATCTTTCAATCTACAGCTCGTTTACATGCGATAGTTTGAAAAAGAATACATTTAAAATCAGCAGATGACATTTCTGATTCCAAATAATAAACTGTTACCAGAAATTTTTATTTCAAAACATTTGCTTTTTTAAAATTTTTATAAAAATTGTTCTGAAAATGTGTAAGCACTCTTTGTAAATAATAATAACAATAATAAAATAATTTATTTAAAATTCAATAAAATGTAAAAAAAAATAAATAAAAGTTTAAAAAAATATTAATGATAAATAGCTAAAAATGCAACTTTGGACCTTGTCTTATTTGGGACTTTGGCTGGAATTACAATTTCATTTAAAAATTAAGAAACAGCTCATACGACCTCCAACTGAATTTAAGGCTCTGAGTATATAGTATAATGTATAATCAAGGAATGATAGAAACAAAGAGTGTATTCCTCTTTCAATAAATCAATGACAAAAAGTAAAACAGCTTCACCACCACTAATGAAAATAGAAAGCTTGCTAGAAACAGTGTGAGAGAAAGGAAGGAGACTTTAATGGAGAAGTGTAATTTCAAAAACGAATAGAGTTCATTACTTTTCTGACTGCACTCCACTGCAGATGTAATTCTAGCTGTCAAGTAGAATGTGACAGGGAAAAAAATTATCTCATATCTGATCTGAAAGGTCTGTCGATGTTCTGCAATAGGAAGTTATTTGGAATTGAACATCATGACCAAAGTTATCACTTTCAGGAATGAAAATACACTTCTTTCAACTCATTGCACTTTCTGGAGAAAAAACTTTGGACACACGAATGAGAAAACGTTTTCCCTTAAAAGGCAAAGGATTTGTTTTTCAGGGAAAGACAGATTTGCATTCAGAAGTTAGAATCGAATTTTAAGGCTTATTCATTATTAAAAAAAAAATATTTTTGCTGAAATTGTAGTTCACTTTTATAAAACAAGTACTGAAGCCTTTTATTTAGAGCTCCAGAGTGCTTCAGCTATTTGGTACAATTTAAGCTCAGGAGTCAATCAATAACTGCAACTCGGAGGAAATACAGATTCGAAGCTCTCTATGTACAATCTACTATAACCTAACTACATACCTCTCTATTTTTATGTAGGTTCTAGAATATACAAGTATATACAAGTGTTCTAAAACAGCAGCAGTAAAATCTACTAATATGAGGGTCACTCTGAAATTTTTAGATATACACAGGTTATTAAAATTATACTTATGAAATTTTAGGAGTCTTCAAATAGTCTCCTCTAGTATCAATGCACTTCTGCAGGCGAATTTTCCAAGCCATTCATTTCTTCAAATAATTGAAAAAAAAAATGCATTTATACCTTCATCAATCTCATCTTTGAAACGAAAATGACATCCATGCAGGTTCTTTTTTTAAATTAAAAAATAGTCAAAAGTCACACATAGCTAGATTGGATGAATACGGTGGATGTTCTACCACTTGGATGTGTTTTTGTTCAAGAAACTCAGCTGTCAATCTTGCTGAACGAGAAGATGTATTGTCATGGTAGAGCATGAGTCCTCTAACATTCATTTCTTGAAGAATTTCTGGAAGACACTTAGTGGTATACCAGTTAGCTGGGACTGTCTTCTGTCCTTCCAACTTAATGACTTTGATTAGTCCTGTACTTCTGAAGAAAACAACCATACAATACTTTTTTCCTGTCATGTTGTCTTTTCACCATTGAGGGAGTGGGATCATCTTCAAAGACCCATACTTTACTTTCTTAACATGCTGGAATGTCAAAAAATGGTATGCCCGGTTCATCATTAGTTAGGATTTTAGAAATAATGGGGTGGCTACCATCTTTTAATAATTCAGGGGTTCTTTACTGATTCTGACACACTCCTCTTTTTGGTGCTCAATTAAATTATGGGGAATCCAAGAGCAAACAAAACATAGCTTTTTCATATGCAATTCTTCATGAATAATTTCTGTATGATGGCAAATCCAATGTTAAGTTCTTTCTGTATCATTTGGTAGGTGCTGCGATTATCATCGAGTGACATTTTCCATATGTCAAACACATTATCCAGCATTACTGCTGACAACGGCCTTCCTGTGTGTTCTTCATCCTGAAAAGAGTTGCGATATCTGCGAAATTCTGTTAAAACATTTGAATACATTAGCGTGAGATGGACATTCATTTCCAAATGCTAATAGATGTTGAACACATTCTTCTTGATTTAATCTCATTTTAAAATCATAGCACAATAATGTTCTCACATCAACTCCATTTTTTCTTCTGCCTAAACCTTTTTCTACACTAAACTACCTGCTACTAGTCCCCCCCCAAAAAAAAGGTCTGCTTGCCTAAGATAATTCATATTTTCAAATCTAGCTTTTTTTTAATTAATTAATTAATTAATTTTTTGCCGCATATCGTCTGCATGTATCCCAAAAATTTCAGAGTGACCTCTGTATGATTGTTCATTAATGGTGCTCTGAAAAAGCTTGCATCCCTTCTAGCAGCAAATTAAGTCAGTAATATGCTCTTGAGAACAAAAAACAAACAAAATTTCCAGTTATAAATTTTATATCCTCTATTTAGTGCAAAAACATGCTGTCTGTATATGACTTGTACACAAATTTTAATAACAAATAAGCAAAAAAACAAGAAACATGTAAATACGTAAATTACTAAAGAGAACAATGAGAAATATTATTACAAAAATAGCAATTAATAACCCAACTTTCTTTTACTTACAACTATACTTTCTGCATTAATTAATAAATGCTGTTAAAATAAAATTTGAAGACATATATAATGTTACTTTATTAAAGCAGTGTTTTGCAATTTAACTACAGTGGAAATAGTTTGCTTTGTCAGATTATCAGATGACTTTTTGGATTCAAGACATATAGCTTTGTGGCTGAAGCACTGTAATAATAATTACTGTTCAGTAACTGACATATAAAACATAATACCCTTTATTTATTAAGTATTCTGTTTTACTATTTTACTTGGTAACAAGAGGATTATCTGGAATACCATTTCATTTTGCTGATTTTATGTGCACGTCTGTTTTTCTTCCAAAGTGCTTCAGCAAAATAATTTACACATACCTCTACTAGCAGTTTTTATGACACAATTATTGTCTCATGTAAGGGGAATAATTCTACATACATTACAATAAGCTTATTAATTACAATTAGCTTCTACTTTTTTAATATTCCTCATCTTTTCTTACAAAAATGCTTCAGTAGTAAATAAAATATTCACATATTTAACACATTATATATACTTCATTTTTAACATTTATGTTGTGCTGTGTTTTCATACTAAGCAATAAATTTATATGAATAAAAGACATTTGTCAAATGATGAAAAAAAAATGCTGGTTACTATTTTTTCATATATAAACTAAATTTTAACCAGTCTGTAGTTAAAAAATTAAACTACAGACGTGAAATGAGAAAAAATATTTGTTTCTTTCAGTTGGTAAAAATAAATAGTATTAAAAAAAAACTTTCTTTAAGTAAGTTAAATAAACAACTTGATTGAAAAATATGCTAATAATAATATGCAACAAAATAATACCTGTTTCAGATTAGAAGAATAAAACATCAAACCACACAACATTTCAGGAAGAGCTAGAGGTAATATTGTCATCCTATGACTATATAAAGATAAAATTTTTACTGCTTTATCTTGCAGACTATGATCAACAAAAATATTCGACAGACGTAATAAGTTGCACACAGCAACAGAATTAGGATTAGGCTCAGCACCATCTTGATCTAAAAATATAATAAAAGTAAATTAGCTTACTATGCTAATATAAGAAAGCAGTTATTATCTCCAAAAGTACTAAAGTGCTAGCGGTACCTTACATATTTTAAATTGTATGAAACATAACAACGTAATGGTAGTTATTAAGTTAGCAAAATTTATCTGCATTACAAATTTCAGTTTATAAGAAGTTCTTGATATTTGCGCTAGAAAGTAATTTTAAAATTACAGCCTTATGTATTACTAACTTACTATTTACCTAAATGTGATTCATCAGAAAAAGGCACTTTAATATTGATATAAAGCAAACAGAAAGCAAGGAAATACAAAGAAATCATTTAAATAAATAAACAATTCCAGATCAAAATTTTCAGATGCAAAATCTGATGTAATTTAAATTCCGGAAAAGCATTCCCCCCCCTCTCCTGATTAAAAATGTCTTATCTAAAAATGCTGCATAAAGATTATTCTACTTTTTAATGCAACTTATTTATTGCATCTGTATTTTTATTTTTACTTTTTTTAATGGTCATCAATTTTATTCTATTTTTTGTTTCCTGATGTTATATATTTTTATCATCAATATTATTTTTTTCCCACTAAGCAAAGATCAGGCAAGGCCCTATGATGAGTTCATTTATTTTTCAATGAAAGAGAAATTTTGCCTTTTTTTTTTTTTTTTTTT
>KK113506.1:103383-149814 GCA_000611955.2 Stegodyphus mimosarum
TAAACAAGAAAAATGCAAGAACTTATATAATTGTATAGGTTGATATTAGTCATGAGCGACAAGCATGAATGAATTCAAGAAGCTGAATTTCAACATTCAAAATCTTGGAGATGTATCTACATATCTAGGAATCTAAATTGAAAGAGAAAAAGGATGGAAGCTTTAAACGTCATCAAGCTAATAAGATTAGGAGTATAATAAAAAAATTCTATAGAGAGTCAGCAAAGAAACTGGGCTATAGACTCATGACTATGAATTTTATGAAAAACTAAAACAAACAAGATGATATTTTTCGCAAAAATCAGAAATACAGGGAAGCACTTTTACATCTAGCAACAGTATCAAGATCTGACATAGCAAATTCTGTTGGAATACATAGCAAAAATGTAGAAAACCCATCAACATCAGACTGGGACAATATAATTAAAATCATGTGATATCTGAGAACTACAATCAATTACAAATTATGTCTAAAATTGAATGGTGCACCAGTCATCACAGCTTACAGCGATGCTGATTGGACAGCGGATACTTCTGCCAGAAAATCCACATCCGGATATATATCTCAAAGATGAAACAGTACAGTACCATGGACAAACAAGAAATAAAATTATGTCACCTTACTTTTCACAGAAGCCAAATACATCGCTCTAGCTTTAACTTTGAAGAAGCTACAATGGATGAGAAAAACTGATGGAAAATTTAGGCTTTACTGAGCACGAAGCTGTCATATTCAAATATCCTGCATAAATCTTTCCAGAAAAGAAAAAGGGAGTAGTTATACCAAACACATCGCTGTAAAATATCACTACATCTGTGATCTACAAAACCAAGGAAGTTTTAAACTACTACATTGCAACAGCAAAATGATGTAAGCAGACTTCACAAAATCCTTTCCCAGACAAGTGCTGGAATTTTTGTTAAAAAGACTTGGTCTTACTCCAAATAGAACAGCTCATTGAGTAGGAGATTATGGAGCAACCGCCATTGAAAATTAAAGCAATTAAGCTGTACCATCTGATGTTACTTTCCCTCACCCCCGTTAACTGGAATTGCACTCAATCCAAAAAAAAAAAAAAAAAAAAAAGAGAGAGAGAAAGACACTTCTCACCTTCTATGATTCATTCTCACACATTCTGCCATGTAAAGCTGATAACACTTGCACCACTACAAGATATTTTTTTACCTTCTCATACCTAATATTTTTGTGTGTGTGTGTGTGTGTGTGCTAATAATAATGATTGTGTTTCTTATATATAGCAAGATAGATTACCCATTAATAAGATAAGAATTTTCATTCTGTTTTATTTATCTGCTCATCTCAAATAAGCTGCATTCCAAAAGTAAACAAATGAACCGACCAAACTTTCAACAGAAACAGCCTTGAAGTGTCTACTTAAAGTAACAAACTATGACTGTTCCGCTACATTTCGGTTTGAAAAACAGCAGACAGCTTTTATTTCCTTCCCTGACAAATTTCTTTGACTAGACTCATCAACAAAACAGTAAGTATAAGACATATTTGCTGAAGTAAATGAAACATGATTCAGCATATGATTAAAAGATGGCAACCAAAGTTGCAACAGGTGCAATGAAATACTACATCTGACTGCAATTAGATCAGAACAGGACAGATAATATACTTTATTCAGATGTAAGAAGTTTTAATACTGATGTTTTAAATGCTTACAACAATTCAAAATAATCTGTTACATCTAAATAGATTTAATTTACAAGAAACGGTTACAATAGGAGACAAATATTACTAGCAAGTTATTAGAAACTTAACAATATAACTACCAAATGCTAACATATACCTATTTCTACTAAGAGCAAAAATTTCATCATTTTAATTGATTGATAATTCTAATGTTAAGTTTTTCATATCAGTTAACATGGAAGTGTTATTGTTAATTTTCTATTTTTTACACTGAGCCTAATTTTTGCAGGATGCATTAAAACTAGAAAAAATTTTAAAAAATCATTTAGAAAGAAATTTTGTATAAGGATACCATGAAAAATGGAATAAAAAATTTGTAACATAAACATTACCTTCTTTAAGACGCAATACAATCGATGAATCTGTTGACACACTGTTATAATAGCCACCATCTGCTGCATCCCAGAATAAACAGTCCTGAGTAGTTTGAAGTTTTG
Organism: Stegodyphus mimosarum; assembly: GCA_000611955.2. Taxonomy (NCBI): domain Eukaryota; kingdom Metazoa; phylum Arthropoda; class Arachnida; order Araneae; family Eresidae; genus Stegodyphus; species Stegodyphus mimosarum. The sequence continues at coordinate 105,541 of KK113506.1, forward strand.
ATGCCCATTCAAGGCACCATGGATCATATGATGCTTCATATAAATCAAGTAAACCTCGTATAAGGAATGTATAATCTTCAAGAACGCCAGGGATAGGATTCAGACTATAAAAATAACAATTTCTAAACTTATATCCCATTGTAAAGGATTGCACGTACATGACAAGCTACATTAAATGATACAATAAACAAATACTGTTATAATTTTAAGACTTTGCTTCACAGTCAGCATTTTTATTGTAAGGGACTACGACTAATACTTTGAAGATATTTTGATAAGACTGTTTTTAAAATTTCAATGTTGGTTCCAATAAAAATTTATAAATAATAATATCATGTAAATTTTGGTATTGCATAGTTGTTCCCCACATGATTTTAATAACTGCCTTGTTGGCACAAAATACTTTGGAGAAAAAACAATGACTCCTTAAGATATATACAATCAAACAATTTTTATCAAATTGTAAAGTTAATTTTTCTTCCCTAATATCTTTTTATTTAAAAATTTTTTCTAGATATCATTATCTATCATAAATTTGACACTATCTACAGTGTGGCTTATGCTTCAGTAACACATATTTTTACTTCATTTTAGATTATTTTGCATTGGAAACTTTGCAGTTGTCTGGCATTGATATTACTTTTAGTGTATACTGGATACAGTTATCATATCAATTTTTCTACTCAACTGAAAAGTAATATAATATATACACATCTTTTTACTGTTATTTAAATCTTTTCTACAAACTTTATTGTTTCCACTTTTATATCTAAGTTAAAGAATTTTTTTAACAAATTGTTTGCATAATTTTATATCAAATACTGCTGTAACAAAAAATGTAGCATTATGATTCAGAACATATATATTCCTGCTATGGTAAAAGTTAAAATGTGGTACAAAAACTCAAGAATTATATCAACTGTAAGTAATTATTGCAAGTATCACTGGGTGACATATGTAATACATATGTCCATAACAGCATGTGCAGTTAATTCAATTAAAAATGCATGTGTAAGTCATTTGAAAATTCCTTTATATTAAAGAAAAACAATCTATTTCTTTATTTCATTACACGCATAATATTCTATGTAATAATTGCTAATTTACATATCCAGGAAGAAGAAACTAAAGAACTATTATTTCTGAAGCACATTATAAGAATAAGATGAGAAAACTACTTATTAACATAAGACTGATAAAAAAAAAGGTTTAAAGAATACTAAAATTTTATTTTCTACTATAATACTAAATTACAGAACATTAAATGTTGTGGCTTTCAAAATTTGGGCTGGTTGCAATAATTCCACAAAATCCAGCTGTCATTTATTAATTTATTCAGCTTCTTAACCTTCTGAGTGTTATAGGTTTTGCCCTGAAATTTCAGAGTTCCACAAAATGTCATGAATAAATGGTATTTCATTCATTATAATTCAAAAAAGCCTTGCTCACTTTGCACCTTGACTCCTTTTCTTCCAATATACAGGGTGTTTATAAAGTCCCGGACCCATTTTAATGTTTAATAACTCATAAAATAATAAAGACTGATTAAAATTAATAACATAAATGGTTAGATAGACTAAAAAAGTTTCATGACCCTTGTCAATGAACTTCCACGTGTGAGCCCTTCGTCGCACGGAGAATAGCAAGTCGATATTCAATTTCACGCCAGGTACCGGCAAGCATGTCGGCATCCACAGAGGCTATTGTGGTTGTAATTCTGGCTTTTTTGGTCATGAATGTTCGACACTCTCCTCCTGTAAACGTTGTCCTTTACAAATCCCCAAAGGAAAAAGTCCAGCGGTGTTATATCAGGTGACCTGGGTGGCCAAGGAATTGGACCTCCTCGCCCAATCCATCTTCCTGTAAAATGTCATTCAAAGAACTATGAACGATGGTACCCCAATGAGGTGGTGCACCACCTTGTTGCAAAAAGACATGTGGCTGAAGCTCTTCTAGTTGTGGAACTACGAAGTTTTCCAACATGTCTAAGTATACGACTGATGACACCGTCTTTTCTGTAAAAAAGAAAAGCCCAATGACTCGGTCGTGCATTAGTCCACACCACACATTAACCTTTGGGAAATCCCTTTGTGCCTCATGGTATTCATGGGGGTTTTCAGATCCCCATGTGCGCACATTATGGCGATTAACAATGCCAGAAAGATGAAAGGATGCTTCGTTGGAGAACATCATGCTTCAACATTTATGCTTATGAACAACGCTTCAGAAGTTCACCATCATCTTCTATCCTCCTTAGCATATCTGTTGCAAAGGCCATCTTCCTAGGCCTATCGTCCGGTTCCAAAACTTGAACAATTTGAACTTTGTATGCATGCAGTCTTAATTTTTTCTTAATAGCCTTGTACACCATCGAAACTGGCATACCCAATTCTCTTGCTGCTGATCTCACAGATCTTCTAGAATTGTGTAAAAATGTCTCTCTGACACGCTCAACATCAAAATCACTTGTGAAGGGACGTCCGGAACGTTTCTCATCTGCGATACTTCTAGTTTCTAGAAAATTCTTTTCCACCGCAAGATGCTGTTTTTGGATGGAGGATCTTTTTGGTAAATACTTCTGCAATTTCTCTCTGTTTGCATTATGGATTTTGTTTGTATGAACCACCATAAAATCTGTGCTTTCTCTTGTGGTGTATGCATTCTCCTTAATATCCGGCCAAATAAAACATCACATACAAAAGTACTACAACAAACACATCAAAAGTAAACATAACATTGCAATAGTTGCCAAAAACAAAAGAGAGAAAATGCTATTAATAAGCAGACTATATTTAGACTGGAAAATGAAATTATCTGAAATTAACCACACGCGCAGACGATTTTACAAAAGTAAAGATATTCAAGCCTGAAAAGGGAAATATATAAGTTATTCCATCAATAAATGCCATAAGTTTGTTTATATCTTCATTATTTTATGAATTATTAAACATCAAAATGGTTCCGGGACTTTATAAACACCCTGTACATATAACCCAAAATTGGATACATTAGAAGTTGGCAGAAATTTTCACATGTAATGAATAGGAAAGCCAATGTTCTAGATGGAAATTTACATCCGTAACACTTAGAGGGGTAATTTCATCCTAGCATCCTAATTAAATAAGTATTAAAGACCATAAAGCCTGAACACAAATACATTCTATAATTAAGTAAAAGAAACAAAAATAAAAAGTTGAATACACTATTGATACTGATCATATTTATTTTGCAAAGAAAGAAGAGTGATTTATTAAATTAATACATAAACTGAAAAGAAAATCAATAATTTGCCATTAGATTTAAGGGATTGCATAAGTATTATTAAAATTTATTATTAAAATTAGGAAGATGTCAAAATAAAAAATAAAAATAAATATGTAGGTAAGTAGGTAGAAAGTAAAATGGTAAGTAGATACGCAGAATAAAAGATATAAAATAGCTATTTTCATTGAATTAATAAAAAAAATTACACAATTTCACACAAACTAATTTATAATTATAAATGGGCAGTTAAAAATATGGCTGCAGTTTTATATAGATATACTCTCACTTACATAACTATTCAAAACTCTTTTTATAAATAACAATAAATAAAAAAAATCATACAAATGTAATTCTTGCTTTGCGTTATATTATTTTTCATTATATATCTTTTAAAATAAGCATATTAAATCTAGAAATTTACATTTGTGCTACACTGCCATGGTCTCCTTTATACGCACTTCTTAGAAGGCAATCAGTTTCACTGTTATACAAATGTTTGTACAGAAATTGAGCAGCATCCATAGCATACTGTGAATATTTTGAATCTTGTAGAACTTGAGCTGCTCTAGCAAAACCACTGATCATAAGACCTGAAAGAAATTTCTTTTTATTATTATATCATATGAAAGTATATATAGACAACAAAGTATAGAGACAATAAGAGAATGCAAGAAAATACATCTACTGATTTTGAAGTTTAAAATATACACATTATATAAATTATAAAAATTACTGAATAGAACATCTAGGTACGAAACTTTGTACCATTCCAAGAAGTTACAAATTTATCATCCATGTGAGGTTTGGGACGTTCTTGCCTAACATCATAAAGGATCTGTTTGCCTTTCTGTAGAGCACTCCTTAGAACATTGATATCAATACCTAACTTATTTGAACAATCAATATCAGTAGTTTTTGCTATTAAAACATTTTTCTCCTTTAATTCATGATGTGGATCCTGCAACAAACATGCAAAAAACAATTTTTATCCTTGAAAAGAATAAATTTCTAGAATAACTAAACAATAATAGACTAAAAATTTAAATTTCATACTTGATAAGGATCCACATTTCCATCAGCTTGAACATTAAAATATTGGCAAAATATATCTGCGAGAGTTAAGTTGGTACCAGGAATTTCTTCATTTAGGTGTGTTCGAATTTCTTCTTCTGTCCACACACAAAAAGCTCCTTCTTTTTTCCTAGTGTCAGACTTTGATGGCAAGGAATCTGCATCTTCTGCACTATAGAAACCTCCACTCTATATAAAGCAAAAGTGTGTGAGCTAAATTAAAATAAAATAAATGCTGTTAAAGCTGAAAGTTGTTAAGAACACTGTAAAGCTTAAATCTATCTCAAAAGAAAGCTTATTTTTTTAATTATTTCTCTGTTCCGAAACATTACAATGTGTTACCATGTCAAAAAATGAGCAATTTAATCAGATTTTTTCCCCAAGTTAATCGCACAGGCACTGTCAATATAAATTTTGCAGCATAAAAATTTTTTGGTTATTTCTGGTTACCTGTATCCCTCTTGAAAAGCCTTCCTTCTTGAGGCAACACATTATCTTAGTAAAATAAACATGCAGCAGTGCACAGTGCTACGAGAATGTATTTATGGAGCAATCCAGGTATGCGCATGTCAGCACATTAGACATGCATTTACCTGTAAATTTCCAAATTCAATGGTAATTTTTCTGATTAGGCAGTTGTTTCTGACCAGCCACTTAATTGTTTTAGGTGGCTGTAGGGCCACCTAAAACAGTTAGTGTGAAGAAAGAAATATATAATGATTTTAACGAGCATGCCTTGTGTAATTTCATAAAACTGTTTTATACTTTTAATAAGACATCTCGTGATTTAAATGCATTTATATTTAAATCAATTACATTAAAAAGCAGAAAAACTGTTCCTAAGAAGGAAGTTTATTGCTTTTAAAAGGCTTGGTTTGTTACTTATTAACAGACAAAATAAATTTGTCTGTTAATGAGTAACAAACCATGTTACAAAACAAGTTAAGTATTTTGTGATTTATTGACCAGCAACACCCTGCTGCAAGGGAGATATGAGTATTTTATTTGATATAAGTATTACATTGTATTTAAATAGCCGAGTTTGTTGATTAAAACTGAAGTTTATATATCTTATATTTTGCCACATGGTAAAAATCTGGCACATTGGAGATAAAAATGTTTCATTTCAAACAGTGTTGCCACTGATTACTTTTAAATAGCTGAATTTTTCAATAAAAAATAATCAAATATGAACAAAATATGAAATAAATAAAAATCAAATTCTAAATTTAAAATTTGGTCTTTAATTTTCATATGCTAGGGTGGAGGTTCCGAACACAAGCCTCACTTTTTGCTCTTAATATTCATTCCACTTTATGGCAGGGATGGTTGACCTACATACTGTACAACTGTATTGTATACAAACAATTGTACAATTGTTCACATAGTGTACAATTGCATTAATCTTACTAACTGATTTTGATTTTGGTTGCATGGAGTCTGATTGATGAAATAATAAAAGTGAAGAGCTTCAAGAATATGGGGATACCTAATACTGATTTTTTTAATCTGATTTTTTCAAGTGAAAATAGATGATTACACACATGGGCAAAAAACCAGAAAAAAGAAGATTAAACACTTTTTTATAAACATTTGTTGCATCTTTAATTTAGTTAATCTACTGCTGTTTTATGTAACTTTCAGTGTTTCATTATGAATGTTTGTTTTATGTAATTTTCAGTATCTCATTAGCATTTTAAAATCATCAATTTATTGTTGCATTATATAAACTTCCAGTGCACCATTATTTTTTAAAACGGCTCCTGTTCTTGACATATTAGGTTGATGAAAAATTAGTTGCCAATGATTAGTGATTTTGCAGAAGGTTTGGGCGAATAATCAGAGAACACTCTAACAATATTATATAACTTGTTAATATCTGGTAATTACCAAGTTTTTAATGTCATTACCAAAAAAAAATTATTATTTGAAACATTTTATAGAAAAATAACAGTTTAAACCACTTTCATATAATTGTTAACAACAGTAGCAGATTTTGTTTTCTTTATGGAATAAGTGTCATAACTTTGCTCATAGCAACTGCCATGTAGGCATGTTTTGCTCATAAAAGTGCTTCCAAAGTGTCATCATTCTCCCTAGATCTAAATTTAGGCCTTGATTTAAAATGCTCTCACATCTGACCTCACTACAAGGAATTGTCCCTATGACCACCATTATTTTATATAGTTAACTACACTATAAAATTTATCAGGACTTTTCAATTTTCCAATTAAACTCCATTGAGTATGAATTCTTTTACATTCTATAATATTAAATCACAAAATTGTGATAGCAATTCATCTTGTGCAACAATATTTTTGCCTCTGAAAGCTAAGTGAAGCAAAACTGGAAATCCATTTAAAAAATATCTTGCATCAGAAAAAGATGCAATTGCTTAAGCAGAAACATTTGTGACTTTAGCTTGCAAAATTACTTCAGTATTAATTAGACATTTATATAGTATTGTTGCGTTTTCACGGGTTCGTAGATTTGAGAGTATCCGATGAAAACACCATGCAGAACAATAAAAAGCACAATTTATTTACAGGAATCACTATTTACAGCACAGTTCCAAAATCACCTTTAAAAGCATCGAAAATCTACAATAAATACGCTGAAACAATCAGCAACACAGCTTCAGGCTGTAACTGTACAGGTAGCTTCACGGCAACACTAAACTTATAATAAAACACCGTGGAACAATCACCAATCCACTGTCAAGCTATACTGTAAAGATAGCTTCACGGCAAAGCACTACTCGATTGCTTTCCGTTCACAGAACTCTCGCGTAGCTTAGCACTCACAGTAAGCACAAGGCTCACACTACTTCACAATCTCTTCGCAACTCTGCAACTAACTGCTCTCAGAAACGCAAGGGTTTATATAGGTTTTCTTTAAGTTCGACACGTTTCGAGAAATATCTCGACAGGAAGTTATTCTAGAAGCTTCCCGATTGGACCATGGGATATCGCCAATTTGGTCGCCAAATGGGCGATAAAGTCGCCAATCTGGCAACCCTACCATAGACTATTTTATGGCAACCCTAGTGCTATGCCGAAAAGCTTACATACAGGCGCAACCGCCGAATTTTTCGTAACAGTATGTAATGACATACTTAGCAGTAGTAACTTCTAATACGGAAATAACATTTCTTTTTACCTTCATCTGTAAGTTCATTCACAACTTCATTAAGTGCAGTTCTTATTAATAAATATTCACCATTAAAAAAAAACTATCATTGCTGTTATTATTATTTCTTATTTTATTCTTATTATCATGCTGCACAAAATTAAAAGACAAAACAAAGATGAGTTTTCAAACATTAATAAAATCTAAAAAAAGGGGAAAAGCTTTGCTAAGCCTCAAAGGCAAAATAAATAAATAAATAAATTTATTGTTCTTTACAAAATAAACTTACAGAAACTTACAAATGTTTTCCTTGAGGAATATTTTGTGTGTGTGTGTGTGTGTGTGTGTGTTTTGTTTTTGAAGAACCTCTGTATCAGCTTTATGCTCATTTTTTGCTTTAATTTCCCAAGAATTGCCAATTACGTTGGTTGCTTAAGATGACGTTACTTTATTTTTCTTACATTTATATTTAACAGTGGAAGTAGCTGCCACATCTTCACATACTTTAGATCATGAGTTCTGAATCAAGGATAGAAGTTCCTTTAGTTGAGCATTTTACTTCACGAAATACTACAAAGAAAGTCCTCTGTATACATTTCTTGAAAGGTATATGAATATTTTACTTTATTTCAAGATATAACTAAGATAGCAAATTTATACAGAACTTCAACAAGCATGTGAAACTCACACCATTTAGCAATGTCAGAAATGAAATGAACTGCTTCAAACTTGCTTTTTGCTCTTTGGCTGATGTGCATCAGATGACTTGCTGTTGCATTTGATGCTCAATGGAAATTAGGTCATGTTGTTCTCAGTCTGATCTACTCCTACACACATAGCAGTAGTAACCGTGAAACTTTTTTTTTAATGGTTATCAACAGAAAAAGATTTTAGACATCTGAAATTGTGTTTTGGGGTTAAAATAACAAAACTTAATAAAAATTATGAGAAATTTTCGGAATTAGATAAAGTTAGAAGAAATATGTTGCAAATCATGTTGGCATGAGAGTGGCAAAAAGAATCTCCTGCCTGAATCAAGAAAGTTGACATATATGAATTAGACTGTTAAAATAAATTACATTACCTTATCTCGCAAATCTCTAGAGACATATCCAAGGATATCTTGGGCAACATCAGCATAAAATGAATCTTTAGTAACTTGATAAGCATCTAAATAAGAAACAGCTAACTGTCCTTGGTCGTAAAGCATCTTTTCAAAATGAGGTACATGCCAGAATTGATCAGTTGAGTAACGATGAAAGCCCTTTAGAGGAAAAAGAAATTAAATTATTAGTAGATTATTTTTTAATTACTTCATTTTCAAAAACAAACGTTTTAACATAAGAGCTCTTTCAAGTATAAAGAAATTAAATTATTACTACTTTATCCATTCAAAGACAAGCATTTTAAAACACAAGCATACACTTGTGTTTGAGCCAAAACATAATGACCATTCCCACATTTTTCAGTGAACTCGTCTGAATGAGTGGAGGGCACATGATTAAATGTGAATAGTATTTTACTGCTGCTGGAGAAGAAAAGGAATCATTCTGGCACTTACTTTTGCAAGTGATGTGAAAGGCTGCTCATCTAAGTGAATTTGATAGAGGGCAGATTGTGACAGAAATTAATATCTCCGAAATCCGGGTATCTCCGAAATTGTACAACTGGTAAGTTGTTCACAATCTGCCATTGTTAGTATTTATGCAAAGTGGTAAATTATGGTGTAACCAGCAGTAGACATCAAAGTGTTGCCATCCACATGTCATCAAAGAAAAAGGATGTAGAAAACTGTCCCCTTGGTACAGTAAAATCAGTGCTAGACAGTGTCTCAGCTGACAGCCCAATACAATGCAGGTCCAAGCGCTTTGGAACACACAGTTTAGCAGACATTGTTGGATATGAGACTGCACGCCAGACATTTCACTTGTGTGCCTTTGTTGACTAAGCATCATTGTCAACTAAGCCTACAGTGGGCCCAAAAACATTGAGACTGGACCATAGATAAGAGGAAGACAGTTGCCTGGTCAGATGAATCATGATTTCTCATTCATCACGTTGATTGTATATGCCATTTTCTAGGTGAACGGTTGCTCCCCTCACCCCCGCCTGTATAGCAGGTCATACACATGCTGGTGGTGGGGGTAATATGCTTTGGGGCACATTCTCACAGGCAACACTGGGACCCTTAGTTGTGGTAGAATAGACCATGAAAGCTGCTGACTATATGGGCATAATTGTGGATCAGTTGCGCTTTACATGGCATCTGTCTTCCCAACTGAAACTAAAATTTTCGAGCAGGACTACAACCCATATCACAAGGCTCAAATTGTGTTGGAGTGGTTTAGTGAAGGGAGTGGTTTAGTGAAGGGAAAATGAGCATTCCATGCATAAATGGCAAAATAAAACATCATAATCAGTTACAAAATCATCAGACATAAAAACTGGTGAAGATCTCCAATCATTCAGACAGAAATTTGAAGGAATAGATTATTTTTTATTTAGTTAATTGACATATGCAAGTTACAGATATAGCATATAAAAAAACTTAAATTGTTTGCCAGAAATTTTTAAGTTGTACAGCCTGTGTTTATCCATTTTTATACATAAGTCAAACTTTTCTTGATGTCAGGATCCCATAAATTTGAAAATACTCTCCATTAAAGACAAGTCCCAAATTTTAATCGATTTTTCAAAATTTGATTGAAAAAGAGATAAACAGCATTTAATATAATTTTTTACAAAAATCAAACTGACTTACTGAAATTTTATCGGGTTTATATAAAACCATATCATATATCATTATACACTACTGGCAACGAATTGCAGTGATTTGCAAGTTTTCATTTGATTCAAGTCTTATTTGTAATTTATAATAGGCTTTTAAATCTTTTATTTGCTTCATTTTACATTTAAAAAAAGTTACTAAAATTCAAAAATATTCCATTTAGTTAAAATGTTGAATAGTTGGGTTTTTACTGTATATCTTTAACAAAGGTCAACATAATATGCAATATTACTGCGGAATCTGACAAACTGACTTGATGTGATTTGCATTATTAAAATAAAATATGGAAAGTAAAAAGGCAATAAAGATTTAAAAATGCCAAATACTAGGTACATGAAAAATCTGGATAGCTGAGTGCATAAAAAGTACATAGTATAAAAGCCAAATGAATGGAAGTAGAAATGTTTGGTCTAAATTTATAAAAAGGTCATCTTATTTGTTATAAACTTGTATATCAAAAGCCTACTTTTAAAACTAAGTAAGATTTTGAAAAAAGAATGTGTTTCAGATAAAAAAACTGATGTATTCGGTAGGTCTTAAAGATATGAAAGTAAAACAAAATCTAATGATGAAAGTAAAACAAATCTGATAATGAAATTTTGTCCAGCATGAAAGTTGGCAGAGATACTGCTACACTTGCGTCAGTCATTCCAGTAGAAATTTAAAGAAACAAATCATTCTTTACTAAATTAGATCACTGGTTCTCAATGGGGATGGTACTTCCCCCTGTCACCAGGGGGCAGTGGAAGGATGCTGAGAGGCAATGAACTTGTTTTGGGCAGTAGGGGGTGATGAGCATGCTTTGGCATTCGATCATAATTTTAAAATGCCCCAAAAAATTCATTAAATCGATTATCTGAATTATACCATTTGTACTACCAATAAAACAAACTTAAACGAACTCCCTCATTCAATTCTAGAATGATGAGATGAATCTCCAAAATAATCATCCTGACAAACAAAATAAAGATTTGTCATTTTTCCCAAAAACTCGGAGCCAAATTTCTGAAAGCACCATCTGTCTCAGGGTTACTAGCAACCTCATCAAAAAAATGCAATGACAGTTTCATAGCCTCTTATAATATATCAAAGTTAATTGCTAAATGGGGGTAACCTCATACCATGAGCAAAGTGTTGATATTGCCAGCTATCAAGGAAGTTTTAGAAATGGTTTTACACCATCCAGCCACATCCAATGTTATAAAAAATCTCCTATCAAGCAATAATACATTGCGATGACGAATTGATGACATGGCAGAAGATGTTGAAGCTTCATTATGCAAACTTTTGATACCCATTGAATTTTCTCTTCAGGTTGATGAATCAATCTTGCCAGGTACTAATGAGGCTTTACTTTTAGCATATTCTCGGTTTGCAAAGGAAGGAAAAATTATTCAAGGCATGCTTTTTGCAAAAACATTTGATTGGAGACACTAAAGATGAATCTATTTTTAATACTGTCAAAGATTAGTTTAATGAGAAAAATATTTTTCTTGCGAACATTATTTCTGTTGCAAATCCTGAAGTCGTGGGTCATCATCATGGGTTCATTGCCCTTTTGCAGAAAGAGGTACCAAGTATTTTAGCTGTTCACTACATGATTCACAGACAGCAATCAGTTGCAAAAAACCTCAGTGACTATCAATTTATCTGTAGTATCAATCATTACAATATGCCATCTCTGCTGTGAATAAAATCCGCAGTAATGCTCTCAATGATTAATTATTTGGACAGCTGTGTAAAGACAATGATGAAGAATTCAGTCTCTTGCTTACACACACCGAGGTTCAGTGGCTTTCCATGAGGCCTGTCTCAATAGGTTCTAGAATCTTTTTTGACACTGTACTTGAGTTTCTCAAAAAGAAAAATGTAGTTCTGGAAAAAAAAAAAAAAAAAAAATAAATTTAAAACGAGCATAAGATTGATGTTGCTTACATGACCGATTTATTCGCAGAATTCATTGGAATTAATTTGCAGCTTCAAGGCGAAGAACTCAATCTGATTGCAACAAAATCTGTTATTTTTGCCTTACTAAAAAACTCACTTTGTGGAAGCAGAATTTTGGTTGCAATGAGTTCAGCCAGTTTCCAATTTTGTTGTCTGATGTGCATAAGAGCAGTGAATCTCATTCGATGGAACACATGTTTACTGTCAACACCTTTAGTCTTTGCACAAGGACTTCTCTGAGCAATTTGAGGATATTTTATCCCTGAAAGTCTCTCAGTGGGTTATGAATCCTTTTACGATTACTGAGACAGCAAAGGTTCAGATTAAGGAGGAATTAGTTGAACTTTCAACTAATGAAACTTTGAAAGCCAACTTCCAGAATGGCTATCATCTCACAGAATTTTGGCTTCAAAGTTAACATTAGTCCCCTCTACCCAGTATTCTGGACTATCGTCAAAAACTTTTTAATTGCTTTCCCTTCCTCCTACCTTGTTGAGCAAGGAATCAGTGCTGTGACTGATCTAATTACAAAAAAGAGAAGTCAAATCCAAATCGTGGAAAGATGAACTTGTTCCTTCATCTCTCTAAAAATATTGAACCAAACATTCAGAAACTGGTTCTAAACCATTAAGCACAGACATCCCACTGATCATACTTGATTTTTTCATAGATATTACACTTTTAGTGGTGGGTTTTTTTTAATTATTTAATTAAAAATACAGAATTTTTAAATATAAAACATCGCTTAAGCAATTTTCTCCAGCATTGGTCATTTCAGTTTAAAAGAAAGGAATGTAATTACCTTGCTGGCAAAACTATTGAGTTAAAAAATTTGGTGTGTAAGTCTACTGAAAAAAATTACTTGGAATTTTTGTCTTTTATAATTCAGGAAACCCCCTTTACCCTACCTAAATTACAGAATTTTCACAAAGAGGGGCATTGAAAAATTTTTCGCTCCTTAGGAGGGGCTGCAGCCTCAAAAAGGTTGAGAATCACTAAGTTAGATAATCAACAGATACAAGTTATGGGTATACCATATAAAAAAAATTATATGACTTCAAAATTTTCATGTAACATCACCATTTTTTATCCTCTCTCAAATGAAGTCACATTTTATGCCCATTAACACAAACTTTTGTTTTTGATGCCAAGACCTTGTAACTTTAAGAATATTCCACAGCATGCTATTTCATAGAAGGTAAGTGCAAATTTTAATTATTTTTTGAAAATACGAGGGAAAAACAGATAAACAGCAGTTAACTTAGACCCTTTTTTACAAAAATTGCACTGGCTTATCAAGAATTAATTAGGTTAACATAAAAACCAAGGCAAAAATTATGCTTCTTATGATTGTATTGTGATATCACACTTTTCCATTATTGGTATTAAATCACCCTGTTTGTCAACATGTCCTATTCGCAGGATATGATGGCTTTACAAATCTCTCACTTGCTTAATTTTTTAAAGGAGCAAAAAAAAAAAAAAAAAAACTCCCAAAATTCTAAAACAATCCAGATACTTTCCGGTTAGTTGAATGCCAGACAGTCACACTTTTACTATACTTTTCATCCATCCTTCACCCATACCTAACTCTTACGTGAAACCTTTTCACAAAAGTGGCAAAACCTTTCTGCAAATATTGGTGTTTTGATCAGTTTTCCCACATTCAGGTTGTTGATTATTATCTCATATTAAACTTTGAGAAATACTCTTTGGCATAAATAGTTCATGGAAAAGTTATGTTACAATGCAATATTTATATTTGGTAATTATAGGGCATCAGCAGACTTTGTGCAGAAGAAATGAATGAAGTGATTTCATTCAGGACATTATATTCATAGTATAATACAAATGGAGTTAAAAAAATATCTCGATCACTCAGTGCAATATCACATTTTGAGCAGTGTTTGTACAAAGGCATTTAAGTTCTGTTGGTTAAAAATGTATGCCTATCATGTGACAAACATTTCACTCACCATAATTTTGGGTAGATAAGCTTATACGTGTTTAAAAAGTTGAAAATTTAGGTCTGCGGTGTATCTGATGGAATTTTACTTTTCCTCTGTCTTTAAAATTTTGCTAGTTTAGATCCTAAGCTATGCACAAGCGATGCAGTTAATGTAGAATTCACTGCAACATTTTAGCTTGAGCACTCAGATTGTGCTAAGGCACTGCAATAACTTCAAACTAGCCTAACTATGATAGGTGACTCTCTGTGTAAAGACACCATAATACATGTACTTTCTGCTGAACTCTGTAGTTTTACCTGTGTTTTCCAATGACTTTTCTTTTCTTTTAATGGCAACAGCAATGTTTACTTGCCAAGTGCTGTGTTCACTCTTATACATTTTTATTTACTGCTTGTAGGTTTCTCACTGCTTACCTTATTATTCATACTTTAAAATTATTATTATTATTATGGCTCCGACTCAAAAAAAAAGTTATACAGCTGCTTTTAAGCTTTTGGCAGTGAAGAAAGCAATAGGAATTGGAAATCGTGTTGCGGCTAAAGGATTTCAAGTTGACAAGCAATGCACTCAGCGGTGGAAATTCGAATAAGAATTAGAGAAAAATGCCTCAGAATAAAAGATCTCATCAAACTGGTGTCATAGCCTGGCTTTTTTGGAAGACAATTTAGAGAAATGGACACAAGAGCAGGATTATCAGAATCAACAGTTAGAATCTGCCTTCAAGCAAAACTAATTGCTCAACAAATGGGCATTAACAATTTTGTTGGAGCACCTAATTGGTGTTTCAGGTTCATGAAGTGAAAGAAATTATCCGTCAAGGGTAAAATAACAGTTGGACAAGAGCTTCCCATGGATTGGCTTGAAAAAAAAATACTATACATATCTAAGAAAATCAAAGTACAAATTTCGAATAGAGGACAAATAAGTAATATGGATGAAGCACCTATTATTGCCCATTACTTTTGATTGTTCTCCGAGCAGAACTGTTCATTCAGCAGGTGAAAAAACTACTTCTGTGTTAACAAGCAGCAAGAAAGAAAAGACTTTCATTTGTGCCACCAATGGAGAGAAGTTAACCCCTTTGACAATTTTCAAAAGAAAAACAGTTTCAAAAGGAAACTTCTGCAGAGGGGTTTTTATTTGCTCTATGAAAAAAGATGGATGCATGAAGAAATTATGTTGTTTTGGCTGAGAAAAACTTATCAAAAAAAAAAAAGGTTCTTTTTTTTCCAACCCCAAGGAAGGTTCTGGATTCAGTGTGACCCCATTTAGCAGATATGGCAAAATCTGAAACAAAAAAAACTTAGCACCAATCTCTCAATGATACCAGGTGGGCTCACAAAAATTTTACAGCTGCTGAATCTCACCATCAATAGAATTCTCAAGCACGAACTAAGAAAGCAGTGGGAGAAATGGATGCAAAGTGGACTTCATTCCTTCACAAATTCTAAGCGAGTGAGAAAAGCTTCATATGAGGAGGCTGCCTTATGGGTTGAAAAATCATGGCATACGATCATATCAGCATTCATTTAATCAGAAATCACCGAAAAAGAAAATGAAAGTGAAGATAGTGATGTGGACAGAAATGATTTAGAACAGAATAATGAAACTGACCTTGATGAGTTGGATTTTGAAACTTTTGTATAAATAAATACAGTTTGATTATCTGATTTACATATTCTTTTCCATAATAAGGTAGTTTATGCTGACAAATGAAGTTGCTTAAACCTGTAAAAACAACATCTATTAGAAACCATCAGAGTTCATTTTCGGCAAGTTCAAAGTAAGAAGTTTGTTCCTTATTTATTAAATATTACTGATTATATTTATGTTGTAAATGTTATAAAATGTTATTGGTGATGATTACATCAATATGGCAGGAAATTAATGAATAAATTAATATTAAGTGCCATGTTTTGGAATGCTTCGCTGCAGTGTATATGGCAGTGTGGCTGATCCTATGAATTAAAATTTTTTTTTAGTCAATTATCATGTGTGTGGTGTATATGCCAGGGTGGCTTATCTACTCGAAATTTAAGAGTACTAGATTTCTCACTCTCTGACTTGCTGTTCTCTCTTATTAATATAATTGCATGAAAGCAAAGTTTTCAGACAATTCAAGCAACCCAAACACCATGCTTTTATGTATATAATCAGTAGATGTATCATCTCTAACATATAGCAAAGTAAAAACTTCAAATGGCAAATTGTAATTTCATGTCCAAATTATAATCTTCAAGGAAAAAAAAACCACAAAATACTCTTAATTCATAAAATTAAGTACCTTAGCAATATGATCATGAATTCCTCCTCGTGCCATCATTTTAAGAGTGTGCAAAGCCATTTCCAAAGATTCTTTTCCATCCTTCGATTCAGGATTAGTAGCATATACCCGAAATAGAAAATTAAAAATAACTGAAAATACATTTTACAATTAGAACACAAGAACGAAATACATTATAAATATGATTTTATTTTAAACAAAAATAATGTAAATAAATATTTAAATGCTAAAATTTAAGTTCACATAACAGTCAGTAAAAAGCAATTGTCATTCAAACAAGCTATTTCAATGTAAAGCTTACACAAATAGAGTCAGATAAAAACAAAAAATAATAAATAGAAAAGAATTGTATTTAAATGCTTAGGGTTCAGAAAAAATGAAAAATAAATTTTAAAGAAAGAAAAGGAAAATATTCATACATACAGTAAATACATTTTCCATTTTGAATTTTTTTACATCTATTATGAATGGGAAGGTATAAATATTTAATTTTGCACATACATATTGTATATAAAAACACAGCACCAAAACTTTAAGTATATTATTACAGAACTTTCATAAAAGATACCTTATAATATTTATCTTTTCTTAAAAGTATTACTCTAAGCACATAATGTTAAAATATTTAATTAAATACATAAGTCAATATAACCATTTAAAAAAGTGAAAAATCATATTTTATGGAAGGATAACGCAAATTTTAGAATTTGAGAAATAAAACGTGTTTTCCCATTTTTTAAAATTAAATATTTATGATTCAAGACCTAAAGATAATATAGATTCATTTTAAGTCACACATAACCAGCATTTAATTGTCCTAATTCATCATGCTTGAATTTATACATTCAGTCTCGTGAATTTATCACTAAAAGAAAATTAAATGAAATGCCATGTTTTAGCATGAAGTACTCTAATTCCAATACCAGAAAGAAAATTTAAAGAACAATTTGCTTTTCCTCCTTATTTTTCAACTTTTGAAATTGTAACATTAATTCAAATTTTCAGCTCTTTGAATATATACATTCTGTATAAAACAACCACTTGAAAACATTAGCTTATGCTTGATTAAGCTGCTAATAATGATGTTCACAATTAACTGTTAAAAATGACAGATTTTTTTCAATTACTGATTTTGGAGTCCTAAAATTTAAAAATTTAGTTTTAAGAAAATTAACCTCAGCCATTAATTTGTATGAAAAAAATGCTAGAAAAAATAATAAAAAATAATACAATTATTCACGTAAGTTATGATAATGGAATACTTTTCCTTTAATACATAAACAACTTAATAATTAGGCTTTTGAACAAGCATACACAATATTTATCATATATTTATATGGATCATTTTTATTGTTTGACAAAATGCTTTATGAAAATTTAAAATGTAAACTATCAGTAACAGAAAGTAATAAAAATTTTATATTTTTTTAGAACGCTTTCCTCTGGTCTCTTATGAAAGCTCTGCCATCACCTGAACTAGTTTCATTTTTTATTTTTATGCGTTTGAGGTGTAAATAAGTAACTACAGTATTGATATTTGCAAATGACATTGACTAGGCCTGGTGGCGCAGTGGCTAGTGCCACAGGTCCAGGGTTCGATCCTTGGGCTGGGCAAGGTTGACTCAGCCTTTCATCCCTTGAGGGGGTCGATAAAATGAGTATCAAGTTTGCTTGGGAACTAAACACCTGGGATTCTGTGACAAGCTGACCACCTGTCCAGGCAAAGATGCAAAAGCACATGGAGCCCATGGTCTTGAAAGCAGATATCAAGGCACTGCCAGCCATGGCTCTCTAAAGGCCGTTTGTGCCCCTGAGTTAAGTGTAGTTTTAGTTTAAATGACAGTGAACCCATTGTGCAGATGATGATGTTCAAATAGAAGATATTTATTAACAATCTCGTTAGCATTAAGTAAAAAGCAGTCTGCTGCATTAATAAATAATGTGTAATTACATTTTGAAAGGCATATTATATAAGCTGCATTATTCACAATGATGCTTTAATTTCCATTGTTGTCATGTTATTTGTTTCTCCTGTGATGTTTAAAAGCTGGCATATTGATTTTACACTAACAATTTTTAAAGCATAGATGAAATAGCAAGTTATAGATCAAAAGTGATTTGTGAAAATGAATCACTATAGTCCCTTTCTTTAAAACAAGCACTTAAAGGCCATTACCACTCTTCTCCATTTTTGAACATTATCATGTGACAGTATTATTTTCTCCACCTCATTTGAGATTGTAGTTCAAGTCAGATTTCATTCATATGCTTTTCATGAAGTAAAACACGTTAAAGGAAATATAATGCAGGAAAAATATCAGGCGACTTGAATCAAATCAAATCATATCATAAGATGAATGAAATTTTACACTTAATCATCTTTAATAATAAATAATCATAATTAAAATTAGAAGTGCTATCCTGACTGATTTTTACAACCATTACAGTATCAGATGTATTTTTCATGCATGCTAATGAATGACATTATGTTGCATTTATTTGATTAAAACATCCCATACCATTCAAGTTATTTGAGTTCTAATTATCAAATCCTTACTTATGGCTTCCCAAAATTATAAAATAGCTAATATATTAGTATGGTCATAATGGGCAACTAATATCAAAACATTTCTAGGCTATTAATTAACAGATGAAAGAAGTAAAATAGTACCTGGTTGTGGAAATTTTGGAGCACTTCCAAATCCACCATATTCTTTATCATATGTCTGTGAGAGTTCTGAAAAACAACTCTTGATACAATCTAAGCTAGGTGGCATTTTGCCTGATTCAGAGAAGGCTTTAAGGCTCATTGATTGAATAATTATTTCAAGAATTCTACTTCCTTGATCTAAAACCTTTTCTCTGTTTATATGCCACTATAAAGATAATTCGAATGACATAAGTTAATAAATAAAAATAAAAATAAATCACAAATAAATCAAGTTTGCTTGATTTATTTCCTGAGTACATTTATGACCGTATTTAAGAATAGAAGTGTTGAATTCAAAACATTTCTGAAAGTATTATCGTGCCATAAATGATGTAACAATTCCTTAATATTTAACAGTAAATTTAATTTTCCATATATAAGACTTGGAAAAATTTTCTTAATCATAAACATTACCCAAAGGTTTCACTTTAAAAAAAAACTTAATACAAGAAAAATTAATAAATTCCATAAACACTCTATAATATATATACATATACTAGTTATAGGGTTAACTATAACAATTTCTATCCATTATGTTTATAAATTATATGCTATTCATATTGCAGTGAGAATGCAGATAAAGATACAAAAAAAAAATCACCCTTAAAAAAGTACCAAAATTTCATTAAACATTTTCCCCATGTTTCGTGTTAGCTTATATTATTACATTACAAGAAAATATTCAGTGGTTTTCTATCTAGAAAAAGGGATATCTTATTGAACAACTTGCTAAGAAAAAATGCCTCCTAAAGGCATATTAATTGAAGAAAAATCATACAACCAGAACATTCATCAACAAAAGTAAAGTTTTTTAGCCATTCATCCAATGGTATTCATGGCATTATTATAGTTCAAAATAAATAATTTTAAAACACTAGCTCAAATTGTCTTTCTAATATCATTATAAAAATCATTTACAGATAATACACTGTAAGTTTCATGTCAGTTAAACCAGTCAGTCAGTATAATCAGTTTTATAAACAACATATCTCCAAAATTTATTATTTATAAAATAAACACAACTTTCTACTGATATGAAGTATAATGTAACAAATGGCAAAGATTCAGTTCTGGCAGATAAGCAATTTACCCTTTATTTTATGATCATTAATTATAATTTTATTTCATTATCTCTTAAGCTTCTCTATTGTAGCAACTTCATTGATGACGGTAAATATACATTATCGACTTCTAATTCAAAATAATGTTCCGTAAATAACATTTACTACTGTTGAGAATTAATATATAAATATAAAATAATTCCCCAAATATGTTTATCTACATGAAATTACATTTAAGGCATAGCAAATCAGAAAGAAGGTTAACAATTTTTCCCGACAGAATTCAAGTAGTGCACATGTACAAAATCCAAACTGAATTAACCATTATGGAATTAAATTTTTAATCTTAATGCTAAATTAATCACAAAAAAAGTAATAAATAACTCTATGAATCAGTTTCTAATAAAGAATGAGTCACCAACCAACAGATAAGCAATGGAACAAAGCCATTTTCTTTGATCTATTAAACCATATTTTAATATTCCTCAGTTTGAAATTAAGAATTTATAGTATTCTTAACAGTAAAGCCTGAAGCCTGTTTTATCTTCTTTTTCATTTAGGCCATAATATCCCCTTTCACAGATATGCTGATGGTGGAAGACCCATGTAGAATTTGATAGAATATAATTTTTCAAATTGTATACAACCAGTGACTGATGTGATCTGAATGGAAAGTATAGTAACAGTCACTGGTGACAGACACAGTACATAACATATTAAAAGAAAATAAAAGACCTGTAGTTAAAGAATAAAACACTTTAGGCATCCTAAAGGATATTTAAATATGCACATTTAAAACAAAAATGAACACATTTATAAATACATATTTTAATATTAAACAAGGAAAAAATAACAATTTACATCAGTTTGAACCGATACATAATGAAATTACCTGCTGTGCAATGTGCTGCAAAATAGTTTTGAAACCAGGTTGCCCATAGTAACGATCATCAGGAGGAAAGTATGTTCCGCCTAAAATAGGTTTCAATTCCGGAGTCAACCAAACACTCATAGGCCACCCACCACCTCCTGTTGTAGACTAAAATAAAATGCATAATGAATTACTGACATTATTTCATAGTAAATATTTATTTTTGATGCATTTAAGTAGAAAAAATAGCCACTAGCTAATATATATATGTGTGTGTGTGTGTGAGTGTGTAAAATAAAAAAAGTACGAAAAATCAAAATTACTAATTTTAATTTGGGCACTTTTCTCTATTCTAAAAATAGTAATAACTTTTTTTTTAACTGTGCCACTGAAAAACTAACCTGCGATGTCGTCTGCATTGCACAAAGCTCTTGGCGAGTCATCACTCAAAACTTAAAGATTTCAAATCTTATAGATAGGCTTTGCTGAAATGTGGATTCACTTTCCTACTATCACTTACCTTGCAAGTGTGTGTCTCACTGCTGCATTGTACTGTTTATTGTTTTGATATGTAATAAGCGTATATAAATTTGTGAGGTGTTTGCTGCACCCATAGTGATGTAAAAAGGAGAATACGTGTCAGAAGAAATTATTAATCAAGAAATGAAAATAAGTGTCTTCTTATCTACAAAGTATTCAATGTCTGCAAATTTCTTCTTTCAGTATGTAATATGTGTGCAAGCCACAGCTATCACCGTCCTGGCTATGACTAAAAAAAATAATGGTGCCTTCCTTCCTCAAGTCATCACTAATATAAATAGCTATACTTTAAGAATTCCTGTTGCATGTGACAATGAATGCGATGGCAAACACACGTCAGAAATTCAAAGCAGATTTTCTCACTGAGTTTATTGAGTCAGGTTTGTTTTTGGCATTATGAGCAAAAAATAGTGCTGTGCCAATATTAATGCTTTTCATTGCATTTGGTCTTCAGAATTAGTGCTGCTTATTACATTTCCCTTTTAAAATCAATTTTGAAATTTCATGAAAAAAATGAAAAGCATAATAATTTAGTATTTATTTTAAATCACTTTAAATTATAATTGAGCAATTTTATTGGGTTTTGACAAAACTGTAAATGCAAGCTAAGTCCAAAACCATATATCTATTCCATGAAAAATTTGAAATCTGTAGACAAAAGAAAAAAAAGGGGGTGGGGATCTTACCTGCCCAATATTCTGTTCCACAAAAGATCCTCCAGTGTATTGGTATTTTACATTTTTTGAAAAAAGATGCAAAAGGTATTTTTGATAAAGAAAAATTAGCTTTACTTCTAGATTTTTTTTAAAGGCAATGTCTTATCATTTTATATCCATGAATGTGTTGAAATTGATAATTGGAATGTATTGAAAGAAAAGTTTTCTAGTTCAGAACATTTTACCTTTGACGACTTTGTTTCAATTACATACGACAAATTTAAAGACACTGATAAGTATTTACATTAGAAATTCAAGTTATGTTCTGTATTACATTTAAATGATCAAATTCTTATTACATCTTTAACACAAAGTTTGCCAAGGCAACACCATATGTTACTGTCTATTCAAAATATAAGCTCACTTCCAAATTGGGTTTCTATTGCAAGAAAGTTATTTCCAAATTCAAGTTCAGCTCCAGAACCTCAAAGCCCCTATAAACTTATGTACACTTACCACATGCTGAAACAATGGTCAGTACAGTGCAGCAGCGAGACATGCACATAAGGCAAGTGATAGTAGGAAAGTTAATGTACGTTTCAGCAAAGCCTATGTATAAATGAATTGAAATCCTTAATTTAAGTTTTGAACAATGATTGGCCAAGAGCTCTGTGCAATGCTGGTGACACTGTAAGTCAGTTTTTCAGCACCACAGTTTAGAAAAATTTATTTCTGTTTTTTGAATAAAGAGTATGAGCATCCAAATTAAAATTAGCAATTTTGAGTTTCATATTTTTTATCTTACACAGGCACATACATATATATATCTTACATATATATATGTAAGATAAAAAAATATGAAACTCAAAATTGCTAATTTTAATTTGGACACTTCTCTCTATTCTAAAAATAGCAATAACTTGTTTTGAACTGTGCCACTGAAAAACTAACCTGCAATGTCATCTGCATTGCACAAAGCTCTTGGCCAGTTATCTTTAAAAACTTGAACAAAGATTTCAAATCTTATAGATAGGCTTTACTGATGTGGCATATGTGGATTCACTTTCCTACTATCACTTGCCTTGCAAGTGTGTGTCTCACTGCTGCATTGTACTGCCTATTGTTTTGATATGTAATAAATGTATATAAATTTGTGAGGTGTTTGTTGCACCCATAGATCTATTTCATGAAACACACAGACGCATACATATATATATGTAAGATATAAGAAAATATGATAGATGCTTTAAAAACTAATTGGCGATCTCAAAATTAACATTCTAAATTTGGTGCTTTCCCTCCTAAATTCATAAACTAATTGGCGATTTGAAAATTAACATTCTAAATTTAGTACTTTTCCTCCTAAATTCATCTGTTCTCCCAAATTCCGAGATTTTTCTACATTATGTAACGTTACTAAAAAGGACAACAAAAACTAACATCAACCAATCACAGCTTGTCTCTAGAATTCCACCTACTCTAGTATAAATACTAATTACCTCACTTCTTTCCTAGCTTCCGCAAATCCCCAATACTCTGCTTCTCTGTCTAAAAAGGATGTTACCTCTGTCAACCGGTGTATATGACAAATTATTGTAATTGTTTACAATCAAAAAGTATACTGTCTACGAAGAATGTTTTCTAATGTGTCTAGAAATAAAATGGTAATTAGCTTAATTTGGATTGTGTCAACATCTTTTTCCATCCTTCCCAGACTAGCGAAAGCTGCTAAAAGTACCGGTGTTAACTGCACATCAAAATATCCATCATCAGTCACGACGACAAATGGAAGCTTTTATGCTTTCCTGAATTATTACATTTATATATATACAGTGGGCACAGGAAAGTCGCTTTACCCTGAAAATTCTTGTGAATGGAGAGAGCCACAGTTATGCAAGTGAGATAACGGTATAGTAAAGCAACTACGCCCAATATAATGCAAATGACACCAGTGCCCCTAGTGGTGAAATACGAAAGATAAGCATTTCGAAAATGAAAAGAGACAGAGAAAATTTCAAGTTTTAGAGCATCAATTAATTAGTATGAACTGACATTTGGTTACAAGGATAAGATAAATTGTCACCTGTATACCCAAAGATATCTGCAACTGATGCACTCCATTTTGTGTAAATGGTTGAAAGGAATAGCAATAGGTATTAAGAAATACACCCCTTTTTATTGCATTAAATACGTACTTAGATCAACACAGTTTGATAACATCACACACACACACACACCAAAAAAAAAAAAGCAAACTGTCGCACAGTGATAGCAAGTGAATGTACAGTATGTTCGCCACTGCTCACAATACACATCTGTATTAAGTAATGATAAGTAAGATGATACATTACAAGCATCTGTAATACGATGTAGATCCAGCAGACTTGAATGTGGAATTGCATAAATATAATATTTTATGTAGCCCCACAGGAAGAAATGCAACGGAGTGAAGTCCAGCGACTGTGCAGACTACCACCATACCCAATAACTTGTTATCCAAAACAATGTTACAGTACAGTGTCACAATCTGCAGTTGCATACTGCTACATTTCTGATAGAATTGAGACACATAGATCGCGGATATCTTTGAATATACAGGTAACAATTTATCTTATTCATGTGAACAAAAATTTGTCTTGTACTAATTAATTGATGCTTTAAAACTTTCTAATTGGAATTTTTGCTCTATCTCTTTTTGTTTTCAATTTGCAATGCCTATCTTGCAAATTTCGCTGCTAGGTGTGCTGCTATCATTTGCATTAGGTTGGGCATAGTCGCTTTACTATACCATTACCTCACTTGCACAGATGTAGATCTCTTCACACCTACTTAAAACTTGCACTTAAGTATTCATGAGGCAGTGCACTATGTCACTCATATCATCCAAAATTATGTAGCGACCCCCAATACTACACAAAATTATTTATATGACAACCTAGGTATGCAGTGTAGCGCATGCCAGCTGAAATATATGTTGATTTTCTCCTTTGAAATGTAATCATTATTTTTGTGATTATTGCAAATGAATATATTTATTTTTCTTGTATAAAATAATAATGAAATCATTTCCAATGAAACATGGTGTTTTGTCCAAACACAGAAAACATAAAAATTTTTATTTTATGAAGCTATACTTGGAAAGTACAACTGGTCATTAGCAAAGCAAATAACCAAATTTTATAAAAATGCAATGGGAAAAATTGCAAGTAAAGTGTTTGAATGTGGGTTAGAATCTTTCTTGAAGATACATATTTCACTTACACACAGTGCCAGAATTTGGGCAATTCTCTGATTCTGATGCTCAGTAAAAACAGATTGCTGTGTGCATGGGAAGAACAACAGCTCAAAATAATTAAAGAATTTCTTGAAAAAGAATATAAGTTTTATTACCAGTGTTTCTTGCTTTTTTTATTTTATTGACTGACTGCTCTTATGGAATTCTTAGAGCACCACCAATTTGAAAATGATTCTTGTTATTAATGCATTAATTTGGAAAGAAATTAATCACCTATGAGTTCGCAAATGTTCTGTAAAGTTGCCAATGAATTTGCAACTTTTTGGTGGGATTGTGGATGATCAAGAAGTACTTAAATCAATAAACTTAATGCCAATCAATAAACTTAATGCCATAATTCAGTAAATATCCAGTTTATTAAAGAAAACAAAAGTGTTTTTGGAGATGTGGGTAAACCAACATTTATGAATATCATTCAAGCCTATAAACTACACTAATGAAAGATGTATTCATTCATAACATAATAATCATGAATAAACATATCATAAAATATATTCATTCATGTAGTACAAAGTATTATATGCTACAGTTAAAAACCACACATAAAATGTTCTTTTCTTTAAAACAGTAAAATGGATTAAAAAAAGATTAATATTTTAAATATGAAACAACATTAAAATTAAGTTATATTACATACAGAATTTTGACAAAAGACAAAAAGTTCAAAATAAATTGGAAAAAATATAAATCTGTTATTACTTGTACAAATATAAATGTAATGCTGAAAAAATACTTTTTTTCTGTTTTGTTGAGTAATTGTCCTTACTTTGAATCTTATAATAGCAATAGCATTTATATTTTCTGCTATATTTTAATGCCAGAATAAATTAAGAAATGAAAATAAAGACTACAGACAAAATTTTAATTCTAAATTAAAAGGGAGAAAAATTTCTACATCAGTTATTATAGTTAATTTTTAGATTCATTTTTTTTTATCAAACAAGAAGAGTCCCAAAACTCTGACTAAACAGTGTAAGATTTATGCTTGGAGAAAAGATGCTCATAAATCCTTTACTGCCCATCATCGTGAGTCAAGATATCACATTTCTTCATTACAACAAAATTTATTTTAAAAGTATTTTTCATTGTTCACTTAGATTTCATGGAGATGTTTTACTTCCATAAAGATCTTTTTGCTCTGATAAATGATCTCAATTCTAATTCCTCTTTACCATCATCATTTCAAGAAATTTACTCTCTATTAATTTTTCTTTTGCATTTTGGTTAATAACTGATTCCAGTAGCTTTGTAGTCATTTTTATGCATATACTTTTATGCTTTCCTTTTTTCACTCCCATAAATAAATAGGAAGGTTCTTTTAAACATTCAAAACTGAAGTCCTGTAAATTTACTCACAAAACACCAATTCTTTTTATTCATTATTAGGATTAAACTGTTTTTAAAAAGTTTATTTACGTCTAATACCTTACGAGATCTCCAGACTCGTACAGCACTGAAAAGTTGGTGAATGATAAGTCTTTCTCTTATTCTTGATAGTCCAAGATTTAATGCAGTTGTGGCTTTCCATCTGTCTACAAGACACGATTGCCTTGCCACCCACCTGCATCGCATAGGCATTTCAAGCAATCCAATTTGCTCACTTTGTAATTCTGGAAAAGAAATGGACAGGGACCACCAGCTTCGATGTTGGCTGATTTGTGGTCTTACAGAAGAGTCGATATACTGGGAGGTAAGAGCACTCCTTAGGCAATGACTGCAGTCTTTATGTTCTTTGTTCTATTGTTTGTAACCCCTTGTTTGTAAGATTTTAATTCTTTATAACTTTTTGCCTAGCCATTGGAAATAAAAAAAAAAGTTTCTTTAACATGATTTCCATCTCACAAGTTGTGTGATGCTACTGAAAGACAACAGGAACAAACCCATGAAGTCAATTTTAAACCCTCAAATAACAATATTAATATTTCAGACTGTAGTGACACTGAAAATATTGCCCTATTTGTCATGAAAATAAGGTCTGGTATAACATCAGTTCAATCTTGAGTTGTGATAAAAGGACTCTGAATGAACAATAGCAGGATTATAAACCTGCCATTAGCAATATCAAAGAAAGTCTATGTCAATACTCAAACCTACTGATCATGGTAAACTTTATGAAATGTCTGTAGCTACAGATGGTGGGGCTGCTACTGTATAATTTTGCTATCACAATGAACAGATTCTAGTGTTTATCAGTGGCCCTAGTCTTTCTCCACCAATTCACATTCTGTTCTTTTACTCATTATTTTATAATTCTTACCCAATGGCTAAGTCATGATATTTTAGCCTTCTTATATAAGCATAGAGCAACGGGCAATAAATAAGCCTTGTGGAACCTCAGACAAATGTACTTGTTAAATTAAATAATTAAATTTTTGCAGCCTCATTTCTATTGCTAATTAGTGTATAAATGATTACATAATTTTTAGATAGGTAACAGTCTCAAAATCAATAAGCCTACTACTATACATAGTATTATATAAAAATATAGCATCTAACTATCCATCTATATATGTTACCTGAACAAATGTCATGTACACTTTGTCAACATCTGGTCGTTCTTCTCTATCCACTTTAATATTGATAAAATTTTCATTCATTATCTGAGCAATTTCTTCATTTTGGAAAGATTCCCTCTCCATTACATGACACCAGTGACAAGTAGAGTATCCAACTATCAAACGATTACACAACATGTAACTTAAAAATTGAAACAACATATATTTCTATTAAAAATATATTTAGAATTATTGGCAGCAGGTTGTAAGCTTCACTGCTAAAACAAAAGTCAGTCATCAAATTCAGTTCAAAATAAACAGAAGTTCTTACCTGGCTCTGCTATCTGCTGAATTTCTCAAGAAAGTAAGTAATTGACCATGATTTAAAACATTAATATTTTATTAGGCACTATAAATAATAGTTATAGCATTATAAATAATAGTTAGGCACTATAAATAATAGTTATAGTTTATTAACATCATCTACAATCTAGAGTTCACCACAAGTGCCTTATATGAATATTTCCTACTTCTATAGTATGCTACAATTCAATCAAAAAAAATATATATATTTAAGAGTAATTTTGCCAATGGTCTTATTTTTGTTAAACAGGACCAACAACTGAAAAGAATCTTGCTCAGAAGGAAAACATGCAGTACAGTTTCCATACATACTAATACAAAAGTTTTAAAAAAAATTTTCTACATAAAATGGAATTATTTTGATGTCACTGGCTTCACATAATTTAACACACTCTCTGATGACTCAATTTATAATTATAAAACAGGGGGGAAAGAAATGAAGACGGTCAAACTCATTTTTTCAGTACCAAAGACGACTATATATATATACATAATTACATTATCTATGAACAGAATAATTTAAATGCACTTGTTGAGGAGAGTTAAGGAAGTTTAGAGCATTCAGTATAAATTATTATGTTTTGATAAATTACTTCTTTAAAACTAGCTCGTATATACAGACAGTTTAATATTTTGTTAATCAGCATTTTCTGAATTACTGAAAATTCCAAATGCAAATTAATTTAATAACATAAAATAA
This sequence comes from Stegodyphus mimosarum, assembly GCA_000611955.2. Taxonomy (NCBI): domain Eukaryota; kingdom Metazoa; phylum Arthropoda; class Arachnida; order Araneae; family Eresidae; genus Stegodyphus; species Stegodyphus mimosarum. The sequence continues at coordinate 134,685 of KK113506.1, forward strand.
AACATGAAAAATAAGGAATCACATAAATTTAAGTTTGCATAAGTAAGGTTGTTACTGTATATATAAATTTCAAATGTAAACTTTTAATTAAAAAAAAATTACCTTTCTCCCCCCCTTCTCAAAAAAATACAAAAAAACAGTATTTTCTAGTAAATATTTTAAAATCATCTGAAATGTAACATAATACACTGTAATATTTCATAATGCAAAGCAAAATATTCATAATAATTGGCCAAATGTTAAATATTTTATTCAATATTAAGCAATTCATAATGAAAACATAACTACTTGGAAAAGTTACTGATTATATTTGATTATTTTACATGACAGTTCATTCACACCATATAATTTTTTATTAAATACAGTGAAATCTTGGTTTATGAAATTAATTCTTTTCTGAAAGCTATTCGTAGACCAAAATAGTTGTAAGCCAACACAATTTTCAACATAGGTATCAACGTAAAATTGATTACTTTATTTCTGGACTACGGATGATTGCTTATTTAAACTTTATAACAATACTTTGTATTCAAATTCATAATCGAAAACAAATGGGAAACATTAAATATAATACTAAAATATAAACCCAATATTAAACAGATAAAAGAGATGAACATTTAATTTTACTGTACTTGTAAGAGAAGAGTGGATAGCATAAATGGAATATGATGTGAAAGGTTTTATTGCATGGAAGCAAAATTCTTTTCCATAAAAACTATCTTTAAGTAACTATCTTTAGGGGAACATCTTCTTTTATCTTTTCTTTGTCTCTAAGTACCACCTAGCTCTGCTTTTGACCACCTGCTAAGTACCACTTGACTCGACATTTGTAGAATGTGTTTTATTGTTGCCTATGTTTTGAAATGATTCTAAAATGATGCAAGGCATTATCTTTGAAGCTTCTGCTGAAGCTTGGTATTGGTTTATCAAGATGAAATTTTTCCCATTTTGCACAAATTTTACTGTTCAAAGAACTAGCACCATTTTTCTTTCTCCTTGTTTTTTAAAGACATTTCTTCGAAAATTGGCTTTTGTTTTGCTGCTTTTGAAATTGTACTTCTTTCCTGTTCACCTCATTTTTATAGTCGATCTAGTAGCTTCTCCACATCTTCACTGCTAATTTCCTAACCCATAGTTTTGCCTAGAGAAACAATGTCACAGAAAACAACAATAAAGCAAACAAAAAAGTCAGAGGCATCAAAATACCTGCAACCCAATATTGGCCATAATTTCTTCCGAGCAGATTTCATGTAGCTGTGAGTCACTTGCCCCCAGGCTTTATGAGATCTAAGCAATGGACAGTGGCATAGCTAGGGTGGGGCAAGAGGGGACATCTAACCCCCGGTAGAGCACCCAGGGGGAGCCAAACTGATGATATGAAATTTTAGAATGAAATGTTTTCCATTTTTGGTACACAAAAGGGAGCATAAAATCTTCAATTGTTCCTGGGCACTGAAAACTTTAGCTATGCTTCTGGCAATGGAAAACATTAAAATGATATTTTCAGAAGTCCCTCAGTGTTAATTATGTAGCCCAGTTTACCTCAACACACCTTTGAAAATCATGCATTGCTAACTTGAGCATTCACAACTTGGGACACCATTTGTCATATGACGCATTTTTTGTTCAAATAATTTGTTTGTGAATCAACCTGTTCATGATCTGAGATTCCACTGTAAATGACATTCAGAATTAGGTAAAAATCACTATATCACTGCTTTCAGTTTTATAACATAATTTTACTTTCCTGCATTATTAAAAATCATATTGTAGCATCTTAAACAATGTAAATTATATATAACTTGAATTATCCATAATGAATAAAACTTTCTTTACAAATATAAAATATTAATGTATTGAGATTTCTATTCATTTCACAAATCAAAACCCTAAATTCATAAGGTCAAAAGTAAAATCCTTAAACATTTAAAAATTCACATTCATATGCTATATGAAAGGAAATATTTAACATGACATCAATAAATCATACAACAAAATTATAATATTTGATTGACAATGTGATAAAAGTATTTTTTATGTTGCAATACCCTACATACACACATTAATATTTGTGGATTTATGTATGAATGCCTGTCTCATAAAACTCTAAAGTATGGCCCTTCAAGTCTTCCATTTAATTTTTTTATTTTCCTTTTCTGTTCTAAAAACAGTCAAAATATTTGGAACAATTCTTTAGGAAGTGCATTTCAAAATTAATCCCTGTTCAATAAATGCTGTACAGTACAAATCATATTGCTTAAATTGCACACTTGCATAATAGCAGTAATAGTTTGAAAGCAAATTTCTGTAATAAATTAATAACTAAGTCAGAACTTGAACTAAACCAAAAGTACTTAAGCAATACTCTATCCATTTGCTTAGAAATATAATAACATCACAATCTATAATCTAAAATCAATATCATAATCTCCTTTTCCTATTCCTGCATTTGTCCAGCTAATAAAGACTGTTATTTCTCTTTATTACTCACTGCTACATTATGCATATTTGAAAAGAATGTTTGTTATTATTAAAGAGCAGATGCACTTCTTACGTTAATTAAGCAAAATATATTTACTTTAAAAATACTTCACTAACCATAAAAGGTATTAATTTATGCACCAGCACTATTATCATTATCATCCAAAATTTTATCATACATATGTGTATGAAAAATCTGTAACACATACCTGATAGAAAGATCATTTTATCTTCATGAACAGCCTTTTCAAAAGCTTCAGATCCCCAAGGATACCTACACAGAATTTCACTTGTGAATAACAGAAATCATACCAACCCTGATAATGACATATAAATAATAAAATTTTATTGAAAGTCACATTTCAGATTGCTATGATTTTGCATAAGTGAGCAACAATACACATTTCTTTGGTTTTCATATTTTTTTATCGGTTCTAAAGACTAATTATGCTTTGCATGTTTATTTTTGTGTCAGTCGCATCATATGATCATCAAAGCGTGCTTTTATAACCTTTATTCTAAAATACATGCTCACTGTTTTCATAGATTATTAAACTAGTGACAAGTTGGTAGATAAAAAATTTGAATGCAAAAGGAAAAAAGGATCTCAGTGTAAACAATGCAGTAAATTTATGTCATGTAAACATAAATATAAATACTTCCGCCTTCAATAAATCATTCAAAGGGAAGAAGTTTAAATTAATCAGATCTGCTATTAATATGATCACCAAATGTAATATAAGTAATTCCTATATGTTGAACACAAAAAAAATTTTCTTTTTTGTATTATTGATAAAAATGCAAAGCATGCAACACTGCTAATCTTTTGCTGAATCAAAATATAAAGAATACTTGGAACACTTGTATCACTATAGAAACTGTCAGAAAAAAAGTATCTGGGAACTAGTGACTATATTAATTAATATAAATTATTTTTCTCTGAGCGCATCTGAAAGTAACTGCACATTTCACATTTATAAAAGAATGCAACTTAATTGACAATCTTAATTGGTTATGTAACTAAACAGCACCCTTTTGTGGAAGAGTTTATAAATTTTTCAAATCAAGGTTTATGAAATCATTCATTAGCTAAATGAATCAATTTTAAAATTACTATTGGAATTGAAACTGACATTGCTCAAGTGGCAACCAGGCACATCAGCAGGTGGTGGATAGCCGGATGCCCTGTATTAGCTTACAAGATAGCTTTGAATGATAAATGAGAAGCTGCAAACCCCCTCCTATAACCCTGGTACTATGCAACCCATGCCTAGGCTGAATGACACTATGGTTATAGTGTCTTAACAAAGCCTCTAGAATGTCTAGCAACTTCTAGAGTATTTTGCCTTACCCAGCAACAGGCAATACTGGATGGACCTTTTTTATTCTGTACTTTCTTTTCTAGCTTTCAATTATAACTAGAAATTTTGCTTTTGCAGGCAAAACATCTGAGGTAGACCTTCCTTCTCAAAACAAGGCAAACCAGAGGAAATCAATCGACGGAGCAGAAATTAATCCTTAATCATGTGAGGTAGAAATGACCTTTAGTCAAATTACTCAATCAACATCTGAACATTGAAGGGAAGGAAGCTATTAAAATCATAATTGCCTCTCTAAATAAAATAAAAATCAAAAAGTGAATGTCCAGAGCGAATCGAAAATTACCAAAGTTACTTGGGTTGAAAAAACTCAAGAGGAAATGTGAAAAAAAAGAGCAATCTCAAAGACTGGAGCAAAATACAGCCCCAAAGACTGCTAAAAGAGACAGACCTGAAAGTATAACTTTCAGGCTCTACATGGTCAAAATGGCTATACTCATTGAGGGACATCCTGAAAAACATTTATCGGAGAAACAGGCTACTGACCTTGAACTTCTGATAATGCTGACTACTTTAAGTATTCTCAATACTAAAGAGTTACACATGAGATCAAGAGTCTGTTACACTTTATAAAGAAAGTGGGTGACGCAAACAACTGGAGCCAGGAAGCACTGGGTTTGGTACGTTTGGCACAAAATGCTATTTAGCAGAGGTGTCTGATACCTTACAAACTCAACCTCAAGAAGAAGAACTGACATTGGAAACAATTATATCAAAGGCTTATGCTACAAAAATGACAGCAAACATGTTTCATGCCTTTCAAAAAAAATTATTTGGATTCAGCTGATTATGTTTATAATAAAAGTAGTTTCAAGCCAATAGGACGAAAACAACTGTTAAAATGAGAATTTATTAGAGCTGCAGTGCTCAGAAGAAAGTAAATTTTGAAACGCCATATGTTATAAGTACATTAAAAGCCTGACTATCCAGCATTCAACTAACCGGAAAGCCCAAGTAACCAGAACATTTTCGATTTTTTTAACATAAGCAAATATGAGATTTGTAACTTCATTATAAAACACAAATGGAACAATTTTTTTGGTATTATTGATAAAAATGCAAAGCATGCAAGACTGCTAATCTTTTGCCGAATCAACATATAAAGAATACTTGGAATACCTGTAGCGAAATTATAGAAACTGTCAGAAAAAATGTATCTGGGAAAATAGTGATTATATTAAGTCATATAAATTATTTTTCTCTAAATGCATCTGAAAGTTATTGCAAATTTCACATTTATAAACGAACACAACTTAACTGGCAATCTTAAATGGTTATATAACTAAACTGCACACATTTGTGGAAGAGTATATTTTTATTGATTGATGATATTGAGATTCATAACTTCATTATAAAACACAAATGGAATAATGATTCAAATTAAAAAGTTTGCCACACAATGTGATTTAGTGCCAGTAATGGATAACCAAGATGCAGTGCTTTATATTTATGTAAGCCCTATTAATTCTCAATAAGTCAGTTTAATTTTTGTAAAAAACAATATAAGTTAATTGCCATTTATCTATTTTTCAAGCACATTTTGAAAAAAATTATCAGTATTTGGGCCTTGTATTCAATGGAAGAGCATGCAGCACATCATTTTCAAAATGACCGGATTCTGGGATCAAAATTAGTGTGACTCATGTGAAAATAGATAAACATTGGCTGTGCGACATGAAAAATTATGACAAGTGATTTTAGGTTTAATATGTTATGTTCATAACTTATATATGTTTATTACTAACATATACAAATAAAGAACATCAGTTCCTTCAAACTTCAGCCAGAATGACTGGCATAAGTTTGGTGAGATCTCCACAAATTTTCATGGTTAATGGTGCTTTGTAATTGAATATATTGTTTTACTTTGGCATTTATGTCTGAAATGTCCTTTTTTCATTTGAAATCTCACATAACTTAAATGTAGGCATTTAATATTCAAGTTGATAGCAAATAAAATGACTCTTATAATTTTAGACCAGTGTTTTTTTTTAACTTATTTGGCTTTTCTAACATGAATTGCAGTTTTTATATGCTCCACTATCTGGAATTTGGCATTTCCCAAGGTTTCTGGATAGCTGAGCTTTTACTGATATATGAAAGAATCACATGATGCAAGTTTTTCATTCCAAGGTGAGTACTTATAAAAAATCCAATTCTCATAAATTAAATTTGCCAAGTTATTTCAGAAATTGTTATAACTTTCATCAACATCTGGGAATAGTCTGTCTATCTCTTTATTTTACTGTTTGCAAATAAATTCATTTTTAATGAAGTGTTTTTTTTTTTTTGGCAATTTCCAAAAATTTTCAAAAAATAATTTACACGAAAACAAATATTAAATTTTGTTTTTAAAAGAGAATTTCTATTAGGGAAAAAAAATTCAATATTTTAAAAAGGTTTCGAGCACAACACTTCATTAAAAAAAAAGAAAAGTGGTATAAATATTTAAGGAAGGTAAAGAATGAGTCAAAGACGAATCATGATCTGGATCGAGTATCCACTTCAAATAGTGGACAACAAATTGATGACGTCCGAAATTTCATGCTTAGTGATTGTTAACTGACAATATAAGTCCTATATTACTTAAATATAAACAAAGTAATTCTCAAAGATAATCTGTGCTTGCAGTTCATCACTTCTTAAGTTATTCAAAAAAAAAAAAAATCCCCCCTCCAGAAATAGCAATGTGTTTAAATAGCTTTTTCTCAATGGAAGTACTTCTTAAAATACATTATTCACTATAATGAAACATGGGTGAATGCTTCTGAAATAGAAACAACTCAATAATCAATTCAATAATGCTTAAAAACTGAAGCAAGACCAGAAAGACCAAATTTAATCCAAATTCAAGGCAATTTTGATTGTTTTCCTCAGTTGCCATGCTATTATGTTTACCCACTCAAAAAAAAAAAAAAAAAAAAAAAGGAGACAATTCTATATCTCCCATTCCACTTGGTCGATTCACAAAATTCTACTTAAGTTTTCCACGTCTTGAAAGCACGACTTTGGATATGTATTAGATTTATATATACCATTGTTCTAACATATGCATTTCGACATAAAATCAAACTTTTTCTGAAATGACATAACATATTTTTTCCCATATTTTGATTCTATGTCTCAAATTATGATAAAATGCAAAGTTTTGTAAAAAAATCACAGCAGGAGGTTTTTTTTTTTTTTTAATTAGCAGTCAAAGTTTTAATCTCACAATATAAACTGAATTTTGCATACATTTAATAATATGGACTTAAATTAAAGTGACTAAATTTTGGCTTTTATAATTTGAAATTAGGTATAATCTAAACAAAATTCGCACACATTTTCTGATTTATTTAAAAAATTTGCGTTTTCAAATAATTCTTATAAATTAAAAAAATATGAGTTATAACGTACAGAATTTTTAAGTAGATGTACTTCTAGGCATCCATGCAAAAAGTTAGAGATTTTCATTCAAAATTTCCAAAGATATACAGGAATTTATAAATGTGGTTTATGGACTTTGTTACATTCTTCAATGAATTGTAAGTGTTATTTTGAATCTTCAGTTTCCAAATGAACTTTTACTGAGGCTTATCCGCATGGAATTTCATTATTCTCATTTTTATTAATGCTTAATAAATATATATTAATAATATATGAAAAACTATTTTTTAAATTTATAAAGGATATTAATCAAAAGTTAAAGATTTGCCATTTTATCATTGTCTATTATTTTACTAATTTTATTTTATATGCAAAGAAATTTATTTGAGGGCTGAAACTTTAAATAATATGGCATTAAATACAATAAATGGATATTAAATAATATGGCAAAATTATTATAAATTAAATATGCTGTCTTCTGCTACAGAAATGTTTAACAGAGGCAAAATTTACTAAAAGATTTTTAATTTCTTTTCTGTGATTTTTAATTTCTGTTTCTTTCTTTTCTTTTAAAGGCAACAAATAGAAATGATTCTGAAGATGTTTTATGCCCAAAAAAGGCATTAACTGCATAATAAGTTTCTTAAGAAAACTTTTGTTTATATTTGAAAGAGCAGCTAATAATTATCATCATATACCTTTTTGGCCCAAAGGAACATTAGCTCAGAGGGGCTATTAATTTCATTTTGGCTTTTTGCATCAATTCACTATAAACAGCAAAGCACGTTTGAAATTGTTGCAACCAAATATTACAGCTCTGTATTATATTTAAAGAAATTAAATAATTAGGAATCTGCATAAATCTTTGCATGTTTCTTGTTCTGTGATAAAAGTACCTAGAGCCATCAAATTTTGAATAACGTATGTCTCCACCTGAAAATTGGCAACTGGAAGCCCAAATTTAGAATTTGTTTTATTATCTATTTCATATTTTGTAAAGCATATATGAGTTTTTGATTAAGAAACTCAATGATTTCAAAGCAAACAATGGCAATGCTGTACGGGGGGGGGACATTTTTATCTCCAGTGCACAAGACTGTGTATCAGAAATTCTAAAGATATGGTCTTTTAAATATTTTGTGACATTGCTGTTGGATTGAATTTTATGGTTTAAATGAGAAGAAGATGCTATTTAATAAATAGAGGTAACACACATAAAATCTGAAAAGATTTCAGATTTTTTTTTTCACCCCAAAGTAAAGATTATTTTTTATACAAACACAGAATTTAGAATAAACACATTTTTAAACCGTGATTTGTAAAGATCTAAATTATAATCATTAGTAATAAACTAAATGATAACTATAGTTAAATTTCTTTTCATATTATTATTATTTCTGTTGCATTAGAATTTATTACAATTCTTCTTGTATAATAATTTTAAAAATTTTAAAGTTGTCCTTCTCTGTGAATGCATTTATAATTTTCTATAAATCAACATTCTAACACCTGCCGTTCTATTCTTTCAACTCTGCAAAAAAGTAAAGTGAGTTAAACTAATGAATGACAAACTTAATTCAGAAAGAGAAGATTGGAAATTCAGCTACTGGCAGTGTATCTATCATATTCCTCCCAACTAAATAACTACACTGGTTTTCGGTGAGTTTCTGGTTTTCTTAGCTTAGAAATCCTGCATAAATTAGGCTGTTTGGTGAATTCCTTCATGGAGGACTTTTCTTTGGAAAAGTTCACATTACACATAGGTCAAATCACAAAAACCACGCACTCAGCCGATTTGCCTGGGTTGGACTGTAGGACAAATTTCCATTATTCAGCAGTCTTTAACAGTTCGGCCACTGGTGGCACAGCTTAAATTAGGAGCCAGATTTTTAGATTCTAATTTACTATATTATTTGTAAATATTTAAACTATTCAGGCACAAGAGTAAAGTTTTCTTAATGCATTCACATTTAAACTATCAAGCCATAGTGCAAATGCATTTCACTTGATGATCTTGGAATCTAAGCTAAAGATGGGAGGATTATACCACATCATTATTCACTCTGGGAAGATAAAACAGGTATTTAGACTAAGTGATATTAGGTTTTTCTTAAAAGCTGCAGTGTCAAAACAGTACTGGAATTTTAAATATTCGGCTGAGTAGGCTTAAATAGCTAAGAATTAAATCAGTAAGAATTTTTAATCTTGTGTGATTTAGCTGTAAATTGTTCTATTGCATGATAATGTATCTTCCCACCAGTCAATAACCACTTCACAGAGCCACTCTGTCTAGAAAATAAGTATGTGTATAGTCAACCTATGTGTTCTACAGATTTGTCTTTTTCTGATTACTTTCGCTTTTCAAAAAACTGAAGTCTCCTTTCAAATGAAAGTTTTTTTTTCTGACATGGAAGAGATAAAAATGAATGTGACATTCTGCTCTTATCTCTGTGCCAAAAACAGACATCTACAAGCCTTTTCTTTAATTACCTGTCATATTTGCATTAAGAAAGGAAGCTGCCTCAATGTAAAATCTCCAACATTTTTTAAACTCACTTTGATTACTTAATTGCCATACTGCGAATACACACTAAAAGTTTGATCACTTAAACTGAGTCGAAATTTTTGACAGAATGGTTCTTGAACTAGAAATTAAAGACAAGTGACTATCTAAACATACTACTGGAAATTGATACTGATTCAAAGTCGAATTTTTAATATATATATATATATATTTTAGGATTATTTTTCTTCAATTTTGGCTTACCGAAACTTCACTATATTTGGACTGATTCTTTTTTTTACTCCATAAAAGCAAAAATCTTATGAACAATATATCTATATCATAGCACATAGTTTCAAACTAAATATTTTACAATGTAAACTTAGCTAAAAAATTTGATGGTTTTGATCATATCTCAAATTTTAGTAAAAATTAATGAAATATAAATACTATATTAATACTCTTACAATGTTGCAAATAGTTTTCCCTCATATTCCTACATGTATTTCTAAAAAATATGCTCTTTAATATGTCATTTACTGGTCTTCAAATTTGTGACAGTTTATGATTTAGAATATTTTTATTCGGTATTAAGATCTGATCACTAACTGGGACAGAATAAATGATGGTGTTTCAATTGACCAAAAAAGTTTGAGAGATGCTTTATTCCTCTATGATTTAAAAAGCATATTTTAACTCAACTATTTGTCCTCTGACTCTTACTTTAGCCTTAATTTGCAGCTAAAATGTCTAGAAAATAAAACGCAGTATCCTTGAAAAATACAGACAAGTTTTAAAAGAATTTAAACATAAAATTTATGGAAATATAACTGTTGAAAAAACTAAAAATTATTGTGTCAACACTGAAAACAAATGTTTTTGAAAGAAGAAAATTAGAAGAAAGAAAATGTTTACAGAAAGCCACTTCAAAGGAATTATGTGTTCAAGGTGAAATATCTGAGATCCAAATCATATTTTGCAGAGGTTTTCATTCAGCACAATGTGTCAAATATTTCAGTTAATGGGCCTGTACTAGAAAAAAAAGACACAAGGAATAATATCATGGAGGGCAACTGCTTTCTTACTAGAGGGCTGTATAAATCTAAATTATGTCATAGAATGCCATATCATATCATAAATGAAAATTCAAAGATGTCTCAGCTGAATTTGATGAAGATTCATGAAAGTGTATGGATATCAGCTAAAAATGTTTTCAATGTTGATGAAACTGTCTTTTCTTTCATTCTCCAGCCTTCAAAAGTCTTAGCATTTAGGAATGTTCAGTATCATGCACAAAATCACTTCACTATTTTACACAGACCAATTGCTGATGAAACGAAAGCAACACCTCTATGCATAAGAATGTCCAAAACTGAGTATGGCATATAGGGAATACAAAAAAAAGGAAGGATGACTGCAAATGTATCTGCAGAATGCTTCAAGAAAATCATTACGGTAGTAAGGTTTTCTTGAGGCAATAAACCATAAAGAAGAAAAATTCTAGGCATTAAGAAGATTTTAACAAAACATTTAATTTAATTAATTAATTAATTAATTTTTTGCATAAAATTTACTGTTTTTATGTTATGCTATTTGATTCAGGTGATTTAAAAAATGAAGAATTTGAACTCATTTGGAAACATAGATAATATTTTAACTAACTGAATGTAGGATGATAAAATTGTAAAAGCTATGGCACAATGATAAAATGTAGAGAACTGCTTGTATGCATATCATTCTAAATTAAAATGTAGATGATATATCATTATCATTTATATATCATCTTTTCTGAACTGCAGACTGGGGGGATGTATTAACCGTGCTTTACGGTATTTTCTCTTTTGATGCAGAATGTTGTTTCAAAGGCATCGTGACGAATACCGGGTGGCAAAGTATTCTTCCAAAAGCAGAAATGCTATTCAAATTAATAAAATCAAATTTAAAAAAATTATATGAATGATCTTGCTTAAAGAACTGATTCATTATTAAGTGAATAAATAGAAATTTTTACAATAACTACTTGAAAAACTATTATTCCCCTAAGACACTTAAATAATTAAAATAAAATTCTTTGCAAAGAAAACAAAAAAAATCTAAAAATAACAACTGCAATTAAAAAATGTCCTATAAAATAAAAATATTTCCAAAAAAGAAGAAACAAGACATTTTTTTCTCTACACTCAGAAAAGGAAAGTGAAATGGCTCATATAAATTGAGAAGTTTGTCAAGTGGCAGAAAGTGAAAAAAGGTGCACAAAATAATATTTTGGAATTACTCAGTATTTTCTCACCAAATTTTATAAAATTTGCTTTTTAGATCAATTTGAGCTGTATAATTGAAATATGGAAAATAATTAGCATGTCATTTCAGCAAAAGTCCAATTTTGTGTAAATATTCACATGTTAGAACAACACTATATATAAATCTAATATACACCCTAGGCTGTGTTTTTGAGACATGGAAAATGCATGCTGAATTTTGTTATTTGGATAAGTCAAAAAGCAGATACTGAACTGTACCCCTCTTTTTTTTAGTCGAAGTACAGAGTCACATTTATTTTTGAACACTTTAGTATTTTTGAAATTTATTTGTATAGCTATTGTTTTAAATACTCAAATGTGGACTTTAAAATTTTTTAATATATTATTTTTTCTGTTTAAGCCTTGCTTGTTGTAAAATAAATATCCCAAAAATATTCTATGTAATGAAATACTTTGTCAAAAAAGTGCTAATCAATAACATACATAATACATAATAACTTACTACAGAAGTTTCATTGAAATGTTTTCGTAGACAATGTTCCTTGTTATCATGTTCTGATTTAAATGAAAATATATCATGAAAATTAATTGCATGCATTTGGAAATTTTTACTTGTTTAGCAAAATATATTATTAGATCTATCTATATCTGAAGTGAACATGGCAAGAACATGCTACAAATTAATGAGCAATTCTGTTACAAATTTAATAACCAAGCTTTTTACAGACAGCAAAAACATGCATAACTATCTATTATAACCATTTAACTATCTTGTATGTAATACAATCATGGAAATTGTATGTAATTGTTGAAAATGCATTGGAGTCAAGAATACATTTTAAGTTAACACCAAGGAATCACAGGTTTACTCTTAAGAAAAATCAAACAAGACCCAAAAATTAGTACTTAAAAATGTTCAGCAGATTTAGAAGAATGGTGTTGTATTCCGTTGTTTAATAATAATGGACTGTATGAAGATTTGCTACATTACCGGAGATGTACTTTAATAACTTCAGAGTCATAATGTTAACCGAACCTCTTTATTGTCTTTAAACATCCCGTTGGCTGAGGAACAGCGTCAGAACACGGCAAACCTCTAGTTTCGGAAGCGCAACTCGGAAGAAACTTTGCCTCGTTGAAACTCCAGTAATTCCCAGCACCAATTGAAGTGCCAAGCGCGTGCTTAAAAACACTAGCAAATTTGCGTCTGCGCCGCTCCTCATTTCAACAACAGAAATACAACTTGCATAATAACAAACATACCCTCAGCCTTGAAGTCCCAAGGGGGTTCAAACAATAAATTGAAAATTATCAAGCTGAATAGACCTGAAAAATAAAAATTAAAGTCTCTAACTCAGGAATTAAATGGCAAAGGGCATAGCTTCGCTTTTGGTCGCTTTATCTCACCATGTGCGTAAGTCCACCACTCGAATTCTGTCATCCAGACCAGGATACACTTTAACAATTCTGTCTAGCTTCCAGCGTAGCAGAGGTAAATTCTCGTTCTTAATTAGAACCATATCACCAATCTTCAAATCTCGCTGTAGCTTACACCACTTGGGTCTTTGTTGTAACCTCGACAAATACTCACTACTCCATCTCTTCCAGAATTGTTGAAATAGCCTTTGCAAGTTTTTCCATCTGTCACCGTAACTCAGCTTATCTTGAATCAGGTTAGGCTCTGGAAGAGCACTTAAAGCCGCTCCTGTAAGAAAGTGTCCTGGCGTTAAGGCTTCCAGGTCACTGCAATCGCTCGAAGCTGGTACTAATGGCCTAGAATTAAGACAGGATTCAATTTGGGTTATTAAAGTCAAAAATTCCTCATAAGTTAGAATAAGTGTTCCTAAACACCTCTTTAAGTGGTGTTTCATCGACTTAATCCCCGCTTCCCAAAGACCTCCAAAATGAGGTGCAGAGGGCGGATTAAATAACCACTTAATATTCTCTGAAGAAATATACCCCTGAAGGTGTTCATCACGTTGAACAGTTGATAGAACTTTCCTTAGCTCTTTGTTAGCTCCTATAAAGTTCGTTGCACAATCACTATGAATTTCACACGGTTTGCCTCTACGAGCGATAAACCTCTTAAGTGTCGCAAGGAAGGATTTTGTTGAAAGATCTCCGACTAATTCTAAATGTATTGCTCTAGTAGTAAAACAAATAAATAAACATATATAACATTTGAAAATTTTAGCTCCTCTACCATTGCGATATTTGACGTTAAATGGTCCTGCAAAATCAATTCCTACACGAGAAAAAGCTCTACTTTGAGTAACTCTTGAAACAGGCAAATCTGCCATTTGCTGAGTTACAGTTTGGGCTCTAAATCTACGGCAAATAACACATTGATTTAAACATTTTCTAATAATATCTCTAGCGCTCACAATCCAAAATCTATGTCTTATGACAGAAATGAGTAGTTCAGTACCTGCATGAAGATATGTTTCATGATAGTGCCTAATAATCAAACGCGTAATATTATGACTCTTGGGTAAAATTATAGGATGTTTCTGATCATTTGAAATTCTAGCATTTCTGAGCCTTCCGCCCACACGTATTATCCCTGAGGAATCTAAGAAAGGATTTAACGGCAAAAGCTTGCTCGATGGTTTTAAAGGTTTACCCGATTTTAAACAGGATAATTCTTCTGGAAATTCAGAATTTTGTACGATCATAACGATCATAAAGGTAACTTCACGAAGTTCTTCAGTAGACAAATAATCCTTTATACGTTCTGCGGGTAACTTACTACAGTTATTCTTGAATCTTATACACCAAGCTAACACTCTGCATAGCTTTAGCCAGGATGAAAACTTAGAAAATACACTGGGTTCCTCGAACTTAAAAACATTTAAAATGAAACTCTTTTTCATTTCTTTTAACATAATCTCCCTCCCTAATTCTACACTTAAATCTTGCTGTACATGAATTATTGGTTGGCTTAACCATTGTGGTCCCTTCATCCATAATTCGCATCTTAAAAATTCTGATGGAATCAAACCTCTGGTTCCAAAATCTGCAGGATTTTCTTTTCCAGCCACATAATTCCATTGAATACCTGGAACAGCTTCCTGAATCCTTGCAACTCTGTTTGCCACAAAAGGTAGCCAACGGCGAGGTTCTGAGGAAATCCATGC